>CM060069.1:13626336-13856336 GCA_030533445.1 Cyprinodon diabolis
CCCGACGCCCCCAAACCCGACCCGGTGATGGTGGCCGCAGCCCTGTGCTTCCCCCTGAAATCTGGTCACCATAGATGTGCTAGCATTGCTATCAACAGCTTAGCGACAAAATAGTACTTACAGCTTGCGGTTGTGATGGCCTTACGGTCGGAACATCCCCTCTTTTCAGTAAAAAGTTTAGCAAAGTTTTGCTTTTAACTGTCCAAGATTTTGAAAGCTGCCTTCGGTAAAATGCTTAGAGCAAATGAACAGCTGAGCAGCAAACTTTGCAGGGATCTTCCGATAGACAAAAATAATCCATGCCTGTCGGGTCTTCGGATCCTTGGGAAGACTGAAAATGTTCCCCTTTCTCCGTGCAGCCTGGAACTCTGCATTTACTCCCATGTTTCTGGCTCATTTTCAATAGAGAAACTGCCTGCTTTCTAATTCTTGTAGAAGTTAACCAAACTGTAGGCTAAACAGCTAAACTGGTGTCTTACATCTACCTCTATTCATGTTCTTGAGCCATTGAACCAGTGGACTGGTCTGTATATCGATTTCGAGGCGTGACAAAAGTACAGGCCAGAACAAAATAAGGCAACATATCCAAATTGACGTCAATTCGGTGCCTTGTTTGGATTCGCCCGTTTTATGGTGGAAGTTAAGAATTGTGAGATTTGCAGAGAAAGGAGTTTTTGATGGGGTTTGAACTTCTCTGTACATTTATTTCATCCACTGACCTATCCTTATTCATCTATCACAATGTAAACTCGGTTTTGCATTCTATGACCCCTTTAATGGAGCCATGTTATCCATGCTGTTGCAATAGTGATAGAAAGCTGCTAATCTACTGCAAAAGTGAATACATCTAAAATGTTGTATTTAGAATAAATGGCTGATCGGAATAAACTGTCTCATGTGAACAAGCCAGTTGAAAATTTTTTTATGAGACTCAACAGGATCTGAAATTATAATCCAACTGAGAGGGGTGGTTTATGAAGATTGGCCATCTAATTAGCACACATGGAAACAACCCTAACCCTGCATTAATGTCACATATTTCTGCTTTGATTCGGACTGGGATGCATACTTGACGCATCTTTAGTTGGCGTTAGTACAGTACAAACCAATAATTGTTTTGCTTTTGAGTCAGAACATGTCTCAAACAGATCGGAATATTTTTGAGCATGGGAAACAGCTTATAAGCAACTTTTGCAGGATGCAAATCCAACAAAAGAACTGAACAGCATAGAAGTTGTTCGATCAGAATAAATAATAAAAAGGGGATTATATATAAAGCCTTCATATCCATAAAACATGGATATGTTTAGTGATGGACAGATTAGGCTTTGCTGTGACAAACATGCTGCAAAATGGTTCACTGCTTTATAGTCTCCTCTTTGCTTAAAGATTATCCTCAAACGCTGAGAAAAACCAGAATGTCCTTTAACAGCCAAGCTGGCAAACTGTGCATCCTGAAATCTGAATCTGATGACTAATTCGATGTGACTGGTTATTCAGTAATTCCATCATGAGAAGATTTCTCTTCTGGATTCATTTTCTGTTATGAACTCGTTAGCTATGCACAGGAAGCATATGAATCCAGGGCTTAACAAAAAAAAAAAACCGAATGAAACGTTGAAAGCAGTCTTTATACGTGTACATTTAAAAGCTCAAATAAAACATTCAATAAATTTTTAAGGATGAGTGTCTTTTTATGGCTGTTTTCTAAAACTTTCCAGGCCATAGCCTTATTATTCCAAATATAGCACCTTTCTAGTGTTTACATTTTTTTTTTTTATATATAAAACTGTCCTTATTTCAGAATGACAGTAAGATCGTTTTGACGAAGAAATTTGAAACCAACTACAAAACTGTTCTAATATTAAGCGGCCGTAACATTATTTAACAGAACAAAGATTAATAAGGCCTGAAATATTCTCTTAAGGACCTGTTTTGTTTTTCTTCTCATTTGGCTCTTCTGTCAAGGCCTTTACTGTCTTCTTCCTCTTGCGTTTTTTATTCAGCTCAGAGGCAGACGCTTCCTCCTCATTACACTGGTCCTCGTTTTCTTTCTCCTGCCCTTCCTTCAAGTCAGAAACATCATCATCTTCTTCTTCCTCCACGTCACTCAAGTTTTTGGCTGATTTTTTGCCTGTGAAGGTAGACAAAACAAGGTTTAAAAAAGAGACACAAACTAAAAGCTCCACTGTACTGTAAAAAAGAACAAGTGGTTTATTTACCCTTATTTCCCTTAGCATTTGTTCTGGTCTTTGTTTTGTTGTTCTTCTCAACAAGTGACTTGAGTTTCTTCTTCTCCTTCTGATATTCCAAAATTTTATCCAGCAGCTTAGAAAAGTACTCTATATCCAGCTTACGCCTCTCTCCTAAAATAAAAACAAACAAAACCATAGCGTTAAATCCCATCAATCATGAATTATCTAATGTTGTATTGGCAACCTAAACACTTACTGAAAGCTTTATCAATCCTCCAACTATTTATTCGCTCCTCCTTTTTGAACTTGTTCTGAAAATAAAAACATTTTAAAAATATATAGATCACCAGTGAGCCCCTTCTTCATTATTCCTTGTAAAAACATATTTAATAATTGGTAATCCTACCTTTATTTCTGTCCGAGCTCTGTGCGGGAACAGCTGACAAATCATAGAAAAGTCCGTCCCCACCATGCTTACCGCCAGGTAGAACATGTCCGTCTCTGAGGAAAACCAAATAAAGAACGGAATATCAGACATGATTCAAAGCACATTCCAACTTTGTAATGAACTCAGACAATTATCCGGATCACCCACCTTCAATCGACCAGGGTTTGCAGTAAGTTGACTTCCTGAAGCTTGAGTAAGTTGTAGTGGAGCCTCTTTCAAAAATGGGGTCTCTGTTGGATGCTGGGTTCGGGCCTTTGGCTCGCTGGACTTCCACTGTTAAGCTGAGAGGAGGTTTGATAAGTGGCAATAAAGATAAGAAAGGAGCATTATCTAAGACAGTGGTTCCTAAAATGGGGGGGCATTTGCAGGAGGGTTGATAGAATTAACCCGAGGACCCCTCTGAGAGTTCATGTTTTATCATATTGATAGCAATTTTTAATTTTGTTACACAGTAAAATCAAAGGTTTAACTCAAAATAAATGCACTCTAATGTTGGCAGGTTTCTGATTTCAGGAAAGCAGTTGATTTCATAGCAACATATTTATTATTTTTGACTTTTCTATGTAAAACCGGTGAAAGGTTAGGTGGGGGGGGGGTCTTGTAAAAAAAAAAATCACTAGAAAGCAATAAAGAGAGAACATGACAGACTTACCTTTCCTCATCGATGATCAGCGAGCCGTCTTCTGCTACTTTGACCTGAGGCACCATGAGAGATTCATCGTCCTCTCCCTCTGCAGCAGCCTCTTCCTCTTCTTCGTCCTCATCCTCTCTGGGCTTCTCTTTGGTTGGAGGAACCTCAGGTACATGCTCTGTTGATCTGCAGGAATTGGAAGACATAAAAGAAATATCTAATATTTAGCAGCCCAACGCTAAACCTTCGCATGCCTACAGATGTGATTCAGCCCCCCCAAAAAGTCACAACTTTCACCAAAATATCGATACATTTATTATGAATAAGCTTGGAGTAAACATTTGTAGTAAAATTTGGAATTTACCAGATTTCCCAGAGAATAAGACGCACAAGAAAATGTTCACAAGACATTTTCTATTTCCATTATGAATTAAAATCATAGACATTTTTTATCCTTGAGTCTAAGTTAACACATGTTTATCAAACTAAATCTCAACAAAAAATTCAGGTTTGTCAAAGATTGTTAATGTAAAAAGATATGTGGTGGAAGAAATTATTTTATTTTGGCAGACCAGAAATTTCTTTGTAACTGTGAAGCTAAGTGTCAATCATTCCCTGCATTTGAAACAACAATTCCCTGCTTAATGCAGTAAATAATGTTTATAAATGTTCTTTTCTTTACTCTGAGTTGAAGGCTTTGCTTGATGTTGTACATATGTATACATTTATGACAGGTTTAATTAGTTAAACAGAAAATCAAAGGTAAGTTACGTAGATAAATTTGCGTTTGTGATCCTAAACAGTTTAACGGCAGCTGAACGTCACTGGCCTTAAAAAATAAAGCACCTGGCAACCAGAGGAAACTGGTGGAAACCAGGGCAGGTGAGGCCTCATGACGATTTCTATCTGAAATGTCAGCGTTTGGAGGCTTCAGTCTATATAACAACAGTGACACCTGGTGGCTAATGAAAGCCTTGTGCTAAAGATCCTCAGAGATCCAGAACTTGATAAATTCAGAGAATCAAAAAGTTATAAAAATAAATAAAACTGGACATCAGTTATTGTAGCTGAAGACATTTCACTCAATTTCCAGGGAGCAAAATCACCAATGAACACATTCAACACCTCTGAGAAACAAAAGCACAAAGTAGAAGCTTAAAACTACCTAAATAACAAACTCAAGTCAAAACATTTTCAGGCCAATAAATCAGTATCAATATATATTGGGATATAGTTTGATTCAATAACAGGGATATTAATCTTAACAACTTTTATTTTCGATTTGATACATATATTGCAGCTTTGCGTATTGGTGGATATCTATATTGAACTAATAAGAAATAAGCATTAATCATACATACTTTTATTACTTATGTCATGGAGTGGAATGATAGAAAAGCCTTGATCAACTGATATATCGCTAACAATACTTAAAGGTATAGGGGAGGATTTTTGTAAATTTTTTAAAAGACCCACCCTCTCTTTAAAAGAAAAATTGCACATGCACAACCGTATACCCACTACTGAGAGGGAACACCTATCAAACATGTGCGAGAGCGTGCACAAGCCCATTTCTCCTCGTGCATGCTCTCTTTAAAAGGTGCTGTTTACATCACTCATACAAGCTTACTTCCCAAAAGAAGATTTGCAAATTTTCCACTATGTCAGACTTGAATCCGGTAAGTGAAAATGGGGGGGAACACGTAGAACGGCCTTATGTCAACATATCACCAGAAGGATTGACAATTAGGAGGACCACTTATTTTAATGATGCACCTGGAAAAAGAACGTCCTCCATAATACATTTAACATTAGGTAATAGAACAACTGACCAATTTCTTATTCACCAAAGAGTTACAAAAACTTCACAAAAAAGCTGATAGAAGCAAAGTGTTTCAATGGGCTTTATAATATTGGAGGTTAAAGGGACAGGCGGATATATTCTGGTATTTATATTTTGGCTGATATTAGACCAATTTCAAACATCAATATTGGAACCAGAATTGGGACATCCCTAAAACAGCTTATGTTCTACACTGAAGTTCATAGCAGCAGATTCAAGCTTTACAAAAAGAGCTGCAGCAGATCGCAGAGAACCAATAACAAGGAGTCTGTGGCTGCAGCTGCATGAAACAATTAACCGGATTAAAGCTACAGTGTGTGATAATTACAGGGATATACAGTCAGAAATGTAATATATTATACATAACTATGTTATTTATCATCATCTACAAGCTCAGCCTCTTAACCTTAATATTTGCGTTGCCTTAGAATTCGTTATTTATAATTACATAGGAGCGGGTCTCGCAGCCATGGAGGCAGACATCTTTGCGCTACGGCAGCGCAGAGCCAACAAACTAGTGATTGCGAGATCGCCAAAACGTGACAACGATGTAGAAAAAATAACGGGTATATTTATTATCTTAAGTCTACATGAAATCTATACCCTACACAGACTAATGAAATACTATCTGTAAAATTATCTATGTAAACAAACCTCATCACTTGAGAAGGTAGGTGATGCGGACGTCGTGGAAGATATTTTGTCCCGTAACGCTCGCCGTACTGTTGGGGGGGAGAAGCGGTGGGGGGGAGATGTTCATGTTGCTGCAGTATGCAGTCTGACCGCTAGATGTCGCTAAAAGTTACACACTGTAGCTTTAATTGATTATTGAAATAATCATCAACAATTTTAGTAATCGATTAATCATCAACTGAAATATATAGACTCTAAATCATACCTATAGCTGAAAGAGCAACCCGTTTAGAGAAGAAATTATACCAAGATTGTTAAAAAATCTATATGTATATATAAACATTTTGCATTTAAGATTGAAAAAAACTTTTTCATCTGCCAGTATGCCCAATACATGTGGAAACATTTTAGTTTCACCTTGTTTAATTTTGTAAAAAGTCTTAAGGAACCCTCGGCTATCTGATTATAAATCGATAAAACAAACAAATAATGGACAGATTAATTGATTTGCAAAATAATCCTTAGTTGTAGCCCTAGTAAAATTTATTTAGTCTGGACTGAGCTCTACCTCGCTTTAATGAAGGTTTATTTTCATGTTAGGATGCAGAGGTCACAGAGGTCAAAAATTGGGAAGCTGTGGCATGAGTGAGAGAGATGAGAAGAAAATTTTAGCACGATTAATAAAAACAATAACAAAAACTTCAGGAACAGTTTTTTTCCACAAACTATTACTCTAATGCAGAGCTTAAGGCCGGGCCGCACCGGCTGCGTATAGACACTCCGACTGCGCAAGGTGTACAGATTTTCACTTCTGTATCTGTGTTACCAAAAAAAAAAAAAAATTCCCACATTTGACATGGACGGATTATGAAAAAATATAAAAATTAATAAATAAATTTAAAAAAACTACCAGCACAGTTATCAACCAAAGACCGACTTAATGAGTCTGTGCAGCATCTCAAACCAGAACAGAGAGAATTTTTAAAGGCCTATATTAAAAAAATAATTGGAACTACCTTTAAAGAACAGGAAAATTCAGCAATAATAGCTGTGGGGCCGTTTATATGCTGACTGAGGCAGAGAGGTGATTCTCAGAGAGATCTGAGAGTTTTGTCAGTTTTCTGTTTTTTTTAATAGTGTGGCGAATGATGAGTTTCACTTACCTGCTGTTTCTTTGAGCCTCAAAAAGGATCACTATTTTACTATATCCAATTTTTTCTCCTTCTGAAGTTATTTTTTTTTCGAGGAGATTGATAAACTGCACTTTCTGCCCCTCATTGCTTTTACATGGTTCGAAGAGGATCACTACTTTATCTATTTTATCTCGTGAGTAAAGCATTCATAGTTTAATTGATTTTTTTCAAGTTTGTCCCACTTGCCTTAAAAGCGATGTGCAACTCCAAAACTGACTGTTTCTCCTTGCAATTAACAGATTTTGTATTTCCCCTAAAAAAGGATGCGTTATACTTTGTAACAGCGTCTCCATTCCTGTCAGACCCATGAAATCTCTGCTGAATTGCTACGTAGTCAGACTAAAGCAAACCAAGGGTCTATCTCAGTTGGAGCTACGCTACCCCTCTTGCAGAAAATCATGTTGAGTGTGATCATCCCCATTAACTTTCAATAAGCGCTAAATGCTACAATCTCATTCAACACCATTTTCTGTCGGATCGGTCGCAAAATCGGGTTCGGTGTGTTGTGGCCTCTACTCTCAGAGTCAGAAACCCCTGTACCTGGTACTGCTACATTTATCCAGCCCGTTTACTGGTTACCACTTATAAAATTTCTAATAATTTACTCCAGCATCCTTAGCTCATTGCACTACTGCGCTGTTGTTTTAATCTTTTTTCTTTATAGAATGCATATCGGCGCATGTGAGTGGAGTGTGGAGCAAGCAGTGGAGCTGAGCGGAAGAACTATGGTGGAGCACAGAGCGGTTTTTAATTCAAAGTCTTGAGCGAGGATTTCACTCCACTCCAGTTCGCTCCGATGTCCTCACAACTTCAATTAAAAATGTTAGGATTATAAAATTTGTAAAATAACATTTATTGGATTTAAGTCTAGTAAAATAAGTTAATAATTAAATAGGAAATGAGGGGCAACATGAATGGAGCGAGGCGTTACTTTGACAGCTTGGAAATTGTACGGTAATTTAAAAGCCAGTTAAATAAGACAATACACGTGTATTGGTCACATCATTAAATCAAACACCGTGTGTCCCGGGGCCCAGGCATAATTACATGAAGGAAAAATTTCAGAAAATGTCTTCTCCCGAAAATATGAGCGAGCGTGGAGCGTTGTTGCAGGAGGGGCAGGAAAATTAAGGTGAGCGCGGAGTGGATTTTGAGCAGCATCCTGGCGCAATTTTGAGCGGCGGAGCGAACTTCCTCCTGAGCGGGGAGCGGGAATTGCACGGTGCTCCGCTCCCTTCACTTGCTCTGATGCATATGCAAAATTTTTATTGCTGTGTCACTGTGGTATTCCTAAATCAAAAGTCAAATTCCTCATACATGACTGATAAAGCTGATTTGTAAATTCTGGCTCGTCTGATGTTAATATATAGCCTGGGTGCCATTCCGAACGTAGTCCCGCCCATGTTTGAGGTCGGGAAGTTCGGTCTGGCATTGCTCAGTAGTAGCGCGAGTATGCTCACACAATATCTGGCGGGCCAATCAAATTGTCAGGGTGGGCTTTATACGATGATGGACAGATGATCAACAGTAACCTAATCAACCACGTCACCAAAGCGTGCTTGGGTGACAACAACAATGGCTGCCGCTGGAGAGTTGAGGTGTGTAGATTCTGCTATTAGGTCTGTTCTAGATGATATCGAAAGCAAATCAATTTTAAAAGAGGAACACAGAAACGCGATCAAGGCTCATCTTCTTATTCTAGGCGTGCAACTGCATGCTTTGATTTTTGTTGACAACAACTATGCGTCGCTTAACATTCGTCACGCACTCCGTTGCTCTTATTGGTTGTAGGTCTATCCAATTGAGTGCAGAGGCATTTTTTTTCCTGGTTCGTTCAAAACACGCCCCATAATCACAGCTCTATGGAGCAGCATCAGACTCATATTCTGACTAGAATTGAGTAGGACTACATCAGGCTAGTTAATATAGTCAATAGAAAGGTTATCAAAAATTTTACACAAATTAATCTAGATAATGTGTTTTTTAATCATAATGACAAAAAAACATACTGTTCTCCTCTTGGTGAAGGCGGGATCACTGTCTCATTCTCTTCATCAGCTTCTAAGCTGGATCTGAAAAAAAAAGCCAAATTAGTTTTAATTAAGCAACATCACTCATGCACAAAAAACACAATCACTGATGGAGAAGGTAAAATATTTCAAGGAACTTACGTCATAGGATTAGATGTTGGGAGATAATGGATCAGGTCCCTCATTGTCATCTTTGTTGGATCTAAGCTGAATTCCTTACCACGGGCTTTAGCTCTCTTAAGATTCTGTAAGATAAAGAAACGCAATGTCTTGTGTTCACATCCAATAATAGCAACATCTTCTTTATCAAACTAACATTTTAAAGCTTTGAATAATCCCAGCGAACCTTTTCTTTGGACCGCTCTTGTCTCAGCAGGTCTCTCAGCTTCTGGGCCTTTATCATCCTCTGCACATCTGACGGGTCATTCAGGAGTCTGCTCAGAGACAGCGCTGAAGGGGATATTGCTGAAACTACCTTTTTTGATGATATAAGAGTCTTGGCTTTCTCTGATATTTCTGTAGCTTCTTTGTCTGGTAGAGAAGGTGGTACCCTATCATGCACTCTGGGATGAACATCCTTCGTCTGAATAGTTGGAATGTTTTCCACATGTTTACTGCCGTCTTTCGGCAGATGGGTTTGTTTTTTAGAGTCCTCTGATGGAGAAACAGCTGATGGTCCTGGTATCTCAGATGACAACGGGGTGAGCTTTGGTTGTGTTTTGTGCTGCTTGGCATCATCAGAGAGTCCTCTGCTCCTTGGGGACTGAAGTCCTGGGGGGGCTGGAGTTTTTGTATGTTGACTAGATGTCGTTGGCTTTTCTGGTTCAGACTCAGACGCTGCATCTACAGGGGGGACAGAGACTGTTTTCACTGGGGATTTTGTTGTCCGAGGGAGGGTTGGTGGACGACCAGGAGCCACTTTGGGCTTGATGGAGAACCGCTTCCTTCTCTGGACTGATGCTGAGGAGCTGGTACCTTCCCCATTCTGTTCATTGGCATCTCTGAAACAGTTATTTCTAGAGTTAGTTTTGTAATCCAACATAAAAGCAAAACCAATTCAAAATTCTTAAGTCTACTATCACACTCACCCGGAACCAGAAGCATTTTCTGATGGGGTAACCACTGGTTCGTTTGTTAGAGAAGCATTATTGTCCTCCTTTGGTTCCTTTTGGGTCTCATTTGTGTCCTGGTTTGCAGCTGGGGGCCCCTGAGGTGTTCCAGCTGCTGCTCTCCCAGCTATGCCGATATTGGGGCGAGCACTGAATCTTGACCGTCGAAACATCTTAACCTAAAAATATTAGAAAGCAATGGAAATTAAAAAAGAAATCTGGTTAAAAATGCAATCCAATTAATGCAGATATAGACATAAGTTACTGAATAACTTAACAACAAAATCTTAGATTTGTTAAAGTTATTTATCCACATGTTTTAGGCAAACATTTACAAAGTAATTTGCTTTTAAAAAAATCTGAAAACTTAATTTGAAAAAACTTGAAATGCTTTATGTCCTACCACAAAGTGACGTCCTTAGGAGGGATATACCAAGTCCAAAGTCACATGTTCATCAGTTTTAGTACCTGATGAGAAAATAAAACATAAAGCAGTCAAATGTCAGGGTAACTTTAGTATGGACATAGTCAGCTACCGGGCTCAGAAAGTATTTCATCATGTATCACCAAAATAGTACATTAAACAACCACAAGATTATACATTTTTTATCAGCATTGACAAATACATTTTAGTTTGTTTACAAAAGTTAATTTGACAACTTCTTTATCTATTAATACAAAAAGGCTTCAAAAGTGCACAGACTGCCTTGAAAAGACTTCATACTTCTTGAAGTTTTTTTTGTTGACTTTCTGTCGCAATACATCTCAGAACCTTGCATCCCACCGATCCCCAAGGGGATGGGTTAAATGCAGAGTTAATTATGTTGCTCTGTACTTGTTACAGATTAATGACGATAAAAAACACAGGAAAAACCAATCAAACAAATAATTTTGTCGTTTGCCCCAACGAACAAACTCAGCAGTTTTAATCATTGACCTGTTGTGAACTTTTGCTAGATGATATTAGAAGTTGTTTCTTAACTTCCCTAGATTGATATGACTACAAGGTTCCTGCTCTCCACTGGACCTGATCACACGACCTGGGAGGGATGATGGTAAATTAAAAATATTCCTAAAGTAAGATTCTGCCAACTTTTGGCTGATGTTAGCACTTTCTCTAGTGTTGGCATCAACATTGCCGGCCACTCCCATTGCTATCAATTGTTGATATGTTTTGTGTTGAGAAGTGGGTACCTTTTGGTTATCATTGTGTCACATGTATCATGTAAATAAAAAAAAAAGAAAAAGAAACATAAAATTAAAGAACTGACAGCATGTTTTAGGGAGGTCAAAATAATCAGGATTGGCATCGGCCTTAAAAGTTGTATCAGCAATTTTTAAAGCCAATGCTTTTAGCTTGCCAGGAGTAAGTATCCTGCTGTGATGAGGTTTTTCCTCTGCAGTGAAGATACAGCTGAATAGAGGGCATTGATGCTAAACATACGGCCAGAGATACAGTAGTATGGTTTCATTTAACACATTTTAAGGTAGTAAAATGTCCTAATCAAAGCCCAAACTAAAGTGTATTTGAGAAGAAGACAAAAAAAAAAATAATAAAAAGGTTTGACCAACATTTTCTACCAAATTTTACACTGAATTTATACAAATTTCCCAAACTAAGAAGTGAAAGATCTCAGTTTAGACAAAAAGACTAAACGAAATGTATTTGTATATTTCCAGAAGTATTTTTCCGTTCCATTTGACCTCAAAACCATGCACTACTTTTTTTTATTTTTTTTAAGTTTTAATGAAACAAAAAGTGCAATTCAACTCATTAGGGTGTGATATAGCCACCAACTATTTCAATATTGAGCTCAATGTGTAGTCTGGTGCAGTAAGACTGAAGAAAAAGTTAAAGCAGAGGACATTATATTGCTGGAACTTATATAGTATTTTAGCATTGTTCTTTATTATTAAGGGTGGTTGCATTATAAAGGCAACAAAGCTAATAATGCTGCTACAAAAACGTTTATTTTTCACCATTATCCTACAAATATTAAAAAATATTGTGCTATGTACTGCTGCCCCGCTAAAGCTCAACTGTGAAACTGTCAACGCTAGCGACATTAGAGTATTTAGGATTAATATAAACATAAAAACACTAAATAATTATCGACCACACCTTAATATGAGCGCGACTATCACATAATGCACCAAAACAAAGCGCACTTTTTAAATCGAGTAAAAAGGCTGAGCTCACGCACAATAACAACACGACGCCTGCCCGAGTTACAGCCTCGCGCTACGAAAGTCATGCGGCTCAACAACTGTAACAACATTAATGAGAATATATCAGCTAGTTTGTAGCAACATACCTGTTGAAGAAATTCTATATTCTTCGCTATACAAGTCACAATTTAACCCCCAAAACAGGAATGGGTAGCGGACCCGTGTGGTTAGAAATCCGCCATGTTTTTTTGTTTGATGACGCAATTTCTCGAAAGGATTTGTGGGAAACGTAGTCTTGAAATACAAAAATGAAAATACAAAACCTAGTTGTTTCCTTAATGGCATTGGCAAAACTCTGACGTAGTTATAAATAAATAAATAAATAAATAAGTAAATAAAATGTCAACAGTAGTTAAATTATACAATAGGAAATAAGTTTATAAATGTATTTTAATTTGCTTATTTATTGATTCATCTTTATCGTAGTTACCTTATATATTTAATGTCATTATTGTTTTCGGATCTTTTATTCAATTGTTTGCTTTTAGATGCACTGGTGTCAAAAGTACACACATTTGTTACTTAAGTAGAAGTATAGATACTGCAGTTTAAAAACACTCTGGTAAAAGTTGAAGTATCAACTTGACCTCTTTACTCAAGTAAAAGTAAAAAACTATGTTCTTCAAAAAAAACAGACAGATGCCACTATATGAACTGAAAGCTCAATTTTTCGACTATTTCGAAAAAAATTTTTGAGATAGGGCCAAGGATGAGGGAGGTTTTGTTGGTCTCCATCTCCCGATACGCTCTCGCCTGTGTCCGACCTTTCAGACATTTCAACATCTTTTTCTGAATCCAACATTGTAGCATGGCATAGACAATTCACGTTTGCAATTTGAAGAACACCTGCTTGCTTCTGATGATTTCCTTTAGCTAACCAATGAGTGTTTGCGTTATATGACTCATCCAATTACACTAGTTTTCACTAGATGTGGATGGTGCCAATGATCTGCAGTGGATGGCAAACATGACGTGAAATAAAAATTTATAAACATAAAACCGAAGTCAAAAGTAACGAGTAACGTTTAGTTTAAAAATGTAAGGAATAGAAAGTACAGATACTTGTGTAAAAATGTAATGAGTAGAAGTCAGAAGTAGGAAGAAAAATAAGTAATTGAGTAAAGTATAGATACCTAAAAAGTGTACTTAGGTACAGTAGCAAAGTATTTGTATTTCGTTACTTGACACCTCTGTTTAGATGTAATTATTCTAATTTTTCTGTCTATTGTTTATTTCTTTCACCCTATTTATTTATTTCTATCCCTTTTCCATTTCTGTTTGTATCTCTGCCTCATTCTGCAAATGAGGAGGCGATGGTCTTAAGGAGACAGTTTCTGCTTCTGTTGGTTTGACTGCGTAGAACCTACATGCTACCAGACCAGCTACAGTCATATCTGAAATATACCACCATCACAGTTGAGTTAATAGGCTACAAGACAAGATAAAGCTTATTGTTCTCCTGTGGTGCCATATGCGGTATACACCCACCGGCCACTTTATTAGGTACACCTGTCCAACTGCTCGTTAACACTTAATTTCCAAGCAGCCAATCACATGGCGGCAACTCAGTGCATTTAGGCATGTAGACATGGTGAAGACAATCTCCTGCAGTTCAAACCGAGCATCAGTATGGGGAAGAAAGGTGATTTGAGTGACTTTGAACGTGGCATGATTGTTGGTGCCAGAAGAGCTGGTCTGAGTATTTCAGAAACTGCTGATCTACTGGGATTTTCACGCACAACCATCTCTAGGGTTTACAGAGAATGGTCCGAAAAAGAAAAAACATCCAGTGAGCGGCAGCTCTGTGGGGGGAAATGCCTTGTTGATGCCAGAGGTCAGAGGAGAATGGCCAGACTGGTTCGAGCTGATAGAAGGGCAACAGTGACTCAAATAACCACCCGTTACAACCAAGGTGGGCAGAAGAGCATCTCTGAACGCACAGTACGTCGAACTTTGAGGCAGATGGGCTACAGCAGCAGAAGACCACACCGGGTGCCACTCCTTTCAGCTAAGAACAGGAAACTGAGGCTACAATTTGCACAAGCCCATCGAAATTGGACATTAGAAGATTGGAAAAACGTTTCCTGGTCTGATGAGTCTCGATTTCTGCTGCGACATTCGGATGGTAGGGTCAGAATTTGGCGTCTACAACATTAAAGCATGGATCCATCCTGCCTTGTATCAACGGTTTAGGCTGGTGGTGGTGGTGTCATGGCGTGGGGAATATTTTCTTGGCACTCTTTGGGCCCCTTGGTACCAATTGAGCATCGTTGCAACGCCACGGCCTACCTGAGTATTGTTGCTGACCATGTCGATCCCTTTATGACCACAATGTACCCAACTTCTGATGGCTACTTTCAGCAGGATAATGCGCCATGTCATAAAGCTGGAATCATCTCAGACTGGTTTTTTGAACATGACAATGAGTTCACTGTACTCAAATGGCCTCCACAGTCACCAGATCTCAATCCAATAGAGCATCTCTGGGATGTGGTGGAACGGGAGATTCGCATCATGGATGTGCAGCCGTCAAATCTGCAGCAACTGTGTGATGCCATCATGTCAATATGGACCAAACTCCCTGAGGAATGCTTCCAGCACCTTGTTGAATCTATGCCACAAAGAATTGAGGCAGTTCTGAAGGCAAAAGGGGGTCCAACCCGTTACTAGCATGGTGTACCTAATAGGGTGGCCGGTGAGTGTATATGGTTGCCCAAAATGAGGTGTAATGATTATCCCAATGTTGAATCCTATCAAAATTAATGCCAAGTTCATAACAACAACACAGCTCTCTGGTTGTGACATAACAGAATATAAACAGGGCAAAGGATGACATAACCAACCTACTGCTTTAAATAGTTAAAACAAAAGTTACAGACCAGTAGGAAGCTATAAGACAACAGTGCTGCAAAATTTGCCACCATGAAACCAATTTGGTAGTCCCATAGATGTAAAACTCAAAAACTGTCACAAAACTAACTTTTGTTGTTTTATCAGTTTTTTTAGAAAATCCTTGAGTTATTGTGCCTTTGAAGGTCCTAAGAGCCACTGTTGCTCCTCAGTACAGGTTTTAGCAGAGGCTGGTAGTAACTAGTTACATTTACAGTTTTGCATTTACTTGAGTAACTTTTGGGAACAGAAAATGTACTTTTAAGAGTAGTTTTACAACATTGTAGGATATTTTATGATAGAGTATCATTAGTATTAATTAAGTTACATATCTGGCTACTCTATCCATTGTGAATGAAATAAGTTTGTTTTACACACACACACACTTTTTTTGTACTGAATGCTTAATGGTTAAATTTTATTTTCAATCTGCTGAGTCTGCAGCAGATTTGTCTCTAAAAACAAAAAAACAAAAAATAAAACATCAATTTTTTAGAAAACATGACTCGAAGATTTTTTTAAGGGAAAAGTTGTATTGCTGTTATTATTTGCATAACAATATTTAGTAGAGTTTACATGCAGAGTGTTAGAAAAGTCCTCAACAGTGGAGCAGCTATAACCAGTAACCCCTGATTAAAAGGTTTTTTGCTCATGTTAAAATACCGTAGCTTTCTGACAAGAATGGCTTTGGATAAGTTACGATAATAAGCTAAACTGTTTGTGTTGGCTCCGCAAAACTGAAACCTTTTGTTTCTGATGATGTTTTCTACTTTAGAGAAAGATTCCTGTGTCTAAAAAAGGCAAGGCAAAGAAAATAAAAAAAGTTGAACTAATGATGTTTCAGTTGAACTGTTTAACTAGAACAGTCAAAGGCAATCCTAAAGAAATGTGTGTAAAAAAATTTCACAAGTGATCTTATCTAAATGTAAGGAACAAAGCAATATTATCCCCCATTGCATTCCTAATTGAGAACATGCTGATATGATTATTAATTTTTTTTCCCCTCTCTCTTTCTCATATCTGCAATATTGCTTGGAGACTCGCTTTTGTTTCTTTTTAGGCTGATTAGGCTGAGTACGCTTAAACAAATCCATTCTTCTTACTACGGTAAACTAAATGTTCTTCAGAAACTTGTTTGAATAGAAAAGGTTGGAAAATTCATAAAGAAGAGAGATGTGTTTTAAGACAATCAGATCCTTATCCTTCCAACACCTGTACAAGTCTAGAGCCAAAAATAAAACACCACACTTCCTGATCAGAGGCTGGTTAAACTGGACTTCTGGGAAGCACCATAGAGAAAGAATACAGTTTATTTCCACAGGCTGTCTCTCTGTTGAACTCAATAAACACCTCACTCTACTGGAACGATCATGGTGTTTGCAATATTACATCCTGACATTTAATTTATTCAGTTTAAGAAAAATGCATACTTGCACATATTTTTATTATTCTGTTTATCATCCAGTCCTCACGCCTTTCCAAAGTGCCTTTTACATAGTTTGATTGTTTGTACTGTTGAATATGAAGTGAGTCAAAGCAAGGAATATTCATGGTTTTCCCCGAGGGAAAGAAAATGAAATGTTATTGAGAATCTGAGGCACGACTTGGAAACTTCTGTTTCTGACTTTCTTCATTCAATCAGACTGAACACAAGATTTTTAGAAAAAAATACATTAATACTCTGCTAGTTTTACCAGCTCTAATGTTAATGTTATAAACGGCAGCACTCACCCAGTTCGACAAAGAGTCAGCTCTAATCATCTAATTCTTCCTTTCTTTCAGCCTGTTTATTAAATCCACCCAACTTTAATGCCATTAAAAAGATTTTTCTTACGTTACTCATCGGAAACCAGAGTTATGATACTGCACTCTAGACCTGGTTTCTTTTGTTTGACAGAGCTGTACCGTGACATAACACAGACCCTGAAACCTTTTATTTAACTAAAACAAAAAAAAAACTTATTTCTCAGACCACCCAGAGGCCAGCTAGCTGCTAATCTAAATATTAGGAATCTGAAGCATCCACATTTGTACCTGTTGCTTCATAACTCCTCTGTTGCAGAACACAAAATCATTAAAAACTATACAGACAGAAAAAACCTAAAATATAGTTGTTGTTTTTTTTAATGCCTTCAACATAAGACACATCCAAATCTAAATGTTTGATGTTTAGTCTCATGTTTGAATGATCCTGATACATTGGGATCACGTAGTTGACTTGTCCAATATTTTATTTTGGATAAAAGTCATGTTCTAAACTTGAACCCAAACTGGTCCAACTGAGATTGAAGAATCCTGCCCCTAACATATAAAAGGTATTAAAATGCTGACACAAAATTTCCAAAACCTCTAAGATTTTAAAAGATCTGTGCTTATATGTGATGCCCCAAGCATATGTAGAGTGATTTCCAGAGGTGTCAAGTACTCACTGTACTTAAGTACACTTTTTAGGTATCTATACTTTACTCCATTACTTATTTTTCTTCCTACTTCTGACTTCTACTCATTACATTTTACACAAGTATCTGTACTTTCTATTCCTTACATTTTTAAACTAAATGTTACTTGTTACTTTTGACTTCGGTTTTATGTTTATAAATATTTATTTCCCGTTATGTGCGCCATCCAATACAGATCATTGGCACCATCCACTTCTAGTGAAAACTAGTGTGATTGGATGAGTCATATAACGCAAACACTCATTGGTTAGCTAAAGGAAATCATCAGAATGCTTAGTGTGAGGGATTGTATTTGAGTCAATGAGTCGATGCAATCAACTGGTTTTCTTTAGATAGAAAACTTTGTATCAATTTGACTGTATGATCTGGTTGAACTGTAAAGTGCTTCGAGATGACATGTGTTGTGAATTTGGCGCTATATAAATAAACTGAATTGAATTGAATTGAATAGTAGCATACAGGTGTTCTTCAAACTGCAAACGTGAATTGTCTATGCCAGGGGTCTTCAACGTTTTCCAGACCAGGGACCCCCAAACTGATGGCAAGATGGAGCGGGGACCCCTAATTATATATAGTATGAAATTGTGTTATATCAAACTGGTCTTATAGTCACTCTATTACAGATTGAGTAATGTAAGGAAAGTCATTTCTCCCTGGGATTATTAAAGTATTTCTGAATCTGATTCCTGGTTGATGGGACAGGTGTTGTGAATGAAAGGGTGCCCAGATTCAAAGAGCTCCTGTGTGTCGCAGAATGTGTGCATTGATGACTGATAGACATCTTCTGTCTGCATTGATCTTTTTACTACAGTGTGTTGAATTCATGTTAATGTGGAAAATTCCGGGGGTAGGCGGAGTTGTTGGGGATATAAAAAAACACTAATCAATCAAAGATTTCGCGACCCCCATGCAGTACCTCCTTGGACCCCCTAGGGGTCGCGAATCCCCTGTTGAAGACCTCTGGTCTATGTCATGCTACAATGTCGGATTCAGAAAAAGATGTTGAAATGTCTGAAAGGTCGGACACAGGCAAGAGCGTATCGAGAGATGGAGACCAACAAGACCTCCCTCATCCTTGGCTCTATCTCAAATAATTTTCCAAAATAGTCGAAAACTTGAGCTTTCAATTCATATAGTGACATCTGGCTGTTTTTTTAAAGGTTACTTTATACTTTTATACTTTAAGTAGTTTTTGGAGCACATACTTTTTTACTTTTACTTGAGTAAAGAGGTCAAGTTGATACTTCAACTTTTACCAGAGTGTTTTTAAACTGTAGTATCTATACTTCTACTTAAGTAATAAATATGTATACTTTTGACAAAACTGGTGATTTCTGTCCTAATGTTATGTTTATCATGGAAAAAAAATATAAGATAAGATTCGGCTTCTCCAGAAAGTTTTGGTCTTTATTTTAGATTTATTGACAACAATTTATTATTCTGCTATTATGCTCAGAGTTTAACTTTTTTTATTCATAAAGATATATGAAAAACTTTCTACACCATGGCAAGTTTTAACTTGTCTTTCATTTTATCGGGTCATTCTTGTTCAATCCACAGTCAAAATTTCAATTTATGCTGCCTTTTTTTATATTTAGTAACTCATTTCCTTTCCCATGCCCTTTCATAAAAAAATGTATTTATTCCCCCTAAATTGCCTCCTGTTCTCTGCCATAATGAACTTGAGTCCTCAGACACACTGTCCCTGCTGCAGTCGGAGTTTTGCCTTAGGCAGCACATGTTTGGATTAAGTGCATATGTGTGGTTACTGTCTCTGAGGACAGACTAACCATCAAACTACAGGCTTCTACTATGTCAACGAAAATATGGTGTATCAAAGGATGCTCTTGAATGTGTTTACTTGTATATGGTTGGATCTTTTTTTCAAGAAGGAAAAGTCAGGGAAGTACCATGAGCTGGAATTATAACAATCTATCTGCAAGTTACTGTATACTCAAGAAAATGAGCTGGCTATTGGAAATTTTAACAGAATTTGTCATAAAGCGGGAAACTCATCCATCTGTGGTTTTGTTACAATTTAGTGATTTTTTTCCCCACATCAAAAATTAGTGCTTAAATTAAGGGCCAGATTTGTCTACATTTTTCTGCAAGACAAAACTACTGCAATAAATTAGGATTTTTTTTAAGAGTTTTTATACAATTTTATTAGGCTACCAAAAAGTTTAAATGCCATTATCTACCAAATTAAGAATTTACTCAAAGATTGTATTAAAAAATTCCCTTTAGAGGATTATTTTACTATTAATGTTCTAAATCCATTCCTCTCCAAAAGAAACAAATAAAATATTCTTGATAGCCTTTCTTTTATTTTACTTTTGAAGAGGACAGAGAACTTCTAAGAAGCTAAGATGATTTGGAGGTCATTGTATTACAACTGCATGCATTTGGAAGTTTATAAAATTGGAAAATGAAGTGTAAAGAACTTTGCATGGTAACTTTTAATAAACATTTTATTATAACAAGAACAATACATTTTGATAACCTCAAGTATTTGGAGATAAAAGGCTATTCTACTTAATCTAGAGTGAGATAGATACATACATGCGTTCTAGGTTAGTTTCTGTATTATATAATGTTTCCTATACACTATATATCAAAAAACCCTTTTTAAGAGTTCTGGCTTCTTTCATAAAGACAGAATAAGTTCCTACTCTTGCACACTCAAGAAAAATAACCTTTTTTCTTTTTTAAGATCATATTTTTTTTAGTTTTGCTGGTTTATATTCAGGGTTCCTCAGTGGTGCAGTGGGTAGCACTGCTGCCTTGCAGCAAGAAGGTTCTGGGTTCGATTGCTGGCCTGGTGTCTTTCTACATGGATTTATTACCCTTGTTGTCAGCTTTAGAGCTCATCTAAGCAGCAATTTTTCTGTTGAGTTAAGATTTAATTTGAATAAGAGCGCCTGATTAGGTCTGCTTTTGATTAAAACTTTTTTAATCAAGATGCCTCGTGAGAAGTCCCTGAAACATTTATATTTCCATCTCTCTGTTCAGCCCTGAGATGTTGGCCAGTAATTTTCATTCCCCTTTCTGTGAACAAAGGCCTCTCTGTGTTGACATGCTTGTGGTAACCAGCCATTTCTTCTTGAAAGGATAAGTGTGTGATGAGGAGAGTTCATGTTTCAAACAAAACTAAAACTTTTGTCGTTGCTGGGGTCCTTTTTGTTGCAGCCTCCCTGGTTTATTAGACTTTAATTCCCTCAGTGGAATTATTTCCTGGGAATATTGTCAAAATTTCTTGTGTGCCCCATTGAATTAAGATTCTTACAGATAAGAAGCTATCACTGCCCTTTTTATTAATCCACAACAGTTTACCACTAGCTTTAGGGATTGAAAAACCTATCGTTTATAATCCAGAGGATTATTTTTTTCCACTTATTTTAGATACTCTTTAGAGTCCCAGATGCTAAAAAGCCATATTTTTTGTTGAGCTAGATTAGAAATAAAGCAATTCATGCTCTTTTTAAGATAATATCAAGTTTATGAATTTGTTACAACCCTTTTTTTTTAGTCCTTGCTGTCCTCTTTGTAAAGTATAAATTTCTATTATGATAATAGATTGCAAAGTCCAGTTGGATATGATGCCCTAAGCTAGGGAGGTTGGTATATACCAACCCATGTTTTAACATAAAAATGGTCAGATCTGTGTAATGGCTCCTTTAAGAAAACTTGTTCAGGGCTCTGGCACTCAGACTAAAGCCCAAAACCCTAAATAAAGAGAAAAAATGACCCTTTGACTCTTTATGCCTAGACATGGGTATATAAATCAGGTGACAGATTCATCTTCTAAAATGTAAATTATTCCTACAGCACAACCTACCCACTGGCCACATGGACACAAAAACTGTATCTTTTCAAAAACGATTCAGAAAAATATGCATCTACATGAAAGAAGAAAACACTGTCGCTAAAACACACCGAACAGTTGAAAAAACTTCAAAGATGTGCAGAGTATGCTAATTATGTGAGGTAAGCACGCTGGTAAAGAAGCACAAGTAAGTTCAACAAAGAGAAAAAAACTACAACATAATCGTTTCCGTGACATTATTCAACAACAATCTCTCCATTTGTGGTATGATAACTTGTTTTGGGCCCATAGGCCCAAAACAAGTAATCATTCCTGTGATAATCATTCCTGTGATAATCATTCCTGTGATGGCAGAGGATTCATGCACAGGGATTAAGGCAGCGGTTTTCAAGCAGGTTGCCGACGCAGCTTGCAGCATTAAATGGTTCAATGCAGACAATGGTCTCTACAAGACACAGTTCAGATGTACCAGTGTTCCCCAATCTTTCAACTCTGGAACTATGTTTAAAATATTTTATTTTTGGTCTCCCAAAAGGCTTATCCATGGAGATACAACACTAAAAAGACGAAATAACTTTGCAGATTCACCTAAACTAATTTCTTTGTGAATATCCTTTAGGGGCTCAGCTGAAGCTGTTGAGCACATGTTGTAATCGGTCATTTAAAACAGTTCTCCAGGTTATACCACGTGAGTTTCATAGTCATTTGACTGATAATTGCTGTACCAGTATTAGAGAACAAAAGGTTAAAGTTCTTGTTTTTTTTTTTATTCCCATAAACAGATTTCTTTCCACTGGCAGAACAAAGCAGACATTTGAGATGTTTCACTTGCCAAGTAAAAAAAAAAACTAACTTGCTTCTTTCCCTTCAGCCCATTTCTCCTGTTTAGTACAAAGCTTGGCGTATTGTTCTGGCAGAGCTGCTTGTATATAATGACTTCTGACAGCAGTGGAGACAAACTGAAGAGCATGTCTGCCTCTTTATAACTATTTACAAATCTACTCTGGGGAACCGCATTCCAATTCTAGAAACATGCAACTCGCTGTGAACAACCACATAGATATAAGTATTTCTTTAAAATGTAGAAAATACTTCCATAAATCATAGCAATCTAAAATAGTTGGTGTGGAAGTAAAGAATGTAAGTGAGAAGCAGTTTAAGAGGTACAGTTACAGGGAGGGCTCCATTAGAGCTGCCAGCTCCACTAAATCTGGCAGCTGTTCTTTATTGGCTGCCTTCCGACGCTGATGGGATCTGGGCAGTGTTGTGCATTATAAACCGTTTTAAAAGTGACATATAAGTATTCATAGGCTGTGTTTTACAGTTTACTCTGAACTGTAAGGAAAAATAAACTTTACAAAGTATTTTCCCATTTCAAAAGAACAGATTAGAAGCCACGATGTTGTAAACAAACACTGGAGCATTTTAACATTTAAGCTTTTCTAAACTCCACCTTAATGATTTATATTAATTCTGAAGTCAGTATGTTGGAGAGGAATGCCAGCTGAATGAGGCCAAGAGAGGGGGGTTTGAACGCTAACTCCTCGGCTCTTTGTTTTGACTCCTCTCTAATTCATCTAATTGGTATTTTGAATCCGAAGACCCCTGAAAGCTGCCGGATCTCTGAAGTTATAGTGTGGTGATGTGACAGGGTCAGAAAGAGAGAGGTGTCTTGCAAATTGCTGAATGGTTTTGGTTAGGGCTGGGTATTTTCGCCAAAGTCCTGAATCAATTTGATTTTGATTCATACAGTTCTAAATCGATTATTTTCGATTCAATCTGTTTTTACAATAATAAAAGTGGTTGAACTGTGTTTCAAAATACTCATGTATTTTTTCCTGTCATATTAAAGACAAGGTGCAAACTTGTAAATTGGACAATTTAAACTTGAGATGTGAACAAAACTGTCTCAAAAGTGCAAACTTGTTTGCAAAAAGTGAAAAATCGAAGCCTCACTCGAGCGAGCAGACGTGACACAGCGGGGACACAGCAGACATGCATGAGCTGCATTATCTCCACTGCACAAACCATATTTGTAGCATTGTCTGTAACGACTACAGGGTGTTTGCTGGTCAGCCCCCATTTGTTAATGTCTTCAGTCAACCTTTTGGCCATATTTGCAGCTGTCCGGCTTGAAGTAATCTTGGTGGTCTGTAGCACGAGATGCAAGGCGCCACTTATTATCAATGTAGTAGGCAGTCACCTTAATGTCACATATCCAGCTCATTATTTTTAGCTGTTTTAAATCCAAAATGGTTTCTGCAAGGGTGTAAATTTGTGATGAAACTCTACAGGTGGTGGCTTATGGACCTAGAGTTACTCCATACAAATGCTTTAAATAGTGTTTATATTTTCCAAAAATGAGCTCAGACATATATTTATTGAATTAATTGCTTTCCTATTGTTGAGAACACAAAAAAAACAAAATACACTGACATTTATATTTATAGATAGACAATGTATATAAAAAAAGATAAATAATAACCGATTCCGATGCAAACAGCAATATATCATGCCTCCCTAGTATGAACAAAATTTCAGTTTCATTCATCCATCCATCAATCTATGCAGAAAAATGTGGATTGATTGATGGATATTTTTCCTTTTAGGCGCATTAGTGATTCATCCTTCAAAAGCAGCAAAATCAAATTTAGAAATTTGTCCCAAATATTGCCAAAGTCTATGTATTGAAATTATTGGTGAGGACTGTCCCCACCAGTCCAAAGTTGGTGGGGACATGTCCACACCAGTCTTTCAGAAAGTTACACCTGTGGGTTCTAGACTTCTGTTGGGACAGCTTGCTGAGCGGTGTGTTACTTGGGTCGGCATTTGCACATGCCTGCTTTTTTGAATGCAAACGTCACGTGCGTCACTGTACAACTAATCGATCTCATTCCCTATACATTGATTTTGCAAAAATGTAAAGGAATCGATCCAAAATCAATTAAATCGATCTTTTAACCCAGCCCTAGTTTTGTTGCCTGTATGCTGCTCTTTTGTCAGCCTCAAAAACCAAACTAGTCAAAGATGCCTTCTGTTAACCTTGATGGTGGTTTATATGACTGATCCGCCAGTTTTTGTTCATTTCTTTCTTTCTTTCTTTCTTTCTTTCTTTCTTTCTTTCTTTCTTTCTTTCTTTCTTTCTTTCTTTCTTTCTTTCTTTCTTTCAATTAAAATTTTGTTTAGTTTCTTCTTTTTAAATATTTTTATGATGAGACAGCATGGCAGACTTTCATTCTGTCTTTTTTTTATCCAAAACTTTATTGAAAAGTTGCAAATTACAAAACATTGACAAAAAATATCACAAGATATAGAACAGTATCTCCAAAATAAGTGTTCAATGATAGAGTACAATTAAAATTAAGATATAGCATACTTGAACTTAAATAAATAACGGAAGAGATTTAAACACAACAAAAACAAAACAAAACAAACAAACAAAAAACGGCAAGATGTATTACATTTCTCCAAATATTTCCTGAATTACGTTAACAGTGTGTATACATTTTTTATTGTTGATTCTTTGGATACACTTGAAGTAATTTTTTTTAAATAATTTTCAAACACTGGGAAGAAAGGAAAATTGGAAAATTTGGTTTTATGTATGTGGAATATTGCAATTAGAATAATCAACTTAACCAAGAGTTGCATTTTCCTATCATTATTAGTATAGTGTAAGATGATATCTTTGGCTTGTAGCATGGCTGGCAGACTTTCAGTAGCACTACGTTTGTGCAGCTTACGTCACAGTTCACCGCAGACCAATCAGCAGCCTTTCTTGCTAAACCAAATCAGGCTGTATAGCTGCAGCTCCCTCATTATCCAGAGATGGGAGGCTAGAGCTAGTGTGGGTTATCGGATCCTCTCTGGAAAACCAAAACTTCACAAATTTTTAAGGGGAAACAGTGAGTATTCTGGACTGGTTTTATTGGGCTTTCGTTTTTTTCTGACGTCGGGCTGCGAAACGATGGAAATGGACTGAGATGGATAAGTTACATCTCTGAAAGTTTCCAAAAATGGTTTTAATAGCGCGGCAGTCCCTGGTGGCCAGTTATACACTTAACTGCGGCGCCTCGCTGCCTTAAAACCACCATCTGTGAAAATATGAGTAAGGAGACTTTTTGATGGAGACGCTATGAAGTCAGCTTTACATCTTTGGATCAATTCAGTCGAGCTACATTAATGGAGCGGGTTCTACTGTTGATATGCTGCGAGTTGATCATAGCCATCGGTTTTTCTGGTGGATCTCCGAACCATAAGCATCGCCCTGCGTGTTGGAAAGCCATCCTCAAGTGTCACGGAGAACCCGACTGCCGTTACGCGTACGACCAGTACATCCATGCCTGCGCACCCGTCATCAGCGGCGTGCGTAAGATATGCCCCAGTCACTGCATATCATCCCTGATCCAGCTCAATCTGACCCGAAACGGCCCGGATCTGGAGGACTGCGACTGCGCCATGGACCCGGTGTGCAGGAGCACCCAGCAAGCCATCGACCCGTGCGTACCGCGCACCCGCGCCATGGGATGCACCGAAGCCCGGCTGCAGTGCGAGACGGACCCGGCGTGCAGCTCGGCCATGAGGGATTATTTGTTCCACTGCAGGAAACTTTTCGGGGGGCAGAGATGTTCGGAGGGCTGCCGCAAAGTTATCGCCAACATGCGCTCCATACAGAAAGCGCTGCAGCTTGACGCATGCGTCTGCGACGGCTCTGATAGGAACATCTGCGAATACATCAAGCTGAGCATGAGGACTCTGTGCTCGGAGTCCAGCGATGTGGGAAGCGGATTCTCAGACACTATGGAGGACACAGATGATGATGATATTTACCAGGATGATTATTATTATGTTGACAGTTCAGGAAGCTCTCAACCTTATCCTGCACATCTTAAAATCATCATCTTAGTGGTTATTTTCATGGGATTTAACTGAGGAGGAAAAATCATTCAAAGTTGTTTTCCACCAGGGCCAGCCTAAAGATTTATGAGGCCCTCAGCTGAACTGAATTTGGCCCCACACTTGTAGTTTATTCCATGCAAATTCACAAGTAAGAGAGGAGGAGTTAACAATGAAATTTGAAGAGATCACATAAATGCAACCCAATTTCACTACAAATGATAGTTATATGTATATAGTTAGCTGCAAAATCAAAGCTTCTATTTTCATCCTTGCAACAAGCATGTAATCGGTTTTAGTGTTGCACTACAAAGTTCGTGCTGTTAAAATACTCAGTGAAATAAAAATAATTTTACTCAAGAACTACTAAACTTTCTTGTGTAGGATGTTTCTCTATAAATCTTAATGTAAAACCAGAATAATAGCAAACACTACATATAAAACTGTTACATGAGTAGCAATACCGGGGGATCCTGTTGAAGATTTAGTTTAAATATTTGTCATTTATCACAACAAGTAAAACCATCAATTTCCAAGCCCAGCTGAGAGCCCTAAGCAGTTGAAAAGTTTATGTGTAGCTTTAGGCTGGCTCTAAAATGTAATCATAAGATTGGTTTGAAGGGTTTAAGTTCATCTTCACAGCATTTTTTTATGTTAGTGTATAGCGGTAGTCCTTTACCTAAACATGCAGTGTTTATTTAAATGTCACATTATGTAAAAAATGCTTTTATATTGCACTGTACAGTGAGGTGATTCCCACCCTGTACAGCCCCGTGTGTTTACAGATGAAAATATATGCTTTCTTCAAGTGCCTAATGTTCCGGAGTAAACAGTTACTTCCATTTTATTTGAGAGAAACCAAAGTTCATTTAAGCTACCTAAATGTGTTTAAACCCCAGGGCAGATTGTGACATCTGCAATAGGAAGCTCTTAGAATGACACACTTGTCTATGTAAACATGGATGTTTGCTTAAGACACAAGTGTTAATTCCTGTGGAATATGTGTTCAAACAGACCAAAGAAGGATAACTTGCATTGTTGGGTTTTTGGAGCCAAAATGAAGGTGCTTACTTGGTTAGTTTGTCCTCTCTAACTGTTTGTTGTTCTGCTTGAAAAATATCCTTGTGACTTGATGAGCCGAGGTTTTATGTGCCCTAAATAAATACAGACCCATGAATGTAAACCTGTAGTGAATAAAGTGATTTTTAAAGGTGTTTTTGCTCAACTTGATTGTTTAATGTTGTTTTATGTTAAAGGACTGGGTTCTTCACTTGCTTTTCCTTTCTGACAAAGCTAATAGAGTGCAGTAATCATTAATTCACTGCTTGTATATCCATGGCCAAAAAACATGCAGCGCCCCATGCTGGTTCTATTTATTTGAGTTATTTATTGACATTTTATTACCGTAGACTTTAAACAGTAAAGTTCACTTTAAGGCATTTGATGGCGGAGATGTTTACAAACCTTTTTACCAGTGGGCACAAACTGACACGCTTTTGGTAAAAAAAAATGGCTCCAGTTGGGGCTTATGGAAACAACAACCAAAACTACAATAAAACAAAATAACAACAGGACAAAGTGACAATCAGCCCCCATTGTCACAAACCATAAGCAGAATGCACAAATAAAAAGAGAGAAAATTACTTTTAATCATTTGTTTATTGTATGTTTTGACTTCAGTATAACCAAAGAAAGACCAAAGTTGACTGGAGCTTCACATATGATTATCACTGTAGTAGAACTATTTAATTATTTTATCTATTCTGTGCATAAGAGTATATATTATAGAATATGCTTGTTGAATATGGGCAATTATTCTTATCACAGTTGTAAAGATTCTTTTAGTTGTCTTAAGTAGACAATCCAGGGATGCATGTTATGGCTGAGGCAGCTCTCCATGAGCTAAAAGAAGAAAAGAAAAACTATAGCTCCTCTTTCACTTGCGATAAAGGTTCTTAAAACCATTTGTGGCAGCTATTCTTCTTCCTTAGAAAAAAAGATCTGCTCTCCAACCCAATGGTTGGATGAAAAGTCGAGTGGCACCTCTTTTATGCAGATGCAAAACACACAATGGGGCAGCAGTACAATGTCTGAGCACTTCATTCACTCTGTTCCTCTGTCACTCTTCACATGGAGTGGAGGAAGAGAGAAAACAGCTGTCTCAATGGAAGACCACGAAGATTAGTGATGTCAGAGTTCAGACTCTTCTCTTGGTCAAGCTCCTGCTGAAGCTCTATGAAAAGTTTATATTTGTTTTGGTTAGTTTAAAAGTCATTTTCAGTATAACACATTACTCTAATTATTGTACAAAAAATTACTTAAAGCGACATAAGCAATCATTAGATTTCAGTTCCAAAAGAAAATATCTTATTTAACAACTATAGTTACAGTTTTTTAGACTTAGACTGTGCTCTAATTTGCCCATTAATAAATGTAATGTCTTGATTTTTTTTGTCAACTTTGGCATCTGGAAAAAGAAAGGAATTTTATTTTAAACCATGTGGAGACAAAGATTCAACAAATCGGCATTGTGAAGACAGCCTTATTTTAACTTATACAGTTAGTGCCATTTTTGACCTACAAAAACAACAATAGCACATAGCAAATACAACATTTTATATTTAATACAATATTTCCAGTGAATTAAAAATCAAAATGATATGTTCTTTTTAGATTATTAAGATGTTTTGACAATTGATTCAAGATCCCATGCTGCTCTTTAGCCTATTGGATAGTAAATAATAAGCTTCGGCCTAAGGCCTCAGTTGATCTCTACAAAACATGTTAAAAAGAACATTGGTGTAAGATTTTCATTATTCTGATTTATTTTTTTAAGCGTAATATCAAGTCTGTAGGTGGCTTTTCATGAGTTTCTGTTCTGTGATAAAGGACATAAAGTTTCAAAGCCTTTGGGGACGCGAGGACGGGGTATCTTACTATTACTGCAACCTTCTTCTTGTAGTATTTAGGTTTTTTGTTTTTTTTAACATGAAGAATCGACTCAACTGGCAGCAGAGCTCCATTTTACTATGTGTTCCCCCAAGTGGTCAAATAGTTCTTAGTCATACCATCAATTTTACTTCACTTTCAAGGATGATACTATATCAGTGGCATTCATGTATGACGCATGAAAGCAGGGAGCTAATTGTTTAAACTTTTTCATAGTTTTAACTGTTTTTTCTTATGGCGTCTGTTGTCCTAAATTATGTGGACTTAAAATATATAATATATATATAAAATAAATAAATATATATATATATATATATATATATATATATATATATATATACATATATATATATATATATATGTGTTAATGTTATACACATTAGTTTTTGCAAAAGTGTGCAATCACTATAATCACTTTTAAGTTATTTCATTGTATCTAATATCTTGGAGGTAGTCCATGCACTTTAAGTTATGTATGAATTATTTACCTCCCCAAGGCTTTTTGAGGGGGCTAGCGAAATCCTGAGGTTGTGAGTTTGAAACTCACCACCATAGTCTGCAACTCTGGGTCTCTGAGCAAGACCCTTAACAAGTGCTGCAGAGTTGCAGTCCACTGCTCCCCAAAAGCGGATGGGTTAAATGCAGAGTTAATTTCTCCATTGTGACATCAATAAAGTTCGTTTTTCTTTTTATTATTCTTATTTATTGGAGGTAGTCCATGCACAGTAGGTTAGATTTGTATGATTTTAAATCACCTCAATCTCCCAAGACTTTTTGATTTCTTAGAACTGTTAAAACAATATTTATGCGCATAGGTTGGTGAACCTAATTTAATAGAAAGTAAAGTTATGTTAAATGCTTTGCAAAGCTGCTTTTTTTCCACATTACATAAGCTGATGTCACAGTAGTACTCTAGAAACTACACATATGGCATCTTTTCATAATTTAAAAAGACAACAAATACAAAATTTTGCAAAAGCAACTGAGCTGAAAAAACCCCAGTGACCCACAATAATTAGAGGTTGAATGGGGGGTGAAGTCTATGGTTTATGGAGGTGGGAAAGGTGGAGGAAGGGGTTGATTCATGAGAGAAACTTAGTGGGGGGAAGGGTCCAAGCTGGGTTAAATGTCTAGAATTGTGGGGGGGTATTTAGTCAGCCAATCAGGTGGCTTTTGGTGGACATGCTGGACAGGGATTGTCCTCCCTTGTTTCCCTCCCGCTGTCCTATTGAAGAGAAAGTTTTCAGCAGTAAGAGAAGGAGCACAAAAAGGGCTGACAGGATGCAAAGCTTCATTTCCACGGTGCTGAAACAGATGTGTGGAGTAATCTGCCGTGGCAGTATGATAAAACACGCATTCTGAGAACCCAGGGGCTTAAAGGGGCAACTAAAGTGCAGAGGAGTCACACTCTTATATTCTACAAAAGGAAAATAACCTTGACCAATTGTTGTCTTAAAATGAAAATAAGACTAGTGAATAAATTGCATTTTTTAAAGAATTTTTTTTCCCCAAGCAGAGGAAAAATGCAGGAGCATTTTCTAGTAACTAAACATTACTGGAAGATGTTTCTTTACATTCAGTTGAATTATATAAATATTTTTTTATTTTATAAAACAAATATTTTTTCTGAACGTTACCTTTACCCATAGTTAGTCTGATTATTATTATTCTGAGCAACTTAAAAGCAAAGCATAGTTATGTTTTTATTTCATGTTTCATGTCTAAGAAACATGTCTCTGAAATATTTGTTTTGTAAATTATATTTAAAATGTCTCTTCTATGTTAATTAAACAAAACCTGCTTAGTGACAGACCTATTTTGGATCTTCTGAGGTTTTTTTTTTTACTTCTTGCTGAATTTGTTAGTCAAAGTAAATATTAGTAAAAAGAGAAGTGGGTAGTCTATTTAGGGACAGAAGGTTCATTATTTTGTTTTCTTAGACTAAGGTAATGGCTTCAGGCTGGGTTAATGTGCTGAGTGAATGGGATCTCCTTGGAGCTCAATAGGGTCCCATACTTTTACTCCATTATACTCAAAACCTAAAGGCCAGAGGCCATCAACCCCCCCCTGGAGTGTTTCTTTCTTAACTTCGCCCCCCCCCCCCCCCCCCCCCCCCCCCCATTACACATCCCCCACACTATTCAGACATGCATGCACATATTTAAGGATTTCTAGTGTGCTCTGTTTCATTGATGACACAAGTTGTCATTAACAGGCTTCCTGTAAGGTGAAGACATGGAGAGCAGGTTCCTGCAGCAACATTTAGGCTTTGGCCTTTTCTTTGTAACGGTCATTACAACCACAAAGTTCCATGCATTATATTGGGATCTCCTTGTAGTACACCAACACAAGGTATAACTAATCATTAAGTGGAACAAAGAAAATGCATGTTATTTTTAAATATGTAAAAAATACAAATTGATTTATAGATGTATTTGTTTATTATATTCAATCCCTCAGAGCTCTATTTTGAAGAACCTAATTAGGCTTATTTCGGTACCAATGTTACATATCTGTAGAGGAAAATTTTGTCCATTATTTTTTGTGCAATACCTCAACCTAGGTCTGACAAGACAGTACCAATGAACAACAGTGCTTAAATTTTGCCACAGATTCTTCATTTTATAGAAGTCGGGGCTTTGAACGGAAAATTTAACACAAAGACATACTTTGATCTGTTCTATGGTAGCTCTGATTATATGGTAGTCTCATAGGTTGTCTTTCAGGGCAATCCAGTATTCAGCTTCATCCAACTTCTGAACAGCTTTGACCATCTTCAATGTTCCAGTTGGAAAAAACAACAACAACAAAATCACATCCATATCCCCAGATTGCCCAAAGATTATATTACTGTCCCAAACCTATATTCTGCTATGTTCCTTTTTCATCATGACTAACCCCCAAAAAAGGATTTAGTGTGTATCGTTCTTAACAAATGCCCCATTTGCACTAGTGTAATTAAAACTATGTAAAAGACCTAACTCATGCAAAATAAACTTGCTATTCTCTCCTATTATAATGCTATTATTTTGTAATAGCATTATAATTATAATCAGGCACAGAGTTTTATTAAGATTGATTAATTCATCTCTGAGCTATCTTCATGGGTTCTGCTGTCTGAGCACTAGCCCCTTCCTGTCCTGTCATAGTGAGCATTTGGACAATAACTACTTAAGAGTGCCCCCTCCAGGAAGCAGTAACCCTCACTGGGCTGTGCCAACACTAAAGAAAACACCCACTTTCTCTGATCAGGGATGGGAGACGTGAGGCACAGCACCATAATTCTGCCTCAAAGTCAAGACAAAGTTGCTCTTTTATCAGCTAATCAACTTAGAGGAATAACCTCCCTTCTTTAAGTTATGTCTGTCATAAAAAAAAACCCAAAAAACATCTTCTTTTTTTTTGGAGAGGCCTCAGACTTGGTTTAGCCCTTACAAGTTGTGTGATTTGGTGATGTCATGATATGGGTAGCACCCAGACGGGGAGAGAAGACGTGTTTTTCTTTGGACTTTCTTATGGACTTATTTTTTGGACTTCAGACATTATTTTGTCCCATTTGCCAACAGGTGACTTTGGGAGGCTTTAAAAGGCATAATATACTACTTTACTTCACAATGTACATTGCACTACCACAAAACTTTGTCTGCTTGTGGTACAATGTCATGTCTTTAGTATTTCTACTAAATGAGATAATTGAAAAGAACAAGAAGGACAATAATCAAAGGTCAAACATTGTAAAGAGTGAAATCAAATGTGGTAACGATCGGTTCTGTCTGTCATAGCAGTACATCCATCCAGGATTATGGAGTGCTGGTGCCTATCTACAGTAGTCTATGGGGTAAAGGTAAGGTACACTAAGGACAGGTTACCAGCCCATCGCAAGGCAACACAGAGACATACAACCATGGACACCAATCCTAAGGGCAATTTAGAGACACCAATATACTTAACAGACATGTTTTTTGGACTTTGGGAAGAAGCCGGAATACCTGGAGATAACCCTTGTAGGCACAGGGAGAACATGTTAACTCCTTGGCACAAAGACCCAATAGCTGGGAGATAAAACCAATACCATTTTGATACATTGCAATAGTGCTACAAACTATAGTGCTCTAATGTTCCACCAATAATTATTTTACTACAACATGTAAAAATAGATAAAACAACCTTCATAGCAAGATGATGTACTGAAATAGAATGGCTGCATTTTTAACTGAACAAAATACTATGTGGCATCATAAACAGGGTTCTGTTTTTTACGTTTCGTCGGCAACAGTTGAGCCGGATCACTTGTATTCCTTGTATCTTTCATTTCATGTAAAGGTTTCTCATTTCCCAATCTCAAAGTAGCAACAATAAGCCATAGTTAAATCATTCAGATTACTGTTTTCTTTATTAATTTTTCCCCATGTTTTCCTCAATTGACACTTCATACCTCTCCTTCCCTTATTGACATGTGCTAAAGTTTCTTGTGACTTTTACTGGCTAAAGATAAAAATTGAGCTTTGCACATAATGGCTGTCATCATGTTGTTAATGTCCACTTCCTAAACCCATGATCCCTCTGCTGACTGCCTCTGCCTGACTTCAGTGTGAGTTTTCTTTCCACCCAGGCAACTTCTCCTCATCTGGTTTCAATTTACACAAAAATGTATTTTTCAGGGTGAAGTATTGGCCTATTAATATAGAGTCTAACATTTTTAACCCTTTAAAACCAATTGTATCATATTTGATACATGAGCTTTTTAGATCTTTGCATCATCAGTATGATCAAAAATGTTTTTTTCACACATAGTGCTTTTAACTTTTCTGGGTTTTGCTTTCTAGTGACTAATTTCCTCATGTATCTGTTTTTTTTGTTTTTTTTTGCTGCATATCCCAACTGGATTTGTTACAGATTGATGGTCTGATATTCTTCCTAAGGACTTTTGGGTGAAGCTTGGACCCTCACATTACTCTCACTATGTTTGACTTCCACAGTGTTGTCCTCCCTCAGGATTTCAGGTAGTGTTCTTTTGGTTTTGTGCCTAAACTTTGTCAGAAGTTGGTCAATCCTGGGGAGTTTTATTTCTGTTCTGTGCTTGTTTCTGTAGCTTCTCAGGCCTTTAGGGTAGCTATTCTTAAACCTTTACTTAAGAAATCCTCTCTTGATCAAGATAACTTGGTCAATTATAGACCTTTATCCTGTCTTCCTTTCTTATCCAAAATACATGAGAAAATTGTTGCTTAACAGGTTTTTGACCACCATAATTCCCTTTTTCAGAGTTTTTGGTGCAGAGGTTGGAAGGTGTTGTCCATGATGGATGTAAGCTTGGACAGCACCTTCCTCTAAGCCACTCCAGAGTCCAGAGTGCAGTCTAGGACAGAAACGGCCATTCTCACCAGTTTGTTCTGTCTCTTTCTATCCCTCTCTGTGCTGCCAGGGGCCCAGACAACAGTGTAGAGGGGAGCTGTTGCCACCACAGAGTCATAGAAGGTTTAAGCAGGGGCATTTAAATCCCATATTAAAGAGATTTCTAGAATTTCCTTCTTTTTTCTGATCATTCCTTAGGTTCACTAATGAAACACACTCTCAATCTGCAGGTTTACTAGTCTTTCCTAGGATTTCTAAAAGTAGAATGAGAGGCATAACTTTTAGTTATCAGGCTCCTCTTCTCTCTGGTGGAACCAACTACCAGTTTTAGTCCGTGAGGCAGACACCATGTCTACTTTTAAGGGTAAACTTAAAACCTTCCATTTTTATAAAGCTTATAGTTAGAGTGGCTCAGGTTACCCTGGGCTATCTCTATAGTTATTCTGCTATAGACTTAGACTGCTGGATGACTTAGGAATCACTTCTCATTTTGCTTCATTCTGTCTCTATTCTCCCATTCCTCAGTAGTTGTTAAGTTCCACGCATAAAGTTATGCTCTCTTTGCTTTTTCTTGTCAGAGTAGCTTCATCTGGTCTGTTCTCGTGTGACATCCTGGAGAGAAATATCAGCTGTGCTGCAGCCATCACCACCTTTATTTATAGATGTTGGAGCTTGACCTGTTTTCCAGTATTGTCATGTAACTGTGACTAACTGTATGTGCTCTCTTTAATCCTCTAATATGGGAACTGGCTCGGAGCTCATTTGCTTGGCTGTGCCTTTTCTGGACGGGGGCACTTGTGGAGCTTATTACTGGTTACCGTTTGTCTGTTTCTGTCTCCTTGAACCCCCAGTTGGCCTTAGCAGAAGGTCACTCACACTGAGCCTGGTTCTGCTGGACAGTTCTTCCTGTTCAAAGGGAGTTTTTCCTCTCCACTGTCCCTCCCTGCATGCTTGGTTTGAGGGGTTGCTGTTGTTGGGTTTTAATCCAGAGAAATGTGAGTTTAAAAGATTAAAAGGAAATAATCAACACAGAGACAGGGTTTTGTGACGTCAGCGTCTGCAGAGCGGAGAGAAGCTGCTGGCTCGGAAAACCAGCACCTTCTCACACAGATCCCTTCATGGCAAAGCCTTTTATTAAGAGTTTACAACATCATAAGGCGGGCCTAAAACAGAAGACCCAGTAATGGTTATCTGGGAGGATGCAGGTAATAAGATAGTGTGAATTGACCAACTGGCTGGATGGAAGTCACACAACCGTGTGATTCTGCCTCATGACCTACAGGAGGTCATAAAAGTTTATGACCCTTCTGGTTGAAACACAGGATAGAAATGTAGGATCTTCTTTCTTTCAATGTTTCATATGTCCACACAATAATTTTATAATTATCACTCTAACAGCTGTTGAGTCAATGAGTCAATGCAATCAGCTGGTTATCCTTAGATAGTAAACTTTGAACCCATCTTTATGATCTGGTTGAATCGCCTCCGGGAAAATGCCTTGAAATGACATATATGAATTGCTGCTACATAAATAAATTGAACTGAATTTAATTGGTGTTTGTGAAATTATGATATTGCATTCCAAGTTTTTTTTTCTCCTGCAAACCATATATCCTTCAAGGGATAATAGAAGTAAAGTTGAAGTTCTGAGTTTTCTCCAATGACAACCCCTTTTCCTTAATAGATACAATTTTGATTTTAAGCTAAATTTCTGTATTAACTTTAGTTATTTTTGTCTGCTTATAAAATTGGCTCAACAATTTAAATCCTTTAGTTTGAATAAAAACTGCATAGATGATTTTATTTGAGTCAGATCTGCATCTAAAAAACAATTTCAGCTTCAAAATTTGATACAAACTAAGGGCATAATCACACCGTCTATGTTTTGATTTAAGTATTTAAGCTCAGTATTTGTTTCTCCCTTGATCTGGACAATTTTTGTAGATAATAATGAATAAAATCTAGCCAACCCTGATCCATAATAACAGCACAAACAGGCAGCACTCAGGACTTCTATGATATTTCTCCTCTATTTCCAGGTCAGAATTAGAATCAGATATACTCCCATAGGGAAATTACAGTCTGTCCATTTCCTCAGTTCCTTGAATAGGAACAATGGTCATCAAAATAAAAACAAACAAAAAAACAACTAAGAAAGATAATAAGGTCTGCCTTTGGTCCAAACCAAACAAGCCCACCAAGGTACTTTTATGGTTTGAATTTATGCTGAGATTATTTTATTTGTTTACATAAGTCTTGAACAGACAATTACAGCGGGACAGAAGTCATGCTTTTTTAGCAGTGTTCGTCACTCGTAGCCTCTCCTCTGCATGTAACAGATGCACCGAGTCCGTCAGTTTTGCAGTTGCGTGTCCTGCTGCGTCTCCCGCCTCTGCATGAGGACCAGGGCGACCAGCAGGCCCAGTTACCCTCCTGATGAACAACAGGCCTTGAACCTATTAAATATTATTGGTATTAAAGGTATAGAATGTGGAAAAAAAGTCAAGAGAAATATCAGTTTTAATGTTGTGTATTGTACTTCCTTACCTTGGTGTTGAGCCTTATCTGCCTTGAAGTTCTGGCACGCAAGACCTTCAAACTCTCCGGAACACATACAAATGCACTTTCCATCTATTAAAGCAAGAGTTCCCCCATTTTGGCATGGCTTGCACTTGCATATGTTGTACTCAGCAACATAGTCTTCTATAGCCCTCTTAAGGTTTGTAATCCGGCTGTTTGCGTCTGGTGTGTCCACTGGAATTAACATGTAGATAGGCTCTGGCTGATAAAAACAACATATTTATTGCAGGTGGAACGAAAAGCAAGTTATTTAGATGTGTAGTTTTGAGCATTAGTTGAAAATATTGAAGACTAAATGACCTTTGAACCATTAAAGTGAACTATGAGGTAGTGGGTCTGTAGTGCTTTCTTGAAATGACTGTCAGATTATCTAAAAAAAAAAACAATTGTACTAAATGTAAATAAAACAGAAGCAAAAAATATCCTCGATAATTCTAAGTTTTTCAACATGGATGTTTGCTATACAGTGTTTCAGTGTAAGGAAGTTGTAAAAATAAAAACACTGTTAAAATGGAAGCCTTTTATATTCCTGTAAACACAGAAGCTGGTGTTAGTAGATCAGCACAGCTAGAGAACATTTTTGAAGTAACTTTTTTTGGGTTTTCAGTCCTGTTGAGGAGGTTAGAGTGTGGATTTTTTCCTAATTTATGTGTACAATATTTAGAATATCTATTCATAAATATGTCTAAAAGGCCTTCTGTAGCTTGAACCTGGAACTTGACCTGGAAGATCTATGAACAGTCCCAATTTCAAAATTCACAATGGATACTATTCATAACAAAACAAGGAAATAACATTTTTTAGCATTTCTAAATGTTTGTATTCAATTGAAACCAGTTGTACAAACAGTTGTGCAACCACTGTTTGTTTGAAACTGTTCCTTTGCTGCTTAAACATATAACAAGAAGAGAAACTGTCAGCTAATCACAACCAAAAAAAATATAGTTTGTTATACCACCAACGCTCAAATTCATTGTGACACCCTTTTTAGATCTGCTAAGTAATTTTCGAGTAGTAGTTTCCCTACGGGACCTTTTGGAAAAAGCACTGTTGTAATCACTGGCTTCTCTCCTCGTGCCCTGGACACCACAGTCACAGATCACTATCAGTTTCAAAGCAGGCGGGAAACTTATTTCATAAACACATAGCCAAAGAGGTGGATATTATTGTACAATATCTAATATATATACAAAGTAAACTACTGTATGCCAGCCTCTTCAATGCAAATGTTCAGTTTTATGCAAGTCAGTGACGTGTAAGTCTGCCCCCAAGAAAAATGGGTTTTAATTTAATTCATTTGGAAAAACTGATAAATGCCATTTTTGAAAAAAATGAGATCAGGCATATAATTTACAATTTGTATGGCGCTGTAAATAAAAAGTATGTTTTTTTAAAATATATATATAAAACTGAGTTATTTTAACTCTTAAATTGCTCTCATAATGTGATTCAGCCTCTCCATGTTTTATAGTGACACACTAAAAACCATGGTGAAGGCTAAAATAATGCTAGGTAATTTAATATATCATCTTATAAATCCTTTTAATGGAAACTCATCTAAGTTTCTATAAGCTGACTATGCCACAAACCACCTGGTAGTCTTGTCTTTTGGCAGCTGATTCTTGCAGTAAGATAAATAGCTCTGTGGAAGCCAAATGCAAAGCTATTGGTATCAATAGCCATCAAATAATCTTCAGAAAGGAAGAGAAAACCTTTTTTTGGATAAGGACAGGGCTTGAGCAAGACTAGGCAAGGTATTTACTCCATGGCGAAATTTCAACTTAATTTCATGAGTTTATGACATTCCAACTAAAGATTAAAAGCCAGATCAATTAAATGTCAAGTTATGTCAAAATAAACAAACATTCTTAGTTTTAAAATCCAAAATGTATCACTTAATCTATTTAGGTATTCAACATTAATATTCTATAAAACTTTGATTTTGTCATCTCCTTAGACAGGCTTGGTCAGGAGGAGTTATATCTTTTAAAGCAAGTTTGAAAAAGAAAAAGTATTGCCGGTTGTTTGTTGTGGGTACCGAGATTAAAGAGCAATTGGTCATTAATTAAAAAACTGGTGTAACTGAATTACTTGAGATGAAATTATGTTTAGTTGTTCGTTTCCTTGACAAGAGAGTTTGAGTTTCTGTGAATGGAGAATGTAATAAAGGTCATCATTTCAGTGTACAATGCACAAATCAAATGCAGTTACCGTGGCAATTCCACACATCAAGATAGAAATGGTGATGAAGTGATTTTGTTAATAGTCATCATGCAAGTTTATCTACTTTACGTTTTTTTTTTATAAAAATGATTTTAAAAGTTTTAAAAGCTCTCTCAGTAGATTTGTGTACTACGAAAAATAGCAATTTTGCAATATTCATGTTTAAACACAAATGTACAGATTGGTGTAACTAAGATATCCCAACATATTAGGGATGGGACGATTTATGAAAACCGTCCGAACCGTTCGGTTCGATTCGCGTGTGTTTCGTTCGGTTCATGCGCTGCTTCTTTTTCTCATAGGGGAAGCGTTTACACTCCAGAGCAGAAGGTGGCGGTACTGCGACCAAAGCCAACCACCAGTAGTAAACAAGAAGAAGAATTGAAGCAGTGTCGCTACCCGATCCGTACCGGTAGCACGATCTGTACCATCAGCTCATTTGCGCCTGCGCGAACAGAATAACTTCCGGGTCGCCAAAAAATAATGTAATTACGGTACTGAAAAAACTTTATTTATATCCTTAAATAATTAAAGAATACTAAACTACATCGTAAAGAAAATATTGAAGACTTTTCTGGAAGAAATGGATGCTTTTTAAATTGAATCCATTGTATTGTTTGACGTCATTTTTCTGGAATAAAAATCCAAATTTTCGGGAAATGTTCCCTTATCAATGAAAAACTGCAGGTCACAAAAGGTAGCAAATGAATCCATTGTGGGATCAGTACTGCTGGAGTGCATAGTTAAGTACAGAGTAAATCAAATATTTAAACAAATTTAAATATATACGCTGTGTATATATTTGCGCATGCTCAGAGCAAAGTAACTATCACAAGACGATTGAACTTTTTTATGTATTTCTGTTTTTTTATTTTTAGAAAATGCAATATTGACGAAAATACAAAGATATACAAAAAGAAACCCATGCCTCTAAAAAATACAAAAGAATAAAAAAGTAAGAAAAAGGAAATATTGCCACCGGAAGTTATTCTGTTTGCATACGCGCAAATGAGCTGATGGTACGGATCGGGCTTCCGGTACGGATCGGGTAATGACAAGCAGCTTAGCCGGGTGTAGCAGGGGAAAAAAATCAGTTGTTGTAGAGAATTGTGTCGGAATGGCGAGTGGGAAGAGGCGTTGGAAGACGCGCCAGCAGCACTTTATAGGTCTGCTGTATGGGACCGCTTTGCATTTAGAGTGACCTACGATGACGGCGGAAAGAAAGTTGTGGATAAAAGTGCAACAGTGTGCAAGCATTGTGCAACACGTTTTGTTTATGCTAACAGCAACACAACCAACATGTCATGCTAACCCCGAAATCCCTCATACTCCATCAGCGCTCTGCCCCGCTGCGCTCCAGACCGGCTGCTCAAAGCAAAGCCTACAGCCCCCACGGTGGCTCCCGTCCGCTCCCCTCTGAGTCCCTTGGAGATGGTAGAGAGCATGCGCGAGATGATTAAATTCAAAGCAGCAAAACATCCGGAAATGATCCAGGGTTTCCGCGGATCATTTATAATAATTACAATCGATTATTTTTTGCGGGATTTTTTCATTCATTTCATAAATTTTTATGGGATTTCGGTGTAACAATCAACATATACCGAATCGAATCGAAAACCGTGACCACGAAACCGTGAATCGAACCGAACCTTGGATTTTGTGAATCGTTCCACCCCTACAACATATACATATATATATATATATATATATATATATATATATATATATATATTTTTTTTTTTTTTTTTTTTTTTTTTTTTTTTAAACGTGTGGTTAATTGTAAAATTATACTTTCATTTCTGCAGTTCTTTTCCACCGCCGGACGCCATTTTTCTTTTCGCTGAATAAGTTCTGGGAAGCTATGTCGTTCGAAATCAGCTTTTGAACACCCTCTGTCCTAAGGGATCCCTTTAAGGGTTTAAGGGCACTTCTCCCAAGCTCTTAAAATTATTGGGACACACCACCCTTACACGTGAACATGCAAAACTGAGTGCTAGGGCCCAGAACGAGTGCAAGTGATAGGATTGGGATAGGACCTTATAGTCTTGACTGTTAGCCACTACAATCAAAGTTCCTTCAGTAAAGGTCCAAATGCTGCCAGAGTAGAAAGCATTTTGGTGGTATGATCAAACTATAATATCAGGCTAAGAACCAAAAGCTATTTTCTACAGCTAAACATTAATTTCATCTGAAGAAATTTTTTAAAACTTTGGCAAAAGTCTAACCTTTGCTTACTGGGTTTTCTGATAAGCATATACCCTGAAGCTGTTGTATAAAATTTGTTTGTAAAGTTCATTGCTAATAAATTTAAATTAAGAATTGATAAATTACAACATATTGCACAAAAATGATTTGAATTAATCTCTTTCAAGAAATAAGAATCAAAACTTGAAGAGTCACTCCATCATTCCTACCTCACTGTTAATCAGCGCAGGAGAATCTGCAATGGACCTGGCCCAGCTTCTGTACGTATCTAGATTCATGACTCCCTCCTTATTCAGTTGAGCCCTCATAGTAACAGCAGTTTCAAGAGTTCCTCCTTTGACTGAAGTCATCACCTTATCCACCAATGCCTCTCCTTCGTAACTGGCTGTGCAGAGCATGATGGGAAATGCAGTCAGTTTCATATAATGATCACATATTGCCTCACATTGTTAAATTACATTTTCATTTCAAATTGTTCCCAATAAGCAGAGCTATTTTTTTTTTTAGGTAGTTCAGAGACGTGGATGTTTATGGGAGTTTTGACAAATACATATGACTTGCAGTAACACATACATTAGGTGGGGGAAAAAACAGTCTGATCAATAAGTATTAGACCTGTGTCTGTTTTTGGTGTAGTTTCACAGTTCTCGGGCCGAACATGTCCTTTTACATCTCCTCCAGATGGAAGAGCAAAGTCTCCAGAAATCCCAACCTTAACACATTTTTGGAGGCTTCTTGCTGTTATATCTGAAAAAAATCAAATAATAAACATTGCAGCTATACATCAGTTATCTACTTTCTCAGTTAAAAAAAAGGCCTGAATAGGTATATCACAGCTAATTAAAGACCAGAACATTGGGCCTCATGCAACAACATTTTCCAATTCTTTTCATAAATTTCTCTTACAGTTTCTCCTATCCTGGGTTTATACTAATGCTACGCATTGAAGACGAAGAGGAAAAACCTTAAACGTTCGCAGATCAAGGCTCCGCTGACTGAGAACTGAGCAGCAGAATTAAAGGACCAGTAGAACCCAAGTCGTAGGAAATAAATTTCAAGAGCTATAAGCTATGTGGCTGCAATGTAAGATAACTAAAAATATAGTGAAAGACAAAAATCATTTGATCAGGAAACAGTCAATGAAAGCTATTGATGGATGCAAGAGATGCAACATATGATGTAAATGTCTAATACGGGTTCTCCATCAACAGATACTACCACTTTCTGCAAAATCTCATTTGGAGATATAGCCATTTAGTGAAAAACTTGGTTTGGATAACAGCTGACTGATTGCTAAAGATTCCTACGTCAGGTCTGAAGCACTCATATTGTTTGTTTGTTCGTACTTGAAAGATTAGAAATAGAAGAAAAACTATGAATGCAACATTTTCTCCTAAATCACTTGTAAGAACGATTTAAAAATGAATTGTTTCTCACGAACAGTTCTTGCATGAGGCCTGATCAGTTTAATACAAATGAATAAATCAAATACACACTTTTTGCTTTGATGGTGTCCTGGTTTAGTACGTAGATCAATTCGTATTCACCGCCAGACTTCCCAGTTCTGGTGTAGTGCGTTCCATAGTCTTCCAGGAAGGCAAAGTAAATACCCTTTTCATAGACCACGGGTAGTGATCTGACATGGATTAGGAACTCCTCAGCAACCATGGGCTCACGTGAACGCATCCTGTAGGTGCTCAGCTGTGCTCTACCTTTCACCCTCATAAAGCTCTTGTTCTAAAGTGAGAAGAGTCGGTAACATAGGTACAAGTATTACACATGTCTTTTATTTCTAAGGTTATGCCTTGGAACTTGTGCTTAACCATTACCTTGATGGTAGAGTACTCTGTGACATCCTTAATAATATTTTTCTTGGAGAATTCAGCCCCAGCCTCACCAGTGACAGTGGTATTGGCCAAGGAGGATTCAGTCGGGGTAAATTTGAACGAAAGCCCAGCATCAACTTTAAAGGTCATCTCTTTCAGCATTTCTTTCACTATCGAGTATGTATCCTTATATATTTCTCTGGAAACGGTTTCCTCCACAAAAGTCTGAAATAACAGGAAATAATCACAAAAACCCAAAGCCGCTGTTTAAGTAAGACATTACTGTGTCTAACCTCATAACTGAGGACCATCACATTCCAGGGAAGACGGTCGTACTTCCCCGTGCTTGGGTTCCTCGCTCTATCACATCTCCCATTAAAGTAATCATTATTGAAGGGGTTCATTCTAGGATCTGCACCCAAGATGTTGATCCTGGTTCATGGAGGTAATAGTTACTTTACAGTATGTATCAGGTTTGCTTGTACTAAAAGAATGCAAGCTGTGGTAAGTGAGGTAGTGATGACTATTTGTGTTTTTTGTCGGTAAAGAAATAAAAGTTTTTATGTTTCAAAATAAATATTATAATGGTGAAACTGTGCATGACCTGAAAGGAGAATAATTTCTAATCATGGATGTTCCTTGTTAACCTGCCAGTAGCCAGATTTATGTTTAGAACTGAGTTGAGTTCTATGTTATCAATCTGGGACCTTTTCCAAATCCTGTCGGAAGAAAAGCACAGCCAACCTTCCCATCTACGAATGCACAAAGTAATTTACTTTGCTCCTTTTTTAAACGAGAAGTGGTCACTATTTAAAACCGAGTCAATTGCGTTGTTAACAGGTGAGTCCTCAAGCGTGGCCATGTTTTTAATGCCCCAGCAAGGCCCTTCTTACTGTCGTCATTCCTACATGTCCTGCCCCCCAAAAAAACTGCTGGCATGTCATTGGTCCGACATGCAGGTGGCTAAAGCGGGAGTCTTTCTAGATTGATTTGTTGTGAGACTGAAAACTCAGAATAAGCTGCTATGGTGCATGTTTATCTGATTTTATCTTGACAGCAATTGCTTATCTCTTGTTCAATATATGACCTACACAAAGTGATTCAATATGGAAGGGACTTTATTTTGGATACAATTTGGGATTTAGAAATGTATAAAAAACAAAGAAGGGAAATTTAGAGCTTTTTGACTTTGGACAAGATAAGAATGAGACAAGCATTTAATCATAACAGAGTCCCTCATCACACCTGAGAAGGTACATTTTAAAGCTATCCCATATTATATCAAGCACAGTATGGTTGGTAAGACTTCTGGTAAGAAGAGCTATATGTGTATATATTTTATCTCTTTTATTTTTATTTCTATCTTCATTATCTTGTGTAGTTGGATGTGTGTATATATATATATATATATATATATATATATATATATATATATATATATATATATATATATATATATATATATATATATATACATATATATAAAACTGTAACTGGAGCGTCTAACAAAAGTCATTTCCCTCCGGGACTATTAAAGTATTTCTGATTCTGATTCTGACATTCACTCTATTTATCAATACAAAATCTAGGAAGTCTTGATTTTTCTTAAATTATGTTGAAAATCGTGTGTCAATCTTAATTTATTCTGTAAGAATAATTTGTCAGCAAAGCAGTAAGTATTTCTGACCTCATTAAATGTATGCATCCATAAATGGCTGTTGGTTAAAAAAAAAATAGCAATACCAAGCATATTTTACACAAAATGGTCAGTTATTATGTCACAAATTTGTTTAAACCAAAATCAATCTGCTGTTTAGTTTTGTTTTCTGGACAGTGACTTTAATGCAATGTACCTTTTTAATGTTACTAATAAACTGTTTTGTTTAACTGATTAGATCGGAATATATTTTACAATGCTTACCCATATCCTGCTGTCCTGGCTTGCTCGTTAGTTTCAAAGTCAGAATTTGCACAGGGTTTACGTAATCCTATGCAGTCATGCTCATCTGACCCATCTTCACAGTCATAGTCTCCATTGCATTCCAATCTTTTACTGAGGCATGTTCTGAGCTCTGCACACAGATGCAGGTTAGACTGATTGGACTGAGAGAAACAAACCATAGATTAACAATGTTGGTGACTTTCTTCAGTACCTGTAGTGCACTGGAACTCAGAGGCCCTGCAAAGAAAAGGTGGCTGCACGCATAGGTCTGACGTTTGGCAGAATTCTCTGTCACCTATTGATCCCATGCAGGGATCCCCACCAAACTGGCCAAACACCTCTATGTCTCGTGAACGCCTCTGAAGATCAAAGATATTAAAAAGGCTACATCAAATCTTTGCATTTTGACATAAAAAAAAGTACATGATGCTGCAAAATGCTGACTCTGAGGAAAAAAATTCATTTTATTTGGCAAGTCATAAATGCTTTGTCTGCCTGAAGACTTACTCTGGTTTTAGTGCAAGGATCACAAGAACTCCATTCTGACCACAGGCTCCACTTGCAGTTCACAGCAGGAGGTTCAGGAAGCACTTCTGCCCTGATGGATAAACATAAAATTCTATCAGGCTTTATAGAATTGCTTGTATAATAATAAAAAAAAAACATATGATATGTCAATGAAACGTCTTAAAAAAAGTATACATACAATCCTCCATCAAAAAGTGTCAGAGTTAGACACAGGGTGCTAAGGCTCAGCTGGAGCTCCCTGGCAGTTATCATTGTGAACATTTGAAAACACCAAAGAGAAACACGGACCTCTTTAAACTGTCTTCCTGTTAATCATTATACTAGCTTTGAGACGTTATTGTCACAATCAATAGTTTGGATGTCATGTGCAGCATTGTTTATTTAGTGTTTGGAAATCCCCAAAGTAGCTTATTCTGCTAAAAAAAAAAAAAAATCTATCATGCTAACAAAAGTTTTGAGTCATGTTTGTTCTTGCACTTTCTTTGTACAAATGAACGCAATTTTATTTATCTCAGCTATAGAACACAAAGACTAATCTCTACTCCTAAAAAGACAAAGATTTGAAGCAATATTAAGTCCCAAGGTCAAAAATATAAAACAAACAATAAACCCTAATATAAGCTGTAATATAACACCCATACAACTTCAGGCCTGTATTTGAATTAATACCTCATAGTTTAGTCATATTAAATGTAGAATGACAAAACTTATATATGATTTATTTGCAATTTTTAAAATGAAATAGAAAGGTGGCATGTATTTATTTTCTTCCCTTAAAAGTGAACATTGCAATCACAGCTGCAAAGTTTTATAGCCCCAGCCTTTGTACACATATTATTTTAAATATAGTTGGATTGAATGAAGAGTTTCTGTGAAAAGCAGTTTCCAAGTCCAGACAAATATTATTGTTTTACAATACAGGTCTGGACTTTGACTGTTCCTTTCAGTGATATCAGTATTTATCCAGTGCCCTAAGTGTCCTGATCGGTGGCAAACCTATAGCTAACATTTAAATCTGAATTATCTCATCACCAGTATCTCTTATGGACTTGACCATCTGATGTGAGATGTTGAAAGCTAATGATTTTTAGATCCTCACACTGTGCTTTGACATGCTTTTCATTATCCTCCCTTTTCTCTAATTGTTTAGTCAGAGCAATTATTAAGAATATGTTTATGTAAGGTGTATAATATATCTTTCACTTAAATTTATTTTTTGGTTTTGCCTCAAGAATATTGGAAGCTACAGTCATTATTTTTACTGACACATAAATATATTGAATAATACAGTTTGCTCTTACTTCCATGCGATTTTTAATCCAAAAATAATAACTTATGTCTTTTGTTGCTCTTTTTTTTTTTTTTTACTTTTGGGGAAAATCTGATGCTTTATTGTTTTCCTGGATTTTGCAACCCTACAAGCATGTCCCGAGTAAAGCTAGCAAATATTTGATGTTTTTTATTTTTGTCCTTTCACTAACTCTCTCTCTTTTAAATGTTGAAATACTAAGGCATAATGGGGTCATGGTGCATCAGGGTCAACATGCAAAATGTAGATATTGACTACAGATGCTAAACAAATTCCTCTCCTCTGATACCATAACTATAATTATCTTGAAAGATCTTTTGAACTTGTTAGAAATCATGATGCTGTAATGTAAATACTTGCCCACAGGAGGGTAACATTGAGCAGTGAACATCAAAGCTAATGCTTAAGAGAGCTCTGGAGACATATTTTGGTTTCCATGTTGTACAAAAGTGTGATCTGCAGCAGTTTCATCATACAAAACACAGATTTAGAGTCGACCTGGTTAAAAGTCTTCTTTTCTTTCTGTTTAAAAATATTAAACCAAGCCTTGCACAAGGTACAGGAAGTTTTAAACTGCTGCACTCACTGACCTGTCATGTGATCTAAGAAGATTTTGCTGAGACTGCGGTACATAAATACCAGAGTAAAGTGTGTCTTGATAATTAATGAAGAGTACAGGACATTTTATTGTGCAGATCTATAAGGAGTCTTACATTTATAAACAGGCTGAATTATAATAAAAATTGCAACCTTGTTGAAAAAATAATCTTGGTAGTAATGGGAGTTTGGCAAAAGCCTCTGCTTCCCTCTGAGAAAAAAAAAAACTGATGATAAAATCCACATTATTCAGCAGGCTGACAAATATTTTCCTGCTGACTTAAATAAACATTCACAGCACTCCCTGATGGGTCCAAATAGAGTCTAGGGGCTGCTTTGCTGTGATTATCAAATACATTTGTGAGAGGAGTTGGGGTAGTTTGGGGGGTATGTGGTCATAGCCAAGTGAAATAGCACAAATATGTGCTGAGGTCACCACTTTTTTAAGTTTCGGCAGTTTCCTCACTACTTTGTCAGGAAACCATGGGGTAGGTACGGTTCTTGGCCAATGTTTATCCTGACTAGAAAGACTTCCTGTTTTTCAGAAGAAGGTCGGGAGTTTGCAGAGACACTTTGAGCACAAGTTCATTTTGTTTTTAGCAGGAGTGCCATATCCAGAGCAACATGTCACTTCTAGCACTGCTCAGTTTTGTGCTTTTTTTCCTCCCTTTATTCTTTTTGTCCTGTGAGTTGAAGTTAACGCAGTAGAAAAAAAAAATGTCTACCTCAATTATAGCCCGGGGAGAAGTGATTATTTTAGCTTCTGGCTGTGGTGGCAGAGAGTTCCAGAATTCACGCCCTAAAAGCTTGAAGTTAAAATTGTGTGGCTGGCCTTCCTTTCATAAACAGAGGAAAAGATGAATCTTATGAACTTCTCAGCATTTCATCAAAGAAATTAACCTTCTGATTAGTTTTTTTTTTTCTTCTCTTAAAGGTTGGATTTATGAATGGAAGCCAACAAACCTTTTGAACCACAGTAAAACTTGAAAGAATGTGCTTTTGAAGTATTTATTAATGAAAGAATAAAGTCTTCTTAAACCTGTTTAACAGTACATGACCAAACCCCCCCACAGTTAAGCCCCCTCATTCACAGCAGCATTACTGACTTATTAGTCTTACCACCAGAGGTGTCAAGTAACAAACTATAAATACTTTGTTGCCTTACTTAAATAGAAATTTTAGCTATCTATGGTTTAGTGGAGTAATTATTTTTTAAGACCACTTTTTACTTCTAATCGTTCCTTTTTTTTTTTTTTTTTTTTTTGCAATTATCTCTACTTTCTTAAAAATAGGCTCTTTAGTTTTGTTTCCTGATGGTATTTTGTAAAATAAATAAAAATCATCAGAGTATTTTGTTTCATCCAGATAATTCCATTATGGTTGGACTCGGTACTGCACCAACTTGTTGTCAACCACATACCAAAATAAAAAAATTTTTTTCAGATGATGCTAGGTTAAATTTAACATAGTTACCATTATTTAAAAAACTAAGAATATTGAGTATAACAAAGTTATCCAGAATTTTAGAACAGATTTCCTTTTATAGGGCAGTGCATTAACCATTTGTAAAAACATTTTCCCGCATTGCTTTTACTTTTATTCTTTAAATAGTTTTAAAAATTGTACTTTTACAGTTTTACTTCAGTAAAAAGCTTAAGTCTATACTAAATGTTTTTAAAAAGTTGGATTTATACTCTACTTGAGTGATAAATATTAATACTTTTGTCACCTCTGCTCACCAACCTATTTCTTTTGATAAAAAATTATATTATAATTTTCGATGGGCCCGCCCACTCCAGATATAAATCTGATGCAAAGTCATATGCCCCAAAATATTAGTGTTATGGTAAGAAGACCTTTCCAAAGGCTTCAAGTTCAGCACCAAGTTCAGCCTCCTCCCAGTGGGACGTGCCCGGAACACCTCACCAGGGAGGCATCCAGGAGGCATCCTAACCAGATGCCCGAGCCACCTCAACTGGCTCCTCTCAACGTGGAGGAGCAGCGGCTCTACTCCGAGTCCCTCCCGGATGACCGAGCTTCTCACCCTATCTCTAAGGGAGAGCCCTGCCACCCTACAGAGGAAACCCATTTCGGCCGCTTGTATCCGCGATCTCGTTCTTTCGGTCATGACCCAAAGTTCATGACCATAGATGAGGGTAGGAACGTAGATCGACCGGTAAATCGAGAGCTTCGCTTTTTGACTCAGCTCTCTCTTCACCACGACGGACCGGTACAGCGCCCGCTTCATGGCAGACGCTGCACCAATCTGCCTGTCGATCTCCCGCTCCCTTCTTCCCTCATTCGTGAACAAGATCCCAAGATACTTAAACTCCCCCACTTGGGGCAGGACACCCCCCCTGACAACAAATTGTTTAATATTTGGTACCAAAAACATGGGCCTGTTTATCAGGCTATGATTTAATTTGACCTCAGACTGTAAAAGATTCAGTAATGTGTAAGAAATTATGTATATCTTAAATCCACTGCAGCTTATATATGATGATATATAGAAGTGGAGTTAAAAATCTTTTAATCAGCATCGTCCAAATGTTTCTTTATTTTTCCATCAGCAATATGGCAATGTCTTTAATTAAGCTTCACATAAAAATATAACCAGTTATGGAAACATTTTTCTTATGGCTGATTTGTCACAGATAGGGAAAGACAGACTCCAGCATCATCAGTAATCTGACTTTACAGAGACTCAACTTCAAAAATCCAGCTTCTGTCAGCTAAACTAAGGGTGCAAAGCAGGAAACACATCCTTCCTGTCCTTTGCCCCACTCATTTTTCACTGTCTTCCAACTTACAGAACAAAGAGAAACAGTAAATATCGTTACCGTAAAGGCTAGAAATGTGATAATCAAAAGATCTCCCAATACCTTTATACAGACTGTGAGATATATGAAGGATTTAAATAGGTGTTACCACAGATGTGGAGAAAAAGAACAGATTCAAAGTACTACGGTAATTCAAAATTACATTCTCAATTTCAACTGTGGATCTCAATGAAGTTGTCTCTGTAGGCCTAAAAAATTTTAAGGTGATTTTATTATTTTTATCCATATTTATTCTTTAAATTAAGGTTAATTAATTGGTGACCTATAACTTCATGTTTACATAGTGTAAAGATCTAATTTCAACCTGAAGCCTATTTCTCCTATTTTTACTCCACAAAATGGGAAAGACAAATCAAAAAGCTGTTCACCTAAGTCAGAAGAAGGTTAGAGGACCATATCTCCTTTCTGAAACTTCCACATATTACCTGTCAGATCAAGAAGTGTATAGTTTCAAGTAACTGGAGCTGTAGGAAACAAGACGGTACCAGGCCCCAAACGTATCTTTTTACAATCTTGGCACTAAGGAGATGGTAAGTTAAGTAAATCCTCTGATTGTTATAAAAATGTGGTATTTCATCATCGCCAACTTTCCATAACAACTATTAGACCCTATTTACATAGCAGTCAGCTCTTTTGGAGGCTTTCTCCCTCACTGTCCCAACTACAAGCCTCACCTGTTTGCCCCTATTACATACAGTGGAGGATCTGGGCCCATTTCTTCTCCAAATGTCAATTTGCACCAGTTATCTTGTAAAGGATAATGAAAAACAATAAATCAATTAATATTATTTAATCATCTATTTATGTTTTCGCCTTTATAGATTATGTAGATGTTTAATAGCAAAACTGCAACTACTTTCCCAATCATCTCTTACAAAACCAAATGTGTTTCCACAGAAACTATAATTTCATCACCAGGATAATAAGGTTTCTCAGTTGAGTGACAACTCAACATAGTAATAACATGACAGGTTTACAGAAGTGAAAACTACCACTGCAGAAGAAAGAGCCAGACTGACATCATCAAGGATGTCAATGTAGATGTCATTGCTGACAGCAACATCCATTCAATTTCCATTTTGGGTTCCAAACATTTCTAGCGTTGAGTACCTTCATGTTCTCGGTCGTTGCACTGCGCCAGTCTCAGTTAATACTAATATCCCATTTTGTCTTATAATTATCCAAAAACAAGCATCCACTAATACTTCTGCAAACAGAAATCAGAATCTCTTCCTGCAAGTTGCAGCTTTTCTTCCTGGGAAAATCACAATGGCTACTGACTGCTTAGAGCAGCAAATATAAAAACCGTCATTACAGAATCCCAGGCTGACATCAAAAGCATTCATACAAAGGAAGATGATAGGCTGCTTACGGCAATCAGTTTACTGCAACTGCAGCTGGATTAGTACATGGCAGAGGAAATGTCGAGCCTGGTCTTTAAAAAATCTGCTGCGTTGGCAGGAGGAGTGCTTTAGCTCTTTGCTTGTAGTCTCCTAGATTCCGCTCATTGTTCCTTTTCACAATATGATTTAAGTGAGGCTTAGTTTAGGTATAAATCTTATTTACAGCTGTTCTAGTAAAGCCCTGGGACACTGTTTTGAGATATTTATGCTTTAAAGGTCTACTGTTGTTTGTCTTTATACTGCTGTTCTCATAATTTACTTTAGTATCAAATTATGTTACGTAATCATTTTAGTTTAACACACCAAGACCAAATAAAAGATTATTGAAAAACATTATATGATGGACATATTCTAACAATGAAAAAACTCATTACAGCAGCCATTTTAATTAATGCATGCTGTCATTGTCATCTTCCGCTTTAGTCGGGGTCGGGATGGGGGTGCAGCAGTCTAAGCAAAGATGTCCAGATTTCCCTCTCCCTAGACACCTGCTCGAGCTCCTCTAGGGGAAACCCATGTTACTTCAAGGACAGCAAAAAAAAGTTCATCCAAGCGGTCTTGGGCACCTTTATGGGCCTCCTTACTGTAAGACTAGCATTAGACACTTTCTCTGGGAGGCATCCAGGAGGCATCCGACACAGATTCCAAAGCCACCTTTGGTTCTCCTCTTCATGTGGTAAAGCAACTCCGAGCCCCTACTGGATACCTGATTCCTTCACTAGTGCCACACATCAGAGGAAGAGAATTTCAGAGGCTTGTAACTGGGATCTTGTAATGGCCTCTATTTTTTTGTGGCGACATGGATGCTGGAGTTTGCCCTACAACTGAAGGGTTGTCAGTTCAAACCCCAGCTCTAACATTGAATGTCATTGTGTTCTTGGGCAAGACACTTCATCCTATCTTTACTTACGGTGTCTATCCACCATGTTTGAATGGGTGAAAAACTAAATTTAGTGTAAGGCGCTTTGGTCTAGTCACCTGACTTGAAAAATTGCCATATAGTCATAGGCCATTTACCATAACATCATATTTATGACCATAGATTAAGGTAGACTGACGAATATGTTCATCCATCCCCAAAGCCTTGCCTTTGTGGATCTTTTTGAGTGCCTCTTTGACTGTGGCCTGGGTTATGAAGGAGTCCAGGTGACCTACCAGTGTTCATGCTTTGGTTTTGATTGGAAACACTCTGCATATATAGACCTGTGTGGACTTTGTTTTTGTGAATATAATGTTGGACTGATCACTACTTTTACTTGATCTGAAAATGTTTTCCTCTGTTTCACACTTCAATTTTAATGTATTTCTTTATCTAAGGCATTATTATCTAAGAGTAAAATGTTTTTCTGCAGATTATCTTGGGCTTCCCACTAGAGGAGGTGTCAGGGAAACTGAGAAGAGGAGTATGATCCACTTATTTAAAGACTTGGGAGACATTTCTTACAATCAAGCCCCTCGATGTGTAACTGTTGTTTCCCTTTTTTCATGGATGTCCCCTCAATAGGATGACAGGGGTCCTACAAAGAGTAAACTGGCCACAAGGCACATGCCATAGAGCTCCAGCCCCAGCCCTGTCTCCAGAATGAGGCCCAGCAAAATGTCATGTTGTTGTCCTTGTGAAGGCTTCTGAATTGCTCTTTGTTTTACCTTGTAATAGCCTGTTTCTATGGAAATCTGGTTTAAGAAATATAAACCGGATTTCTCAGTAAGGAGAAAGAAGATCCTCCATTCCTGCTGTGTAAACTGGTCCAGTTAAGCCTGATGCAAATAAACAATAGTGATTCCAATGTCTGTGAGAAACTATGCACTTTAATGCCTTTATGTATTTGAAGCCTTTTTCTTTACTTTTTGAGGAATTTCTATCATTTTATTACATATTCTAATTTCTTCAGTTTTATATAAAATAAATAAACAAATAAGATCACCTCAACACTTTTGTTTGATATTTTATTTAATTTGATTCTGTTTATGATGTTTAATAATTGTCATGGTGCTCTTCATTTACAACTAGCAACTGTTTATTCCAACTTTTCTGAATTCCTGTGCTTATTTGTTGTCTATTATTTGTCTTTGTAAAGCATCTTACCACTAAGACCAATTAATTAATTAATTAACTAATTAATTCATTCATTAATTCATTCATTCATTCATTCATATGAGTTAAAAAAAAGCAATTTCTGATTCTGAGATTAGACTTGACTAAGAAAAGAATGAGGTTTGGATATTGCTCCACCTTTAAAGTTTTGTTTGTTTTTTTGTGATTTCCCTTCGAGATGCGTTTTTGGTGTGTCATCTGATGAATCCTTAGCTCTGAAATCCCGTGTTTGTAGTAAAGCTGGATAATGGCAGGTCTCCTTCCTGATCTTCACCTGGCTTAAAGTTTTATACTTGTGTTTCTATATGTTTATATCTAGGCCATTTTATGTTGCTGGGATCCTAGCAGTTCACTTTATCCTCTAAGAACTGAAGGTATTCAATATTTCAGAAATGCTTGTTTGGTAGTAGAGTAAGATGACATATTTTGCTTGCTTTAAGCATGTCTTTCACCAGCTACTTTATAAAATAGAAATAGAATAGAATATTCCCACAATGGGGAAATTCTGGTGTTCACTGCAGCAAAAAGATTACAGAAAAACTTTTTCACACAAATGTGGAGCCCAGAAAAATGTATAAGAATAAATTAATTGTGAAGAGATAAAAAATAAACAAATGAAATACGCCCCTGTAAAGTGTTTTAACAACATGAAACTGTGCACATGGAGAATAAACAACCAATATACAGCTATAGACATTTTTACAGTAATGGATATTTGAAAAAAGCAGCAACATCAGAGATGTTATTTAACTGACTAAGGTAGAAACTGTCTAAAATCAACATGAATGTAGCAACTTAAGGAGGTTGTTGGGAACAGTGGTGGTTCTCATGCATGGGGTGGGAGACATTATCCAACAGATATGTTAATTTAGTTAGGATCCTTTTGTTTCCCACCTCCTGCACTGAGTCCAGAGAGCATCCAATCATAGAGCTGGCCTTCCTGATCAGCTTATCCAGCTGCTTTCTCTCAGCTACAGGTAAGCCACTGCTCAAACAGACAGCTTCATAGAAGATGACTGATGCCACAACAGAGTCAGAGAAGGTCTCTAGGAGCGCCCCCTGCACTCCAAAAGACCTCTGTCTCATCAGCAGGAAGAGTCTGATCTGTCCTTTCTTATACAGAGCCTCAGTGTTGTGAGTCCAATCAGATGAACACCTAGGTACTTATAAGAGTCTACCATCTCAATGTCCGTTCCCTGGATGTTCACCTGTGTCCACCGGGTGGATCTGCTTCTCGAAAGTCCACCACTAGCTCCTTGGTTTTTCCTGCATTTATCTAGTATCTGGTACAAGGACACATTTAAAAATGCCCTCTCCGTTGAACATCAACCATTGAACTGCTATTTGAGACAATGAGAAAATAAACCACATCTTTGACAAAGCCACATTTGTTGCAGTTACTAATGATTCAGCCTTGGTAAAACCCAGAGAGATATTCTTTTAAAACACTTCCTATCCTCAAACATTTCTTTTGTCATTTTAATCAAACTTGAAACCTTGCAAGCTGAGAAAATGCAATTATTTCTAAATTGTATTAAGTGCAGGTTTTACATTCAGATCTGCTTTAAGATTTCCATCCTCATTCTTAAACACCTTTGTTGGCCTGTCTCAATGTTCACCTTTTGCAACCATCCCATTTTATTTGCTTTTGCTCCAGATTTTGGACTCAGCTAGAGAAAGAAAAACTGAGGTCTTTTTTTAAAACACTATGCTGCCTTGATCCTTTTTTGGAGGAGTTAATTTTTTCACTTTTTTTAGCTATATTTGCTGGTGAGAGAGCTTAATAAAAGGGTGCAACAATCGGGTCTGCACCATTCCTTAATCCACGAGGCCATTTGGATAGGCATGCTTTGTCTGGCGGGCAGTGGGGTAGTGGATAGTACTGCTGCCTTGCAGCATGAAGGTTCTGGGTTGGATTCCCAGCTCGGGGTATTTGTCTCCGTGAGCATGCAGAGGTACTCCGACTTCCTCCCACAGTCCAAAAACATGACTGTTAGATTAATTGGCTTCTCTAAACTCTCCTTAGGTGTGAGTGTGTGCATGAATGGTTGTTTGTCCTGTGTGTGTCTGTGTTGCCCTTCGATGGACTGGTGTCCTGTCCAGGATGTACCCTGTAGACAGCTGGAGATAGGTGCCAGCAACCCCTTGTGACCCTGCTTGGGATGAGCGTGATGGAAAATGGATGGATGGCTTTGTCTGGCATAAATATTGTATCAGCTGGGACATAACTACAGGTTGTAAACCCTTATCACCTGACATAAATAAAAGTATATACTGTACTTGTAATAAAAGTAAATACATTTGAATAAAAATAGACTAAATCATTAAAGGTGATCTCCAGTGCTTTCTTGGAAATAGTTGCACATTTATCTTGTTAGCAGCTAGTGACATAGGCTCAGATCACTTTAAGAAATCATTTCTGAATTCTTCCTTCTGGTAAATACTATGTTCTTCATTAAAGAGGAAAAGTCCTCCCACATATCTTGTCATCACCGGTTCCTGATCGATCCACCGGATGACTAGTATAGAGTGTATTCACTCTCTTTTAAACTAAACTAAAAATCTATTCAGAAACTGCTATTTTTTAAAATATATTTTGAACCTGATGTGCAGATTTTTTTTTAGTATACAATAAAGAAAGAAGAGGAAAATTCTGCAGTTGCATCTACTGAACAATTTTCTATATACTGGGGACAGGGTTAAACTCTGGGAGAGACCACTTCCTCATAGGACAATTAAGCACTTAAGCATCCATCCATTTCTGTCACGCTTTATCCCAGCTGTCTGCGGGCGAGAGGCAGGGTACACCCTGGACAGGTCGCCAGTCCATCGCAGGGCAACACAGAGACAATGTAGCTTGCCACAATCAGTGTGAGTGAATGGGTAAATGACTGAATGTAGTGTTTAGCGTTTTGGTGAAGTCCTACTTAAAAGTGCTGTATACACTCACCGGCCACTTTATTAGGTACACCTGTCCAACTGCTCGTTAACACTTAATTTCTAAGCAGCCAATCACAGGGCGGCAACTCAGTGCATTTAGGCATGTAGACATGGTGAAGACAATCTCCTGCAGTTCAAACCGAGCATCAGTATGGGGAAGAAAGGTGATTTGAGTGACTTTGAACGTGGCATGATTGTTGGTGCAAGAAGGGCTGGTCTGAGTACTTCAGAAACTGCTGATCTACTGGGATTTTCACGCACAACCATCTCTAGGGTTTACAGAGAATGGTCCGAAAAAGAAAAAACATCCAGTGAGCGGCAGTTCTGTGGGCGGAAATGCCTTGTTGATGCCAGAGGTCAGAGGAGAATGGCCAGTTTGGTTCGAGCTGATAGAAGGGCAACAGTTACTCAAATAACCACCCGTTACAACCAAGGTGGGCAGAAGAGCATCTCTGAACGCACAGTATGTCGAACTTTAAGGCAGATGGGCTACAGCAGCAGAAGACCACAACGGGTGCCGCTCCTTTCAGCTAAGAACAGGAAACTGAGGCTACAATTTGCACAAGCTCATCGAAATTGGACAATAGAAGATTGGAAAAACGTTGCCTGGTCTGATGAGTCTCGATTTCTGCTGCGACATTCGGGTGATAGGGTCAGAATTTGGCATCTACAACATGAAAGCATGGATCCATCCTGCCTTGTATCAACGGTTAGGCTGGTGGTGGTGGTGTCATGGTGTGGGGAATATTTTCTTGGCACTCTTTGGGCCCCTTGGTACCAATTGAGCATCGTTGCAACACCACAGCCTACCTGAGTATTGTTGCTGACCATGTCCATCCCTTTATGACCACAATGTACCCAACCTCTGATGGCTACTTTCAGCAGGATAATGCGCCATGTCATAAAGCTGGAATCATCTCAGACTGGTTTCTTGAACATGACAATGAGTTCACTGTACTCAAATGGCCTCCACAGTCACCAGATCTCAATCCAATAGAGCATCTTTGGGATGTGGTGGACGGCAGATTCGCATCATGGATGTGCAGCCGACAAATCTGCGGCAACTGTTTGATGCCATCATGTCAATATGGACCAAACTCCCTGAGGAATGCTTCCAGCACCTTGTTGAATCTATGCCAGGAAGAATTGAGGCAGTTCTGAAGGCAAAAGGGGGTCCAACCAATTACTAGTATGGGGTACCTAATAAAGTGGCCGGTGAGTGTAAGTGCAAGCCTTTTACCATTAGGTTGCTAAAAATGAGCTACCACTGAGAATATTTCTCTCACCAGGTTGTCTCCCTGATGAAAACAACGAACGGCTTACTGCAAGAATAGTCGGCTACTTATTACCTAGCTTATTACCTTAACCATCCATTTCCTGTCATGCTTATCCCAAACAGGGTCATGAGGCATGCTGGTGCCTATCTGCAGCTATCAATGGGCGAAAAGCGAGCTACACCCTGGACAGGTAGCCAGTCCATGGCAGGGCAAAACAGAGACAAAGGGGACAAACAACCATTCATGCACACACTCACACCTAAGGAGAATTTAGAGATGTCAATTAACCTAACAGTCATGTTTTTGGACTGTTGGAGGAGGCCGGAGTACCCGGAGAGAACCCATGCATGCTCAGGGAGAACATGCAAACTCCATGCAGAAAGACCCCGGGCTGGGAATCGAATCCATAACCTTCTTGCTGCAAGGCTGCAGTGCAACCCACTGCGCAGCCCAACTAAAGCATTTTTTATGTATTTCTACATTTATTTGTTTATAAGTCATTTTTATCACTCCCCTATACCTTTCACAAACTCTGCAAAGCTAAGAAATACAATATGCTATAAAAAAAAAAGTATTTTAAACTGAATCTTTCTTTTCGTTAATATTTTAGCTGCCAATTTTGTACGATTTTAATTTGACGTTATGAAAGCATTTTTTTCCCCCAATGCCTTTTCTATTAGTGACCGCCCCTCTGGCCCTTTAAAACTGCAGTGAGTCAGTCAGTGAAGAGTTAAAGTCTGAGCTGTCTGCCTGCAGTCTCTCCTGTGCCCACGGTATTTTGCAGCAAAAGTCAGACTCCTGCTCCTTGTCCGAAGCTGGGTTTCATTTTTCTCCCGTTTGTGCTGCAGATCCGTGGAGGTGAGACGGCAAAAAACTAAAGTTGTGTCACCGCGCGCGCTTGAACAGGTACGTCATCAAGTTGTTTTACTGCGTTCAGAGCCTCAGCAACAACAAAGATTGTTTTTTTGTTTTTTAAGTACCACAGTAACATGTTTATGAGTCCTTAGACTCATAGAGCCGATTTTTATGGGTGTTAAAGTCTTTTTCTTCTCCATTGTTTTATTCTGACTAAACATGGTTTCTTGATCTCTTGTCTATGACACCCCCCCAAACAATTTTTTACTAATTTACCTTTTTATAAGAAATCTAAATATTTAACCATATGCAATCCTTAAGCATTTTTGCATTGTTTAATTCTAAAAGCATTTTAGAAATGACTGCCCTTTGTGTTCACAGTGGCCCCTGTGGTATTTCACCATCTCATTCATTCGCAGTCTGACTCATTCCCTGATTTCCTCCAGATGTGCTGAAGTTTATGTTTCCTGACGGCCCTGCATTGTGACATTTCTGCCCTCAGCACTACTTTTAAATCTGCTGACATAAAGATTCACAATTGTGCTCTGTGGTCAGGTTTTAGTTGTGACACCAGTGCGTTCGGCCAAGAAACCTCCAGACTTGTCATCCTAACATGCATCTCTGGAGAAATTTGTTAAAATGTAACTTGGAACTACCCGGGAAGTGCTGACAGCACACCAGATTTATTAGGCCTTCCTAAAGTTGGAGGGACATCTGCCCCAGCTGTAGCTGATGGACTAGAACATCATGTGTCAGGCTCATGCAGGTGGAGCATTAACTTTCCTCTCAAGCACAACCAAATCAACATGTATCTGTGGCCTGTAGAGATTTACATGGGGGAATTAAGTAAACACACCAGTGGATGCTGTTACTTGGTGTGTTTAATACCCGCACAAGCTGATAATGTCAAGGTTTATTGTTTTACACATTACCAGTAGCTCTTGTGAAAAGCCAAACAATTGAAATCATATCAAGAAGCTGTTGGTTGAATGTAACTTGAAGCATTTAAACTGCAAAATGCAGTTGGTCTTCTTTTAAAGTAGAACAGCCTATGGGAGGGTCTGAAATCAGGCCTACCCTCCCCTTTGTATGATCAGGTGTTGCTCATTTGTCAGATAATTATTGGCATCAAGCTGTAGCACATTTGCTGACCTGCAGGTATGCATTGTTTGTTAATATCTGTCTTATTTCCTCTGCTTCCAGCTTATCTCTGCTTGATAGTCTGCCGTTCCTCCTTCAAGGCTGAAAAATAACAGGGCTGTGGACAACCTGTCATTCTAAGTGCACCAATTTCCTCTTGTACTTGCTTAGCTGGGCATCACGAGATCTTTAGCTCTGCTAGCGTAAGATTAACCTTAGGTAATTGCTCAACCTTTGCCCATTTCCAACCTTTGGTCTGCTAAACGGTAGTCACAGGCTCTTTGCATCGTTGTTCTAACCAGTGTTCCTTCTGGGGCTGGTCCTAAAGGTATGTCTGTAACTAGGTACAGCTGGATTTGTGCTGGATGTCACTTTATTGGTTGTGTGGTTCTTTTTTGTAGCAAAGTGCATTTAATTGTAATTATTTCATAATGTTGGGTTGACACTAGATGGTTCAGAGGCATTATAATTTAAAAAAGATGATTGTGGCTCAATTTGAATATTGGGTTATTTGCTGTATTGCATATTTATGGCATTTTTCTCTGAGATTAGTGATTTTTAAGTGAACATTGGTAGGCATTTACTTAGCAACATTAGTAATGTTGGCAAACTCTTTAGCAAGAATATCTGTTTTATTTTTTGTGTAGAATGCCTAATCATGTGATGGGGTTGTGAAATGGTAGAACATTAGTGTCCTGATGGATTGTATTAGTTTGCAAATAAACTCAAAAAGGACTTGGATTTTTATTTTATTTTTTGAATGCAAAAAGCTGTTTAGAATTTTAGGGTCAGAGTCAAAATATCTTGTGCAGTCTTGTGAGTGTTTTATGGGTCATAATGGTTCATCTCTTGGCTGTTTATGTGGTTGTAAAACTTTTTATTGTACATCATGTCATTTTTAATAAGTTAAACTCTTTTTAAATTATGGTATGCAACTAAAATCATTTTTTTCTTCTGTCATTTCAGATTTTACTAGGAGTTTTTGACTTGGTTTTTTTTTTCCTAACTGGGCTAATCAACTTAATTTTCTTACTCCAGGGGAAAGAAGAAGCATGAGTGGGTGCTAAGAGTCAGAAGCATCGTTCACATCTTTGCACCAGAACAGAGCTGCAGCCTGCTTTGCCTCGGATTGTTGCTGGTCCAGTTAAGTTGGACACCTACACATGATGTCTACAGACGTGGAAAATGGTTTACCCGCAACTGCTGACCCAACCTCCACACCCTCAACAACCGACAACCCACCCTCCTCTCTTGTGACCACCACACCCAAGACCCTGTTGAAAAAGGAGAAGCGGAAAGGTTAGTTTTGGATGTTATGGTGACATAGTTGTAGTTCAGTCTTAAGGATCTAAACCAGTTTTGGGAATTGCAGAACAATTTTACATGTACCTGTGACACTTTTACAAGTTTGACAAAACATTTAAACACTTTCTCCTGTCGTGCATTTCTCATGGGATAACTGAAGACGCCAGATATCTAAATGCTACATACTGCCCAACATCTCTCTTGGTGCAGTGGATTATCATTTTGAGAGAAAGGCCGCTGACATACAGACTACAAATGTGTGAAAACTACATCCATAACTCTTGAATAATCTACCTTATCCAGAATGTACATGTGCATGCCGTTGTCCAAAATGGCCTTTTCACGCTGGGACAACGTGATTTATGGATCTTTCCTTATGCAACTGGTAAAACTGCCCTGATCACTCAAATTTAATTACTATTCACATTTGAGTATTATCAGAGGATGTTGGTGTTGGGCAAATAATAGCAGGTCAAATATATCATATTATAAACCCTGTTGGAATAGGGCTAAATTTGCAAACGTGCCTCTGATTGTTTTTTAATCATGTGGGATTAAAAGATGTGAATTTTGCAATCGTTCCAGACTAGCCAGCAACCAAGACAGTTTAAAACACAACCACTGCTAACAAAAAAGATACTGTTGTAACCATACTGATTGCCTTTAGTGTACCTGATGTGTGCTAACTCTGCTATGCATTGCAGAGTTATATCCCATTCCCAAGCTCTTTAACCCACCCTTCCTGACTCCTGACTTCTTGGTAGGCTCTAGTCCTACCAAGAAGTAGGTGGTTGCCAAACAAGCTGACTGTTTCCTGGCCTACTGTTCTGTCAAACTTGTAAAAGTCTCCCAGGTAAATGTGATATTGTTTTGCAATTCCAGCAACCGTATTGGTCCGCTTCAAAAGCATGGCTTGCAGAGCAGTTCTTAGAAGCGTAATGGCTTATAAAACATGGGAAAAGATGGACTTTAACATCTGACCACCAGTTGAAATCTTGTGTTGCTTTTTGTGTAAATGGTGGCATTGTTTTAATTGAACACAATAAGCTACTGCCATTCTTCTTTAACCTCTGTATCAAAATTGAGATTAAAACACATTTCCAAACCAAGAGCTGGAGCTATATGTTGAGCATCAATAAATGCCTGCTGTTAAAAATGTTTACAAGCTAACAGGCTACTGCTTATGAGCTGAACCACTGACTTTCTAAGAATTGTCCAATAGCCATGCAGCAATTTAATTTTAATAGATCTTGAGCTTTAATTTTCCTAAGCAAAGGTGGCATATATGAACCATGAGTTTGTGCTGTGAGGTGGTCATATGTTTTGTAATAAAACTCATAGGCGTCATACCATTTTTAATGCAACATGCTAATGTTTTTTTTTATTATCTTCTGCCACAGCCTTTTCTTTTTTTTTTTTCTTTTTTTTTTTTTGTTAGAAATAGTTTTATTTTTTTATTTTTGGGTTTATTTGTGGCAGGCAGTGTCTGGTATGCATTACTGCCACCATCTGGTGGGGAGGATGTCAATAAGGCAAATGTATTAAAATAGGCTTAACCACCTTTCCAAAGAAAGGACCATACTTTAGTCAGGCCGGGTGTTATATGGTGCAATAAATATACTGGACATTTTGATTAGCTAGATGCCTTTGGGAGTTTTGTGCTGACTCCTGTAGTCTATAATGGTTCATGTCTGCTTTTATAAGCAATGACCTTACGTATCTTTTATAGTGAAAGAATAAATAATCCTTCCTCTAAGCATTCAAATAAGAACCATGATTATTAATAGTGAATATGATGCAATGTTTTTAGGTCAAATGTGAAGTTTAAATAGATTTTAGAATTTTATTAGTCTGAAATGTCTGGCCAAAATGCATAACTTAAAACACCTAAGTGTTTGTAAATTTGCAGATCAATGATGGTGTGTGTGTGTGTGTGTGTGTGTGTGTGTGTGTGTGTGTGTTTTTTTTTTTTTTTTTTTTTCCCTCAAGTTCAAGAGAAGACAGATGAGTATCTCTTGAGCAGGTTTCAAGGGGATGGTGTGAGGTACAAAGCCAAGCTGATTGGCATTGATGATGTCCCAGAGGCCAGAGGAGATAAAATGTGCCAGGATTCTATGATGAAACTTAAGGTAAAGCATAAATGTTGGAAATCAAGTGTAACCTTAAACCGTTGGAACAATTTCCTGTAATGAAACATCTGTTTTACTGTAGGGGATGGCTGTAGCAGCTCGATCCCAAGGCAAGCACAAACAGAGAATTTGGGTCAACATTTCCATGTCGGGTCTAAAGATCATTGACGAGAAATCAGGAGTGGGTCTTGTTTACTGTTAAAAGTTCAGGATTACTACCTCCATTCCAGATAAATCTTTGATCATGTTTTTGTTCTCTCAGGTAATTGAACATGAGCATTCTGTGAACAAGATTTCCTTCATTGCCAGAGACGTAACTGACAACAGAGCGTTTGGATATGTATGCGGGGCTGAAGGACAGCATCAGTTCTTTGCTATAAAAACGGCACAACAGGTAAAGTGAGATGAATAAGGGACTGTAAATTTAGTCACAACAATGACACTTTGCATTTTGTGGTAACATGCAGGCTGAACCCTTGGTCATCGACCTGAAAGATCTTTTCCAAGTCATCTTTAACATGAGGACGAAAGAAGCAGAGTCATCACAGAAGGTAGCATTTAGACTTAAGCTGTAATTTCCTTCCCCTCCCTTCAAATTTTGGGCAGTGACTGCATTTCTTTGTTGATTGTGGGGTGGGGGGGGACTGTTTGTCTTTACCTGGCAAGGCTGCCAAGACGCAATCTGTACTGTATGTACCTCTTGAAAACGAACAGTGCCTCTCTGTGTTCTCTCAGGAAATCACATCCTACTCCTGCCATTTCACTCAAATCATGCATACATCAGCATAATTTAGGGCAAGAAATCTAATCATTAACAATGTAATTCTGCTTGCAGGCTGAAAATGGCTCTACAGGCGTTGAGGTAAGCATTCTAAAGCTGCTTGTGTTTTTTTGTTTTAAGGTGGAAGTTTAACTCTGACTTTATTTTTATTCCTCTTAGAATGGAGGTGCCTTGCAAAGTAGAGATGGTGGTTCAAAGACTGTCCAGGTAGGATTTATTTGTTTTATTCCCCCCTCCCTTATGGCTTTAAAAGGATTTTTATTTCATCTATTTTTTTTTTTTTTCCCCCACCCAGCAAGTGGAACAGCATGACCTTTTTGGAGACATTACAACTCCTCCAGACATCAGGTCTCCAAATGTAAGTTTGTAATTCTCTCTATCTGGACAGCAAATTGGAGTTTTCCTTTGTATTACAGGTTTATAGTATTATTCATCAAATTGGTGTCTACTACAAATTCTGTTTTCTTTTTTTTATACTGGCTAAAATGCATAGGTTATATTTGGTTAAGCACAAACCCTCACTTTTTAATCTTAAAACACAGCACTAAAAAATTGTCCTTGGAGATCAAATGTTTTATGTAAAGAATTTAATTAAGTAACCCTTTACCAATCAATGTTCATCTTGACGTTAAAGCTGCTGCATGTAGAATTTGACTTTTACCCCTGCATGTTTTGGTGCATATTCATTTTGGGAAATGGTAATTGGTGAAATATACAGAAGCAAAGCAAAAGTCAATTTTTAAACTAGTTTCTTTCAACTTGTATAAATGTTGACTGGATGTCTACTTTTAGCTGATTGTTCAGTCACAAACATACCAGCCAAATTAAATAACTTATTTGCCATCAGGGTGGCACTTTACTAAGCTGTTGGCTCTGAAAGACTTGTGTATTTTCAGGCATGGATGAAGGCACTGCAACTCCTGCTCTTTAAGCTGGAATAAATTGGAAATTTGGCGAAACATTCTTCAGATATGTTTGAAAATCCAGATTTGTATCTTAACTGGCACTACTCTTCTAGGACTTGCAGCTTGGTCCATATTTTCCTTTTCCCTGAGTGGATATTTCAGACTTTGTATGCAGTGTAACATTTCACAACTTAAGCTTTTGTGACATGACAAAATTGCCACAAATGATCACATGTTTGATTTAAATATTCCACAGGCAGCAGCTTTGAATAACCTGTGTCTCACTGTGATTCATTGATCATTTTGTTAATATGCACTCTTTTCCCAAGCTGATTAATTGATCTCTCTTCTCTCTCACTGTCCCTCACGTTAACCAGGAGTCTAATGACATTCTGTTGCTGGACTTTTCTGCTGGAGTAGACAGCAACCAGAATTGCATAAAGGATCTGGCTTTTCTGAACTCCCTTGGCCCAGACTATGAAACATCCACAAATTCTAAAAATACTCAAGCTTATGGCTTCTTTCCTGCTCCAGAAAGTGATCCATTTGGTGATGACCCCCTTTCCAGTCCAACCAATAATTTTGAAACCGCCGCACATGCATCCCCTGCCGGTAACTTTAGCATTGCTGCTGGCAGCACCATTAAGACAAATTTTGATAGTTTGAATGGAGATGCTAAAAACAATCAGACAAACATATTATCCAGCAAATCGATGCTGCTTGCTCTCAACAATGGACAGTGGCCACTAGGGGGTAGTATAACACAGGGGACTGCAATAACAATGATGGATGGGAATGAATGTCAACAAGCAGTCTCAAGCAAAAACCCATTTTTGGACTCTTGTTTGAAAACGTCTATCGCTGAGATAACAGGTCATCCAGGAGTACCAGCGACTTATAGCAATGACTCTGTTGTCATAAGCCCACCTCCACAGAGCTCTAAGTCCGGACGCGGTCGAAGGAGTGCAAAGGTGAAATCACACAGTCAGCTGAGTTATAGTTGGGATGCATGAAAATGGGGTTTGGCTTGTTGATGGGTGCTAACGTCTATGCCTGGTTTTGGGGTCTTCACTGGTTTTTGCAAGGTCAGGTTGGTGATTGCATGGATGTAGGTGCAAGGCCTCAAAATGACAAGTAGATCTTGCACTGGTGGTTAGATATTGCATTTTGACTATGCTGCTGAAAAAACACTCTTACTTCCCTTGGCTCTTACCCTTTTTATTTCCTATTTATGCTTCGAGTGACTAAAGAGCACTGGTAAGTGTCAGAGCATGCGTGTACATTGGTATTCAGTTACTTGGATTTCATAATAAGCATGCCAAGTTGTAATTAGTTTATAAAAGTTCCTATAATTTGGTCTAATCATGTTTTGCTTTTTTGTCTGTGTATATTTAAACATATTCCCCTTCCTCTTATTAGTCTGGGTCAAGTGACCTGTTCGGTGCTGACCTGTTTGCTGCTCCTGCTCCTTCTGAAACGTCTCAAGTGGATCTTTTTAACAATACACCCACAAATACTGCTCCTTCCACCATAGCCGCTCTGGGTAATAAATCTCTATACTTCAATCTTTTATGAAGTGTTTTCCAACTTGTGTTTAATTGAACTTTTACTGGTTTGAACATTCAGGGAATCTTCAACTAGGTCCACCAGCAACAGGTGTACCTGCCATAGGCATGTGGGGTGCCTCTTCTGCAGCTCCGGGGATGTTCCCCATGCCAGGAATAGCTGCTCCTGGCCCTAGACCAAATTTTCCACAACAAACCCCCTTTGGCGTTCCCATGCAGCCCCCAGCCTGGGGGCCGCAGGTGGCACCACAGTTTAGCACCCCACCCCTCTCTCCTCCTCACCTCCAGTGGACTCAGCCTGCTGCATCCAATCCTTTCCAAGCAATGGGAGAACATGGTCCGTCACGCCCCCCTCCGAGGCCGCCAGTTAAGGAGACCCCACCACGAGTGGAGAACAGCGCCTTCACAGCTCTTGATCCCCTTGGGGATAAGGAGAAGAAAACTGGAAAGGACATGTTCAAAAACTTCCAGCTTGCCAAACCTCCTGCCATCCCGGCAAGGAAAGGGGAGATCACACCAGGCTCTGCTCCCCCTCCTAACAAGGAGGCAGGAGCATTTGATGAGTACTTTTCCAATAAAGTCGGTCTTGCTCAGGATGCTGCAGACCATGACGACTTTGATATTAATCAGATATCCTCACTTTCTAATAATGGTAAGCCTCACAGATTCATCATTAACTGTTCCCTTTCCTGTGCTACCAACATTTACAAACCTATCTGCCTTTTATTTAAAATGGAAAAGAGATCAGTTATTCCTACTTTGAAAATTTGAATGAAAGAACATTTTTTTTTTTTTTTTGTTTTTTTTTTTATAGGCCATTGCTTAAACATGGAATCTCTTTTTCAAGGGAGACTTTCCAAATACCATCACTAATACAGTGCACTTTAAAAAGACAATACGAAATGTAACTTTCCATAGAACAATAAATACATTTACATCATTGATGCAAAATGGTTAAACGATCTGTGGCTTTAAACACGTGTTGCTGTAGAAGTAAAGGGAGCCACGCTACCAGCCCCTGGCATAGTAAAGGGAGTTTGTTCATTCTCTTTTGAAAGTGTAGATGCATAGTGTCAATTTATCTTAGCCCATAGATGAAAGGGCTTTTTTTTTCTCATATAAAAATATAAATCTGGGGTATTTGTCTTAAAGTTGTTAGCTATGGTATGCCTTCATACAACCTTACTTCATGCAATCCAAACCATGCTAGCTTTGTTCAGTACCTGCTGAGTAATCAAAATTTCTCATCTCAGATACTCCAAACCCAACTTCTGCAGCAGCTCCACCTCCAAGTTTTACTCCTAACCTACTTGATGCTGCCTTCTCTTCGGCTCCAGTCCCCAAGAGCTCAGAGCCAACAGTGGGACAAGGCCTAAGTCAGGATATGTTTGATCAAGCTTTTGGTGCTCCAGATTCCAATCCTTTTGGAGCGCCCCCTGCAGCAATGGTAACAAACCGCTACTACATCCGTGCTGCAGATTTTAGATGCACCCCTGCTCTAACACAGCTAATTGAAATGACTAAATTACCTCTTCAGCATGGCATCAAGTTTGGCAAAGGACTAGTAATGAGGCATACACTTGATTCAGCTGTGTTTGAGCAGGGATGCATCTGAAACTTGCAGGAATGAAATTTTTGAAGACCAGGGTGTGAGACCTCTAGTTTAAAACTGCTTTAGTTAAAATATCCCTGGATATTAAATGCATTTCTTTTGCAGACAACTGTTGCTCAGTCTTCTGTTTCCACTGGGGCTTTTGGAGATGCTTTTGGGAATCCTTTTGCTTGACCACAGGTTTGCCATAAATGAGCAGCTGTTCCTGACTCTACAATAATGGAACAAACCTAACTTTTTTTTTTTCTTCACAGCTTCTATTTAAAGAGGACAAATGAAGATCTTCACCTCAAATGTGCCGACAGGACAAGCTGCTCCATGCAAGACAATCCAAATGAACTCTTCTTATTCTTGTCCTGTCTCCAAAACACTTCTCTTTTTTTAAACACAACTGATGGTTCTTGTTCATGTTTGCCTGATCAACTTGGTAAATGTCTTGGTATGATCTTCTGAAAGGAAATTGTTCTGTGAAAATGTTTAGATGTTCACTGCTAATGCTGTCTTTACTAAAGGAATAAATGTGTAATGATGCAGAAAGGAGTTTGGTCTGTTGCTTGCTTTAGTGATGAGATTAATCAACGGGTAGCTTTAATGCTTCTCTATCCCAGGGGTTCCCACACTTAAACTTATAACCTTAAAAAGTACTTTTGTATTATATAGTTAGATGGATAGATTTGTTTTGTTTTTACAGGTCCTAATTTTGTTTTATGCTTAGGACTAAGGTGTAATTTTTGGCTAAGGTGAGTTATGCTGTACTGATGGAGCACAGGGGTATTGCTTCAAATTGGAGTTCAGACCTCTGGTTTTTGAATTATTTTTTTAGGTGTTTTTGGTTGTTTTCTTAGTTTGGGTTGTGTTGGTTTTTTTTTTGTTTTGGTTTTTTTTACAAAGACTGCACTAGCAACCCCTGGTGGCCCCAACTTTGAAAGCCACTTCTTTTTTTTTTCTTTTTTTTTTTTTTTTTGCAGTAGGTGAAACTGAACCGATAGTTCTTTAAAAACCTTTTATAATGTGGACTCTGTGGTTGGGATTCCCCCTTATGTTTACAGATCACTTATCCATTTCTTTTTTTGTGAAAAATAAATTGAATGCAAAACTCCAAATACTATCATTGCTTAACATTTTAAAAACCTTCACATAGAGCAACTACCTGAAACCTTACTGAATATTTTAACTTATACACCTTTTGCTATGGTAAAGTCTTCCTCTTGGATTGTGGAGTGCTTATAAAGCAAAAGTGCAATTGTCAGCTTTTGTGTAAAGGAATGCTTTTGGGGTCTTAAAATTACATTTTGTTAGCTGGAACAAGGGCACAATGTGCAAAAGTCATTAAGACAAATAATGGTAATCAGTTAATTTATTAAATGCTGTTAATTCTATAGTACTAAAAAAATAGACTAATGCTTGCAAAATGTGGTTATAAGGAAATAAATGGAACTCTAATATAGTGTTACATAATGTACTGTATGCATTTTTATTTCCTAGTCAGATCTGCAATATAGACTTTTCACAATAACACAACCTAGCTTATGTAAGGTTTACTGATTTATTCTCTGTAGAGTCAATTGTTCTAGAGTTAATTTGCCATTATTAGTCAAAGGCTTTTGAAATGGGAGTCTTTAGAGTCAAGATTATTTGACTATTTTCAAAACAGCTTTTTGTCATTAAGTTAAGCGATTTTAATATGTAAGGCATCACTGATATGCCATAGAAAGGCTGCCCAAAGGTTCTTTGTCTTGTTTGGAGTCTTCAAAGCATTACTTCTGTCTCCTGTTATACAGCATCATTACCTAGTTGCTGTAAGCCCTTCAGTCAAACTGCTGTTAGAAGCTTAAATGGTTGCAGAAAAAAGTCTTTATGTACAGTAGTAAGTTATAAGTTGCAGATCTTTAGTTTGCTTAAATACTTTATAACAATGTCCATAGTTTTGCTACTTGCCTTTTACATAAATGCATAAATTCGACATAATCTAAACTGAACACAGTCGAAAACTGTTGCCTCCTCTCAACACCTGAACAGAATCATGTTGACCTTAAATAACCCCATCCCCCATTAAACAATCCATAACTCAAAATGGAATACGCCCCCTGGTGGCGATAAACACAAAGGACAAATGGCTCCTACAGTGCTTGTTTGAACACTTATCACAAGTGCTTGGTTCTCCTTTTGGCTTTAGAGTCAGTAGCAGTTCTGAGAACAGTTCTGCAAAGAATTAAAATCCTTGTGATACATGTTTTTATATTGTGACTTAGTTTTTTTTTTTGCACTGCTGTAAGGATTAAGAAGTCTGACAGAAGTTGGCTCTGGAGAAATGGGGCTTTCATCACATTAAGTAGCAATGGCTTATTCATTTATAAAGCTACAAGAGTGCTGTGTGAGTTGCATCTCTTGCAACTCATTGTGGTGGATCAATTGGGTCACATGCAATTACTAAGAAGATCATAGATGCTGCATTGAAGTAGTTCTGCAGGGTACCTTTAGGTTTGAAAGGAGGAAAAACTAGGAGAAAATGGCTATCAGGAAGTTACCCTAATTCATGATGACAGATAATCATTATTACTAATTGTTTCTCTAATTGGAGTAACACTCAAGAGGTCCATGCTATCTAAGGAGCTACAGCAATTAACAGCAACCTTTTCCATGTGGAAACAGTAGTTCTACTTATTTGATGCGAAAGATAAGGGACTTTTATCATGCAAAGTAAGTTGTTTTATTCCTTCATCAAAATGATGCACAAAGTGGTATTTCACCTAATTCATGCATCTTTGTGTAATCCTCAGTGGTTTTGCTGTCTGAGTAACGGTCCCTCCCTCTCCTCTGAAAACTAGCAGTTAGAAAATAGCTAAGAGTGTCTCCTCCAGAAAGCTCATACTTTAACAGCACTGTGCCAACATTGTAAACAAACAGTCTTTCTCCAATCGGGGAGAATTGATGTGAGGCAGAGCGTGCTAGTTATGAGGAAATGACTCTTTTTAACAGCTGATCTGCACGGTGCAGCTACTTTTCTTTTTAGCTAATGCCTGGCTCATGATTCACCCACCCCTGCCAACACCATCCCGACTCTGAGACATGGAGGTGGCAGCATCATGCTGCGGGAAGGAGGTTCCCTCCCCCTCCAACCGACAGCGATGACAGAACAATTGTTGGATTGATAACTACAAATCACTTGAGATATGGAGGGAGTTCCCCCTTGAGCAAAAAATACTAATCATACCCCAAATCCAATTTTGGTAATAAAAAGCAGATTTCTTCTTTTTTTCCTGTTATGTACAGTGTATAATCATTAATCCATCCAACCATTTTTCGTCACGAGGGGTGCTGGTGCCTACTGTATGAGCAGATTGAGGAAAAGTAGTGCTTACTGGATGGTATCAAGTCTCTGACTATTAAATCTGATGGTAATATGCACAAACAATTGTACTAACGGCATTGAGTCTGTATTTCACTCAGATTAGCAGAGAAAATAAAATACATTTTCTGACATAAAAGGGAGCAGAAGCTTGATAGTCATGTTTCTTCTTCGAAAGGCAAATTTGACAACATTTCAATAAACTCATGCATACAATTTAACTAATTGAGAAAGGGGGATCTTAATCTTTCTTTTTCCCAGAGCTTGATAGAGCTCTATAGCGACTTGCAGGTTTATTTCTTCTCAGCAGAGCATAACTCTGCAATTGTATGTTTAGTCATCTCAAAGGGAAGTTTGATTTTAATTATTACCAGATAGTCATTTTGTGCATCGCCTATAATAACCCATTAACTGAATAGGCTGTACTGTGCTCTTGCTGAAGTAGCGCTAAAATAAGCAGACTTAGTTCCTCTTTCAGTAATGTCTATTCAAAGTTGTTTTTAATTCCTTTATTTCCTGACCAATTCAGTTTTATGGAAGGATTATTGGAAACAAATTGCCCAGATTAATCCTAGAAAGTGCAAAATGTTATTTAAAAATTAATGCCTATGCAACTTCCTGCATAGAATCTTAATGGCATAGTATGCTAGAAAATGTCAGCAACACTGACCATGTGAGATTTCCTGTGATATTTGAAGATTTTAAAATCATATGAAACAAACATCTTTCTTTTTTTGTTCTGAATAATTTATTTTAAAATAAAGTTCTTCTCTGAAATAACGATGTTGCTGATGTGATGGCACAGCATGAGTGCCAATTGTTATCAATAAAGGGTTTCCTTTTTAATGGGATTTTATCAAATAGAAGTGTCACCGCTATAGGGGTGTACAGGTGTATCTAATTTGCCAGACAAAAGGATTCACAATCTTGTATTTAGCTAGAATGAATGGATTCACTTTTTTTATTCACTTAAATGTTTTAGATTTCACACACTGGGCCGGATTTATCAAAGGTTTGCGTGTATTAAAACGTGAGCTATTTCATTGCGCACGCTAAAAAATGTACAAACTGATCTATCAACAGCGTGCTAAAAGGATTTGCTCTTTAAAACGTGCTAAATAGCGCCTCTTATCCATTTAGTACTTTTTCTGCAATGTATATTCAATATGGGGCGTTTACACGCAAAAGTGCGTCTTGTGGGAGGAGAACATGTAAATATATTAATTTAGCACTCGCAAAGTGATTTATCAAACCTGACAGCAATTTTGCTAACGGTATCTGACTCTATATTTAACACGTTTCAAAAGAAGGTGCAAATGGTCTGTATGCGTAATTGCGCACACATGGCAGCGGTTATTGTCGCAAGAAAGAGACACTGAAATGAAGCAAGGAGACGCAGAAAACGCATTTTTTCACTCCGTGTGAATATTTTTGGAATGAACGAGGAAACGATCATCAAAACACATCGTTTATCCAGCATTGCCATTTTGGAGCTGTTGGGGGAACTCCGAATGGATTTGGAGCCAGCCACAAGGAGGACCCACGCAATACCAGATATCACAAAACTCCTTGCAACATTGCACTTTTCTGCATCTGGGATCTCCCAATCTCGTTTTTCAGAAGTGCTGTCCGACGTTCTAAATGCCATGTCGCCCTGACGCCCTACCGGAGAACCCCGAGCCCCGCGCCTGTGGAGCAACATGCCAATGCTGCGGGTATGCGTACGCGCAGTCATCTCCTCCACAGTCCCATTGTGAGCCATTTGGTATGTGCATTTTTCTACAGGCCAATATAAAACACCTGTTTGTTTTTTTTTGTTTTTTTTTTACTGCAGTGAAGTAGACATTCAGCCACATACCACCTTAGGGAATAAAGGTTGCCAAAGTTTATATATATATATATATATATATATATATATATATATATATATATATATATATATATATACATTATATAGATATATATATATATTGGAGGGGTGGGGGTGTCACTGTAAGATTAAAATTTCTTATTGCACTAGTTTGCACAAACTACAAACTACTTTGCCGCAAACCACAAAACGCGCAAAACCATCATTTAAATAGGGCGTCTCCAACAGTATTGCACCTGCCAGCAGTTACGCAATCGCTCTTGTTAAATCACCCGCAAACCATGGTTCAGCCCCTCGCGCAAAATTCCAGTTTGCGAGCGCAAATTACTGCACGCAAAATTGGATCTTGATAAATCCGGCCCACTGTGTAAAATAGATTATGGCATCAACTAACATAAACTTAGTCCATTTTTGGTGCATATTTATCGCATTTTGTATACTTGGTTAATTCAAAGTTGGTTTTCCTCTTAAAATATTTACAAATGGACTATTTCAGAATTAGAATCTTGCAATTTTTTTAATTGCAAGAAACACTGTTGCTTAGGAAAACAACAGGCTACGCCTAGACAGCGATGACAAAACACAACCCGAGCTTAGAGTTTCCTACCTTTCTCACGGTTATGCAATAAAAATAAACAGATATCTCAAATCAAAATGCAATTCAAAAGGAAAAGTCATACAAATGTTGAGTTATGTCTTTGAAAAATATATTTAAATAATTTATATCGAGTTCCACATAAAGTCAAAAACTCTTAACCATACACAAACCTACTACATATGAAAATAAGTATGTCCTTATTTCAAACTTTTTGAAATAAACTCATTGATGGAGTACTCCACCTGAGGCTCTACATTAAATATCTGTGCACAATGTTTTCCGAAAGTGTTTGCTGTATTACTAAGATCATATTCTTGCACTAACCTTTTTAATGTTTGCACTAACACAGGAATGACGGGGATATACTGTAGTTCAGCTTTTTGAGACATTCTCCAAACTCAAAGTTTGGTCGTTTCTGTAAAGGCAGATGTGTCTTTACTATACTGTTTATACACTATAATGCAGCATTACTAAACTACAGAAGCAACGCCTTTTCAAGTACAAGATGTGACTGAGATACATGCTGTAATGTCTCCATGATGTCATCTAAGTGTTTTGATATATATTAGATTCATCTAGATTGGTGGCCACATTTTCCTCTGCTAAGTTGACATAGTTGTGGTCTTCATCACTGCTCTCCTCTTCATCTGACTCTGTTTCTGAATCACTCTCTGAAGCAGGAGATCTGTTGTCAGCCACTTCATAATCGTGCTCATCATCACTGTCCTCTTGGTGTCTCTGTTTTTTTATGTTACTCTTTACAGCAGCACATCCCTGGTCAGCCTCTTCATAATCATGCTCATCATCACTGTCCTCTTGGTGTCTCTGTTTTTTTATGTTACTCTTTGCAGCAGCACATCCCTGGTCAGCCTCTTCATAATCATGCTCATCATCACTGTCCTCTTGGTGTCTCTGTTTTTTTACGTTACTCTTTGCAGCAGCACATCCCTGGTCAGCCTCTTCATAATCATGCTCATCATCACTGGTGTTGTCTTGCCTTCTCTGTTGTTTTCTCTCTTTAGAAACATAATCCAACCGAGATGTTTTATAGCAATGTGCGCCACCATCTTTTTCACCCCCATTTCTGGCTCCCTGGCTTTTGTTGACCATTTTGTCAACATTTACGTAGTCCATTTCCCCATCGTCCTCATCTTCATCCTCTGCGTAACTGTTCCTGATCGTAACTAGAAAATAGGAGTGCAAGAGAATGAGAGTTCTCATGAGAATAAGCTTTTAAAACACCACAAATGTTTTCTTTCTACTTATAAGACATCAAACATATGTGAGATCTCAGCATTAGCACTGACTTTGATTTAGAACCACAGGAATCGGCTCTTTGGCTCGTCGTCTTCTCCTGCAGACCAGACCGACAACCAAGAAAACCATCAGGAGAAGCATCAGGATCCCAGCAGGCAAGATGTAGAGCAGCATATTCCACCATGGTTCTTTAAGTTCAATAATGGAAAAAAAAATCATTCAGCAAACATCCATGATGTGCCGTAGCATCCTAACACCACTTTTAAACATTAACTGCTGCAAAATAAAGAGCAAAATCTATTCTGTTTTAGGCTTCACTAAATTACATCTTTTAAGCATCTTGCCTAATTCTACATAACTTTATACATCTAAATCTTAAGGATATTACTTGATTCATTGTTAGGTCTAGTCTTGTTTGCTCTGATGCAGAAATATGTTAGAATTGGCTTAGAAGCAAAATAACTACTGAGCACTGGATCGGATATCTAAACAATAATCTTACATTAGTAATTGAGTTGCTAAGTTCAAGCATTCTATAGAAAATCGTGTGGCATGTGGGTCCCTTAGTCAAAACGCATCAACACTATAGTCTGCTTACCTGTAAAAAGGACATGAATCGTTTCTGTCTCTTTAGACTTGTATGTCCCATTCAAATTTAGTTGATACATGCAACTATAGTTGCCCTTGTGTTCAGGCACAGGGAAGTCAACAAAAGCTAAGCCTGTTATTGGGTTGGATTTGTTAAGGATTGATCCGTTGTAGATCAGGGAAAAATTAATTGAGTTGAACGATGAGTTCACTGAGCATTTGAAGGAAAGTATGGAATCCCTGGGGATTTCTGCAACTCCTGATTCAACCAGCTTCCCATTAGGAAGTGTTAGTGAGATAGTGGGCTGTGGAAGTGCAGCTGGAAACAAAAGGGGATAAAAAAAAGCTATTGTCAGTACCCTTAGTAAAATGGTATAACAAACATTTCAAAATAATTATCCTAAACTTTTAGGAGCATTAATCTAAAGCTAAAATTATTTTAAATGTAATCTAAATTACACACATTTATTCCATGGTGAGAAAAATGCTACATTCTCTGAAAAAATGTTCTTAAGGTTTGAACCACAGCATTTTTTATCTTGTCACAATCACACAGTAAAGCCTGGTTCATGCTGATAAACCAAGTCTTCTGTGTGTGTGTGTGTTGCATTTAACGTAGATATCCTGTTTGGTGCCTAATGACAAAAACTCTGTCTGGCTGTAGTGCCATCGACAATGCCTGGCACATCTCGGACACTATCCCAGACGCCTTACAGGCTGCTAGTTTGTAGCTCTCTGCGATGGATTGTTGGTTTGCACCCAAAGCCAAAACACGCAGCGTGATGGCCAGTCTTTCAGGAACACTCACGAGTGAACTGTGTCCAGTGTTGGATGAGGGGTTGTAGATGGCGAACAAGCTCGTCAAACCAACACACAGACATCCACAATCATAGCTAGTTCGTGATTGTCCATCTTGCCTTGTGGCGTGAAATGACATAGCGCAGACCACGCTTCAAAATTGGGCATAAATCAAAAATATCTGCGACAAGCTAACTGCGACAGACTGCTGCGAGAGTACACACAGCCCTTTCGATGGACATGAAGGTATACAGTAACATATGCAAAACTTGTCTATAGAGAACCACAGGGATCTTAAGCTCCTCCATTCTGCATAACAACCATTAGAGATAATCAACCTTTACATCTAAAATGATAGAATATTATGAGGAACTTTAAAATCTTGTAACCCATTGCAGAAGGTAAACACCTTACATAATAAAGAAAAAATATTATCCCAACGAGAAATTCAATGCTGCAACTTCTATTATAAGGTTTACTTTAAGAAGTTGAAGATGCTGTTGACGGATATTCTGTAGCAGTCTGTTCTACAGCAGTCCTGGTAAAACCTCTGACTGGGGACACATTGTTGACGTGCGGCAGTCTGATGAAAAAGATTTCTTCATATAAAGAATTGTTCTCTCTATCTCCAGAGTTTCCTGTGGAGGATGAGGAGAGCCCACCTGCCCCCCCATCCTTGCGACCTTCTACAGAAGCACCATAGAGAGCGTTCTGACCAGCTATCTCACTGTGTGGTGAGGAGGCTGCAGCTCCTCAGACTGGAAGAACATGAGAAGAGTGGTGAGAACAGCAGAGAGGATCATTGGGTCTCCTCTTCCCTCCATAAAACACATTTCATCCCAGCGCCGCATGTCCTGAGCCTGTAACATTATCAGCCAGCCCTCACACCCCCACCATCGACTGTTCATCCTGCTGCCCTCTGGGAAGAGGCGTTGCAGCATCAGCTACAGGTCCAGCAGGTTCTTCAACAGCTTTTTTCTATGCAGCCATAGACTGTTAAACTGTTGAAACTCTAATCAAGGCTCTGCATCACACTAGAAATCATCATATTTTCACTACCAACATGGTATGATTTTCTCATAATCCCTTTCAATAGGAGACAGCTCAATGTTCTACTGCATTTTGCACCATATTTATTTATTTAGCACTGCCCTGAATGTTTCCATATCAATTCCTTTTGCACCATGAATACTCTCTATGGTGCTTCTGTAGAAGGATGGGGGGCAGGTGGGCTCTCCTCATCCTCCGCAGGAAACTGTGGAGATGCTTTAAAAAAAGGACTGCTTCTACACTGTTTAGATTCTGATCACTGCTGCACATTATAAATGGTAATGTTCAATGTTGTAAGCTGCTCGATCAACGTTGAAAAGCTGTATGCATTGAAATAGAAATCGTCTAAGTCTAATGAGTGCTGAACAAACCCCGTCCTTCTTTATTAGCCCGTTAAGATTCTTTAAATCAATCCCTCTGATGGGGTTACCCCAACAGATAACGGCAGAAGAGATCACACTCTCCACAAAGGACAAAGACATGTAGCATTTTGCTGCATACACTTGAAGGACCTAAGATACTTCAGGAAGCAGTCTGCTTTGTACCCTCTTGTACTTTTCTTTTTCTCCTGAAAAAATCCAATATCAACCCCCTTTTCATATCATGAGCTTATTTGTGTAATTTTAGGGGAGTCTGCAAATGTGCAATTCCAACAGGAACTATGGATTTGTAGGGGATTGTATTATTAAGACAGCAAGAAACACAATAAACTCGTAAAAACACAGCATAGCATGTCTTTGGAAAAGATGAGAATAAAGAGTTGTTAAATAAAATAAGTAACACCACCGTGCAAACCTTTTCAAACTGGACCCAGTCCTGTTTCGTCAACTTACACCATACTCTATCATTTATAGTATAACTGAGAAACTTACCTGAACAAACAGCAAACAATTTACAGACGTTTGTGTCATTATATTGACGATGACATTCACTAGTACACGGAGTAGGTGATTTTGATGTGAGTTTCTCCTCTGGCTTCAGTGCATTACCACAGTTGGATTTGCTGCAATGTGCTTGTGCCCTGTAGAAGTCCGATTCTTTATCACAGTTTTTACTATCGTTTCCAATGAGTCCATAGCATTTTGGAAATTCTAATTTAGCAGATTCTAATAAGAAACAGGACATTACAAAAAATGTATTAATAGAAGCTGCTAAAAAAAAAAAAAAAATTTAAAGCAAATGCATGTATGCTTTTTGACTGTGACTGACCTGAAACAACTTGATGCAAGACTAAGACACAAACACCTGTAGTGAAAAACCAAAGTGTAATCAGATTATTCGCATACAGTAGATTTAAACTCTAATCTGCTCAAATTGCACATCTACAGTGGATTAGAAATAAAAATTTCAATTTTTTGATAAGCCAGAAAAAAAGAAAAAGACATCTCACCAATTGCCAGAGAAAAGAGGAAGTAACTCCATCGAGTGTGCCCCATGACTGAGACTCAAACTGCACCCTGTGCAGTATAACTGTATCATCAGAACCGAAACTGTATTGAGAAATGAAATCTTGGTCATGTCAGGTTTTTTTTTTGTTCTTAAGTGTCATGGCTACAGAGCATACAAGACTGTGGTTGCTGCAGCAGAAACCACAGCAAACATATCTGTGTTCGAAGATAACAGAGTGAGATATTTTCACGATAAAACAATGTATTTACAGTTGTTCTTCTCAACAATGGACTATGAGGTTCTTTCATGGTTTAGCATCTTGTTCTCTCTGATCAGGTGGGGGGAGAAGAAGTTGTTAAGCAAATTTACCCCCATGAGAGAACCTGACGGTAATGAAGAGGATTAGGGCCACTGAAAAAATTTTTAAAAAGTTAACTAATTTTTAAATTTTATTTCAGTTTAATATGGGGAAAAAATTCAGAATTCTGACTTTAATCTCAGAATTCTGATTTTAATCTAAGAATTCTGGCTAGTAGATGGGCACCATGAAGGAAGAGATATGGGAGCACTCAGCTTCACTGAAAAAGATGCGAGTTGTTTGTGAGTTCCAGTAACACATTGGTTGAAAACGAGGGAATTAGGCAACTTTTTACGTGCCAGAGGGGTTCCCGGTCATGCTATTTTATTAATGGAAGAGCAGAAGATGATTAAAACAAGAGAGCTAGTCTCTAAAACAGACATGGCTTGTTAGCTGTCAGAGTTCAGTCAGAATTCTGAGATTAAAATCAGAATTCTGACTTTTTTCCCAAATTCAACCGAAATAATATTTAAAAATAAGTTAACTTTTTTTTTTTTTCAGTGGGCCTAATCCTCTTCCGTATGACGATGTAGCCTGACTATGAACGTAGAAAGGAAACACATCAAAGTAAGGGTCAGTTTCCTTGTAACTAGTTTCTAGTTACACAGTAACTATTGGGAAACATATCAATTCTATTGTCATTTGTTAAAAAATTGGTCTGTTAAATATTACAGGAATTAGGATGTATTTGACATCAATTTATTCTACTTTTTTTGTGTGTTCCCCAGGGAAAAATACAAAACACTTTTTAAATTTTAATATTTAGCTGATGATTTACCTTAAATTTCCACATAATTAATTCTTATATAATTTACCATAATGACATCAAAACTGTGCTGTACACTAGAGACAAAAACAAAGCCAGGATTTATAACATTACTTTGCCTGGACAAAGAAGAAAACATAGAAATTAAAGATTAGGATCTTTAATTTTGATTAGATGAACCCCTTGTGAGGTTTACATTTATTCACTGGTTGCGATCGTTAACCATTATTAAAAAATATGTCATGTTCACATTTCTAATAACAGGGGAAAACAGTAAACAATAACAGGGGACAATGTGGCATTTGTCATTTGTTTAAGGCTACAGTGTGTAATTTTCAGCGACATCTAACGTCCAGACTGCAGACCGCAGCAACATGAACATCTCCCCCCCACCGCTTCTCCCCCCCAACGGTACGGCGAGCGTTACGGGACAAAATGTCTTCCACGACGTCCGCATCACCTACCTTCTCAAGTGATGAGGTTTGTTTACATAGATAATTTTACAGATAGTATTTCATTAGTCTGTGTAGGGTATAGATTTCATGTAGACTTAAGATAATAAATATACCCGTTAATTTTTCTACATCGTTGTGACGTTTTCGAGCGTAATGGGCGATCTCGCAATCGCTAGTTTGTTCGCTCTGCGCTGCCGTAGCACAAAGATGTCTGCCTCCATGGCTGCGAGACCCGCTCCTATGTAATTATAAATAACGAATTCTAAGGCAACGCAAATATTAAGGTTAAGAGGCTGAGCTCGTAGATGATGATAAATAACAGTTATGTATAATATATTACATTTCTGACTGTATATCCCTGTAATTATTACACACTGTAGCTTTAATGTACGCATCAATCCCATTGTCAATCCATGTGTCATTTGACAGATTTTAATATTCTACTTGCATCCACTTCACGTGATGATTTAATTTCGCCCTGCAAAAATGAAAAATAATAATAATAATAATAATAAATACAAAATACAAATTCTGGCATCAATGATTTTCACCGACTTTCCCTGCGGTTTTTAATGTGGAGAATGTAATAAATCGACGGGTGGACGGACGGATGAACAGACGGATAGATAGATAGATAGATAGATAGATAGATAGATAGATAGATAGATAGATAGATAGATAGATAGATAGATAGATAGATAGATAGATAGATAGATAGATAGATAGATAGACGGATAGATAGATGATTTAGCTCTTTTTGCAATGCTCTTCAAAAATCAGATTGTACAAAGCGTTGCAACCTTTGCACACTACAGGCGTCTCTGCGTTTGCAACCCCCGCACCCACTGCAGTGGCTTACCACTTCCTGTCTCAATGATATGATGCAAATACCATTAGTATCTTCTTTTACTCACTCCTCCTTCTTTCTCTATAAGCAGCCACACCTCACTATACATCATGAGATCTTTTTTCAATAATTGAGCAAAAGCAATGGACTCTTTCCCAAAATAAGCCTCAGGCTTCCTTTCTTTTCCACAGCCATGCCAACACAGTTCTGACAGCTTAAGGTTTAGTTTATATAGTTTCTACAGTAATGGTTCATATGTGTTGGTCTAAAATCATACAAGATTTTTTATCGCACACATTTTGATGAATAATTTCTGTGTTGTTATTTATCGCTGCATCTACAAGAAAAGGAGAATTAAGGAAGTGATAAATGGTCTCTACTTGTAAGTCTCTAAATCGCTTCACACCACCTACCCTCACACACTAACAGTGGAAGCTACATCGTAGCCACAGGTTCCCTGTGCCCTGCTGAAGCAAGGCTGTCATTTAATCGGTGACATTGGGCCGTTTGACCACTACCAGGGGCTTGAATTGGCAACTGTTACCAGATGAATCCATACCTGCTGAAAAACCATTATTTAATATTACTGTTTGTCTCTTCCAATTATTGTAATACAAGCCATCATCAAGCAGTACATCTAATTTCCTCCATAGTGGACATTAAAAAAAAAAAAAAACTGCAAGCATGTTACAGTTGTGCTAATAGGTTTACATACCCTGTATTTAAATCCTAGTTCCAATAGAAATTACCCAAAGGATCCAGGATCAAAAGGCTACATTCTGAACATAAAATATATTTTGGCCTTTGTTATTTGTTTAGTTTTATTTGCCTCCTAATTTTTCTGACAATTGGTGAGGAAATTTTAATGAATTAATAAAGTTTGAACACTGCTGATTGATATTTCCAATTTTTGCCATATTTATCACGTCTTCTCAGTTTTATACAGTTTAAATGCTTTTTGCCACAGATTTTCTCTTACGTTTCTTTTCTTGCCTCATTAATCAGAAACCAGTAACATCAGTGCCAGTCTGAATGATAGATAAAAGGATTAAAAAGTAACCAAGAATATCACTGACCCTTTATTCTCACACACTGATTACAAGAAGATTGCAGGTGAAGATGGTTACCTTTAGTAGGCATTTAAAGTTGTGTTACTTTGCATGTAGTAGGTAAACCTTTAATCTCGGATCCTTTTCATAATTCCTAATGGTGTTTGGGTCTAAAAACTAAAAGCATTGCGGTTCGACATTAAATGATATCACACAATTGACCATGAGGGGAAAAAAAGGTAAGATAAAAATAAAATATTTCATATCAGTTTACAGTTTTCTTTCTTCCTGATAGCCCCATACCCCCATGAAGCATATTTGGGTTTTCAAGCCAAATAATATGCATATATGTCAGAAACTTTCAAGCCACTCTTTCTTCCTCTTTTACTAGCTGTCTAAAGCCTATTTTTGGATTTCCCGTTCCCTCATGCAAGTGCTGTAAATATTTCTTCGATTTCTTTCAACTTTTTTGGGGGGAATTTTCACTTGAATTCACTTGAACAAAGGGCTATAATAGATATTTAATTTAATTATCAATGTTTGGTCACAAAAGGATAGTGGGTATGATCCCCATCTCATGACCTATTTTTCATTAGTCACGGTAATGACTATTCTTAGACATCATATATACTGATTCTTAATTTATTCTATCACAATTGCAACTATACACTGTAGATTTCATGTAGTTCACTTACTTTTGTTCCAGTTTATGTATCTAGTATTCTGAAAAGTTACTATGAAAACTGATTAGGTTTAAAAAAGGAGAGCTTTCCAGCTTTCACTTTGCTAATTACTCGACTTTTCTTTCCTCCTACGTAGCACAGGAAGCACAGCAACACATATCTCTCTTGACTCCTTTTGCCCTGGGTATGTTGAAATAAGGGAGCAAGATTTCCATTCTCTCACTGTTTTAATAATTACACACTTCCAGTTGACACATCCAAAGACAAACAATTGCCACCATTTTTTTTTTTTTTTTGAATTTCCAAACATCTTAAACTAACCTTTGGCTGAGAAAAATAGTTCTGGTACATGTAGCTAACTAGGTTCTCTGTGCTGATGTAATACTGAGTCAGGACCCCTTAAAAGCATTAAGAATATATTTTTTTCCCTCATTTTAAGGATTAGCAGTCCAACAATTCAAATTAAATTCCAAATTTTACATTCTATCTGCTATTAAGACTAAGTGGCCTGATAAACCAGACTAAATGTGAGATGAAAGGTGTAGGCAAAAATGATTTGGCCGCTGGCGGGTGGGGCTAGTTTACTAGGCTAAAGAGTAAGGGCAGAGTAGATATTTTATAAAAAGATAAATAAAACAGATACATTAAAAACTTGAAGAAATAACATACTGTCTACTATAAGAACAACTTTTCCCAAGTCAGCCTAGACCCATTTTTAAAATTAAGTCTAAGTCTTAGACCTAGCATAATAGAAACATTGTCGGATATTTTGCATAACATTAAGTGGTAGCATCAATCAGTTGCTGCAGATTTGGGAGCTTATTTTCTAAGATGCATGATCTGAAGTTCCTAAAGGTGCTTAACTGGGAGAGATCTGTCAGTGAGGGCCCGTAAAGTACTATGTTTCAGGCTCAGAACTGAAGGATCCAGTATTCAAGGTGGACAAACAGATTTCACACAGTGTTTATTGACAACAGAATCAAAGTAAGCAGCGTCGGCATCTAATGCGGGAACCTCTGTGGATGGAGATAGCAGGTTAGTGATCACATCTTTCTGGAAGTGGATGAGAATAAACGTGGGAGTCACTAACCTGGTCTTATAGTTTAGTCCGAATCCAGAGATAGATGATGGCTCCAGCCAGCTGGAACCGAACGCTGCTCAGCGGTCGGTGCACAGAGAGTCTCAGACACTAGTATATGGGTAGTCGCAGAACAGGCAGGAGATCAGAACTGAGCAGACAAATGTAGGCAGGATGATCCAGAGAGCGAAGCCAAAACCGATGTTGGTGACGTGGTCAGAGGGGTACTAAAGGAGAATCCAGGATGGATTTGGGTCACAGTTCTAGGTACAGTACAGAGTGTGGCTAGCATGCTGGAAATTAGGGCAGGCAGACTTAGCGGTTGGGGAAACGGTTTCGGTCTGTACACAATCAGACAGAGATCAGCCAGGATTCAGAAGACAGGGCAGGCAAGCAGATCAGACGGAAACAGGCAGGCTCAGAGATCGAGAGGGAGAACAGGTCAGGATCAGGTAGTCATAACACAAGAACGCTAGAATAAGTCTCATTAATGGCTCGAATTAATCTGAAACTGATGACTTGTCTGCAGGTTGGTTATATAGATACAGTTGGATCAGATGAGCGGGTAATGAGAACTGGACAGAGCCAAGCAGGTCTGTGAAATGTGTAATCAGACAAGACATCAGTCCTGAGATTATGACACTGAACAAATTTTTATGTTCATGAAAGAAATTATTTCAGTGTTCTGACATGGTGAATCTAATTTGATAAAAGTAGACATCATAAGCAATGTAGACTAGATTGATCTACGCTTTCTTCAATACAACCATTGAGTAGCATCAGCATTCCAGAAATATCCAGGTAACATTGTTCCAGACTTTTGTCTGATTTTCGTGAACCTGTGAAAAATTTCTCCTCTGTTTTTAGCTGTCAAAGTGAACACCTGGTGTTATATTTTGCTTCATTCAAAATACGGTGCATCACGAGAATGTATTTTGTTCACCTTGAAAGAAGTGAGTGATTATCAATGATCTACAGTTGTTTTTCTGTCATCTTGAACAAGTCTGCCAGACTGAGATACCGGTACCTAAAGTGGCATATCTTGCACTAACAGGCATGCAGAATTCAAAATCACTTAAAACTACTTCCTTCTACATTGTGATGCTTAGTTTAAAACTTGAGTAAGTTGTTCTCACCATGTCTAAAGTCCTCAATGTGTTGGGTTTCTGTCATGTGACAGGGTGATCAGCTCTTTGTTATAAAAGGAAATAGTTCTAAGAAGTCTCTCTTCACTCTCCGTTCATTGGCTTCATTTGAAGAAACGATTTAACTATTCGCCACGGAATCATGTTGGTTAGTATAAGATAACTTGGAAAGGTATGACCTTGGCGGCTGCCTTTTTGCTCTCTACCCACTACAGTGGGATATTCAGAGACAAGAGGAAGTGGATACATATTTTTTGATCCTCAAATAGAATTCATAGATGCTTCGCATACAAGCAGTCTAAGAGTTTATAAACTGTTTGGCAATAAACCAATAGGAAAAGCATTAGGCTACAAATTTTTAGCAAGTAGTAAACAACTAATGCATGCATTTTAGCAAAAACTAAAACATTTTTGTGACCAGTTCCCATTTTGTGCTATGGTAAAAACAAGAGTTCCCCTTTTTTGAATCTGACAAACTTAGATAAGGTTTCCCCTTCATAACGTTTGAGCATATAAAAACCTGTAAAGGAAACTTGATATTACTGCAAAGCTAATCTTTAAAGCATGTACAAATTTAATTGCATGACTAAAATGATTGGAAAAACCGAGTTAAAAACTTTTTAGCATTGAATAAAACATTTGCTGATGACCTAAACATGCTATCTTATGGAAGGAGGATATGCAGATATATTTATATATATATATACACATATATACATATATATATATATATATATATATATATATATATATATTTGCTGATGCCTCTATATACAGGCGTATACATATATATATATATATATATATATATATATATATATATATACATATATATATATATATATATATTTTTTTTATTTAGCCTTTTTTTCCATCTCATATCAGATAAGCGTTTTTTTTTTTTTAAAGTAAATTACGTTGTAGTACAAGAGAGGCATCAGCAAAAAAGTATCTAACAAGACACAAAATATTTGTATTTGAATAAAACATGTTCATAAGAGCCGTCAACATTAACTGCAGCCAGTTTTATGACAAAGTTGAGGTGCATGGGTCCCCTTTTACAAATGTCTTGAATAACTGTTATTCATATTATTATTATTTCTGATACTTTAAGATGTTTATTGCCCATCCCAGTAGGGGTGGCAAATATCTTTTTTTTTTTTTTATCAGAAATTATTCGGACTGTCATATATTGTTTATGAAAACACACCCTATAGCCATGTGTTAGAACAATAAGTGAAAGAGTGATTCAAGCTAAAATCATGGCCAAACAGATAATTTTGCACATACATGAAATCAATTCACCACAACTTCTGTTCAAAATATAAGAGTTTATTAACAAAAATCATTCAGCTCCAAGTCAAACATATTTCAGTTAAAAACTCTTAACTAAAACAGGTGAAACTCAACTAAACTATATTACTTTGTATAAAGAGGAAGGGAACATTATTGAAAAGTATATTACAGTTTAAGATGGATTTTTGTTTGAAAACCAAAGTTTATCTGGAAGAATATGATCAAATTAGCTTTTCACTAATTTAGAGAAATTGGGATGTTTTCAAACTAATTCACAGTGCAAATCCATTAGGTGGATAAAAATGTATTTAGGTAATGTTTTATCAAATGGTTTGCTTAATCAGGAACCAGTAACCTTTAGTTAAATGCTTATTTACCCTCTTTGAAATAGCTGGCAGCGAATAGACATGAGGATTCCATTAAATGACTTTTGGTCATACTTGGTAATCGAAATGTAATGTAAAGCGTACGAAAAAAAACACATGAACACTAATATTATATCAGTGTTTAAACCCTTAGTGAAATAAAGCTTGTCCAAGCTTCAACAACAGCTTGAAACATACTACTGTAGCATAGTCTAGTATGTAGTCCATCCTGTTAGCTTTGTCTTTACTCATCCGTAAACACATGAAATGATCAAAATCATAAAAAGGCGTATTTTTTGTTCTGTCCCTAATTGTGCCAGACCTGCAAACCTCTGTCCATGTCACTTTTCGGAAGACTTGAGTTTCATCCAGTGGCAGCTTAGCACGGCAGGCTCACAGCAAATGCAGGATTTTTTGTCCATGTGGCTCACACCAAGGGATCCTTAGGAGATGTTCTCATCCAGTCTGGCTCTGTAAGTTCTGAAACTCAAGATAAATGTGGTGCAAAAAGTCTGTTTAGCAGTTCTGCAAAACTGCATTCTCTTCTCCGGTCTTCATGCCAAGATGAAACAGACACTGGTTCAAAATGTCCAAAACCACAATCATGGCACATGGCATAACACAGAAGACAGATTAATGTGGTGCAAAGCAAACAATATTTATGCAATAAAAGAAAGCTGTCACGACTAAACATTGTGGTATGTTTATAGAAATACTAAGACAAACATTAACAAACAACCAGAGAACAATTGTCACAAAGATGGTTAAGGGACAATATGTGAGCATAAAAAGTGTGCATCCCTAACTTCAACACAATTGTTCCTCTACTGGCTCCATATAAAGAACAATAAAGATTTATTAAATTACTATGGGCATGTTTAGGCTTGTAAAATTTCAGGTCAAGCTGTTGTGAGGAATTTAGCAAAGCAGTAGCAGTGTCTAATCCAATCCAATCCACTTTATTTATATAGCACGATTTAAATAAACACAAGGTTTCCAAAGTGCTTCACAAAAAAGATAAAATAACTAAAATAAATAAAAGAAAATAAAATGAAATTAAAGCACTGCCCGTACAGGATACAAATATGCATGTGTATACATAAAATCAACATGTGTATACATAAAATCAACACTCTACATGGTGTCAGAAGCCAAAGAAAAGAGGTGGGTTTTAAGAAGAGTTTTAAAATGAGACAGAGAGGTGGCCTGTCTAATGTGCAGCGGCAATCCATTCCAAAGTTTTGGAGCTGTAACAGAAAACACTCGATCCCCTCTGAGCTTAAGCCTTGCTTTAGGCACTGTCAGGAGCAGCTGATCAGCTGACCTGAGAGATCGGCTGGGAGTGTAGGGGTGCAGGAGCTCACAGAGGTAAATTGGGGCAAGGCCATTCAAGGTTTTTAAAGTAAATAAAATAATTTTTAAATGAATCCTAAGATGGATGGGCAGCCAGTGGAGTGTTGCTAAAATAGGTGAAATGTGCTCGTACTTGCGTGTACCAGTTAATAGACGTGCAGCAGCATTTTGAACCAGTTGAAGACGAGCAATTGAGGACCCAGTAATCCCCACATAAAGTGCATTACAGTAATCCACCAGTGTGCCACCAAAGACCATGACTTCTGTCTTTTCTTCATTAAAATTCAGAAAATTTAAAGACATCCAAGCTGTTAGGTCGTGTAAACACTTTAACAGTGGTTCAATAGAGTAGGAATCAGCCTTTTTGAGGGGGGCATACATCTGGCTGTCATCAGCATAACAGTGAAAGGAAATGCCATGTTTCCTGAGAATGGAGCCAAGTGGGAGTAGATAGAGAGAAAATAAAAGAGGGCCAAGCACAGAGCCCTGTGGGACCCCACATGAGAGAGGAGCAGTGGAGGACACAGACTCATCAAGGCTGATACAGAAAGTCAGATGTGACAGGTAGGACATGAACCATTCCAGTGCTAAGCCCCTGATGCCCACCCACTGCTCCAAACGAGCAATCAGGATTTCATGGTCCACTGTATCAAATGCTGCAGTCAAATCTAAAAGTACAAGGACAACACAGTGTCCAGAGTCAGTAGCTAAAAAGATGTAATTAAAAACTCTTAAAAGCGCTGATTCTGTGCTGTGCAATGTTTTAAAACAAGATGTCAAGAACATTTTGTTCATTTAAAAAGTCCATGAGCTGGGAATAAACAATCTTCTCTAAGACTTTTGAGAAGAAAGGCAACTTAGAGATAGGCCTAAAATTTGACAGAACAGTAGGATCCAGCCCAGGTTTTTTTTAATAATGGCTGCACAACTGCATGTTTAAGATTTATAGGGACTACTCCAGAGGACAGACTGATATTAATAAATGTGAGACACGATGGCCCGATAGTGGGAAAAAACTCCTTAAAAAATTGGGGCGGGACAGCATCATCTGGAGACCCTGAAGGCTTCAAGTGACCCACAATCTCCTGCACAAAAGGCAGGGTCACAGGCTCAAACATGTCAAACACAGCAGAGCAGGGGACAAACACCGAAGTATCAGAAGCGGGAGGTGAAATAAGTGCTCTGATAGAAGTGACTTTATCAATGAAGTAGTGAAGAAAGTTCTCACACACAGCAGGGGAGGCCTCAATTCCAGTCTGTGGTGTATTCAAAGCAGAGTTGATAACTTTAAACAACACACAAGGCTTACCACAGTTTAAAAGAACAATATCAGAAAAATATCTTTTTTTAGCCTTTTTCACAGTGGATTGGTAATGACGCCAACAATCCCTCAGTAATTGAAAAGATATTTGCAATTTGTCCTTTTTCCACTTTTGCTCAGCTCTTCGACAATTCTGTCTGGCAGTCCTGGTTGTTTCATTCAACCAAGGCTCTGATTTAGCATTCTGCTGCCTGATCTTTAATGGAGCCGCAATGTCTATTGCAGTTTGACAGGTGTCGAGAAACCAGGCCTGACTGCTTCCTGGACTGATGTTTGTTAGATAGGGGCCAAAGGTTCTCCACTCCAACAACTCTTAAACGTTTCCGCTATTGCTTTTCAGTTCCCATGCAGCCTTTTTTTGTAGCCTTACTCATTTAACGAAACGGTGGGTGGAACATGAGTGGAAAAAAAAATTTCCCTTTATTCAAAGCCCCCATTTCCTTCATCGCATTTTTATTGTTTTTTAGCCTTTGTTTATATATCTATGAGATACTTAAATTTAAAGTGAAGTATAAATCATATGTAATATTATTTTGATAATTATACTTATTACATCCAACTCCATGACTTAGCGCCTTGATATTTATCCTACAGCCTTTCACAAACTGCATGTAGCCAAGACGGTTTTCTCGTACAAACAGGACAAAACCTAACCAGTTTTGAAGCTTTTATCCATCATAGGTGCAATATTTTTCAGATCACATTGAAGGCACCAACATCTTGCATATGTAATTTGGGGTTTTTTGCACAAGACATTTGGCATTCCTCATCTTAAGATCTTTCAAAATACATTTTTTAATGTAGCCTTTTATTTATGTTTAGACAAAAAAAATTTAAAAAGTTAAATAAGAATCTCAGAAACAGGGACAGATTAGGTCAGGCAAACAGGCAGGGAGAGGGGAATCGAAATGCTGGAATAGATCTCACCAATGGCTTAAAATATTCTGGTACTGATGTTTGGTCTGAAGACTGGCTAAGCACATTACTTTTCATTAGTTTGTTAAAATGAGGAAACTTCATATAAAAAGAGGAACAATTAGGCATACTTTATCTCAGTAGAACATCCAGACATTTAAGAGGCTTTACCAAGACGTCATGAGCAAGATTCAGTAATTAAGCAAGTGTGTATTTGTGTTATAGGGATTATCTATACTATAGCTTACAATGAAACCTCATTAAAGTGAAATGAGAAATTCTAGTTTAACAACAATATGTGTGATTGCATCAGACCTTATCATAATTTATGTGTTAGTTTTTGGTAAAACTCATCCTGTGATCATAAGAGAGAGGAATGTGCTGAGAAGCATTTTTAATACAGAGCAGACTTTGATTTGAGATTGAATTGGTATACAGGCCTCTTTTTATTTATTCTACAAGTCCTTAATTTAATTCAGTTCAGTTTATTTTTAAAGGGCCAGTTCACAACACAAGAGACTTTACAGGGACAATACATTCAGAGTGGTTTAAAGTTTCTAACAAGGAAAACCATCTCATTGCATCAAGTCATTGACTTGCAGGACACACCCCTCCTAGATGAGCTTGCAGCTACAAGTCTTGCCATAGTCAAAGAGGAACAGACTTGATTTAAGCTACTTTTACAAGATGCAGCTGAGAAACGTTATGGGTGGAAATTAACAAATACTGCAGAATTGGAGAACAGCGATAGAATGAATCAGAATGATAAAAGTGGTCCCTATGTCCTCCAGCAGCATAAACTTATGGCAGAATAAATATAGGAAATAGCTCAGAATAACATAATTATTTTGAATGAGGTATAAGAAAGGTCAAATTATATATGGCTCATCAGTGCAAGCACAAACAACACAGCAAATTCAAATGGTTTTGATCAATTCATAATACACAGCGATTAAAAGTTCATATACAGTAGAGTCAAATCTAATTCTAAGAGGAATCATGATGCAATGTAGCTTCATTTCTGCACTTCACCATCTGTGTTGCAATTTTCTCCTGTCTCCGAAATGCATGATTCAATGTTTGCAGGTTGACGGAACGTTCTCTGGTTAAATTTGTTTTCTACTGATCACATTTGCACTAAAACTACGACAGTTTCACATCTTGTTTGATGTGAATACGACTGTTATTAGACCCCTGACCAATAGAATCATGACTCAAAATGCCAGCTTTACTGACTTGCAACAGTTACAGGAAACTGGCTAAGTAGTCAACATTTAGAGTCAAAAGAATGTGATCAGAGGCGCTGATGCCTGAAGAAGAACTTAATACTGCAGGAGAGCAACATTGATAAAGCTTTTGAAAAGAAAATTACAATATATGATATGTACAATCCAATAAAGAATTTATACCAAGGAATTTATCAAGGATTTATTTGTTTAATAATTTTTTTTGTTGTTGATTAGGAATTTAGCAGATACAAGTAATATGGCAAGACTCCAAGGCAGAGGAGAGCAGCTAGAGAAACCCCCACATAAAACAAGATTTGTTTGTTTATTACTCAATTTTTTTCCAGTATATATACTGCCAGTAGTAATAGTAATTTTCAACAGAAATTATATATCCAAAAAATACAAACTAATACTGAAGATTTCTGCCTAGACAGATAGATAGATAGATAGATAGATAGATAGATAGATAGATAGATAGATAGATAGATAGATAGATAGATAGATAGATAGATAGATAGATAGATAGATAGATAGATAGATAGATAGATAGATAGATAGATAGATAGATAGATAGATAGATAGATAGATAGATAGATAGATAGTGTTTTTGTTATGATTGTGTTTAATGTATATTCTGTTTGAGTTTTGCATTTGCTCCTGTCAACTGCTGGGGAATCAGCTTTTTTGGTTCAGTTACAATTTTGTATGTTTTGCCCCATGCATCTCTTTTGTTGACTGATCAGCCTCTATTTAAGATCCCCTTTGTCTCATTAAGCGTGGTCTGTTTGTTTGAGTTAGTCTTCTTTTACAGACATTTTGAGTAGTATTATTTCCTTTGACCTCTTTTCTGGATACATTTTTGTATTGTTAAACTTTACATTTTTTGGGTTAAGTAAAAAATAAAACCCTGTTTTTGGACATACACCTGTGCCTGACTGTCCTTACAGCTCGGTCCATCACACATGTAATGGTCTTTTTCTAATTATAGTAAGAAAAATTTTATTAATTTGAAAAAAAAACAAAAAACGTCAGTCCCAGTGTTGATGTTCAGTAAAACCCGTTCTAATGATGTTGACTTAATCACTCTCTGTTAGTTAGGGCCCTGTCTCTATCATGAATTGTGAAAGAAACAGTTACTTTTAGAAACACTCTTTATTGTTCATAAAAAGACTTGTGACTGTATTTTATCGTCTTTCATCATAGTTTCCTCCATATTTTGTTACAAAATCCTTTACCTGTTCAGTTTAAAGCACATCTTGGTCATCACCTGGGTGCCTGTAAATATATTAGACTTTTTTTTCCAACACTTGACACGGTTAAATGTGGTACATTGCTTTAGCTTGTGGACAGAAGTGAAAAATGTGGGACTGGTCACCCCACTGTCAACACCTAAGAAAAGTAATTAACTTATTATTAATTTATTTAAGGGGTTTCTTTTTATTTGTATCAACAATTCATAGAATAATTGGCACTGGATCAGGGAAAGTTGCTAGTTTTTAGTTCTTTTTTTTTTTTTTTTTTTACAAAATCTGGAAACCATGGAAACATTCTTGTTAAAAACAATGATAGAGAGTTCTCCCATTGTGGATCTATTAGCAAAAATGAAGAAATAGATCCATATGCTCTGAAAAAAAATGAAAGCATCATATTGCCAATCAAATCAAATCTGGAAATTTTTTCCTGTTGCACAGGAGTTGTTCTTTCCTCTGTCCCTGTATGCATGCTCAGAATTGGGGGGTGCTGACACAACGCAAATGACTGTCTGCTGTTGCTACATGCTCTTCTGGGAGAAGCCAGTGATTTAATGAAACTAGAAGGGATAAGATGAGGTACTTTTTATCAAATCTGTCTGAATTTATTCTGTAAAGTACCTTGGGATTACATATGTTGTGAAATGATGCTATAGAAATAAAAATTAATTGAACTAATCTTCATAGGATGGGCTCTTGATTTCTTTTGAATGAGAAAGTATCTGTTCGTCTTTACCCTGTAAAAAAAAAAAAAAAAAAAAAAAAAACAACCTTTGGTAATTGGGACCTGTGATGTCCCTCTTTGAGTTCCAGCCAATAAACTTGGGGCTGCACCTTCTCCTAAGCCAATCTTCTTTCAAGATCTCCTTCATTTAGTTTGTGGCCTAGCTTCTCTCTCCTGCATGCAAGCGAAGTTTCACCCACCTCCTGCTGGAGGTTTTTTCTTGTTAAAAGAGTTTTCCTCTCCATTGTCGCTACATGCATGCTCAGTGCGAGGGACTGCAGAGAGTCAATGATACCTCGCAATCAGCTATTTTAATTAGCTAGATCTCCGGGTAGTCTCTAAATTCTCCTTAGGTTTGAGTGTGGATGTGAATGGTTGTTTGTCGTGTGTGTCTCTGTGTTGCGCTGGGATTGCCTGGCAACCTGTGCATGGTGTACCCCGCCTCTTGCCCCTAGACAGCCAGAGATAGGCACTAGGCGTCCGTTTCGGTTAAGTGTGACAGAAAATGGATGGATGGGTGGTAAAAGTGAGTTCGGAGAAGAATCGTGATGCAATGTAGCTTCATTTTCCCACCTCACCTCCTTCATGACCAGTTTTCTGAACTGTATTTAGGTTTCCATGTATTTTATCTCTCCAGTAATATACATGGATCAATAATTTGTCATTACTTACCCAAAAACCAATAAAATCAAACAACACAATATAACTCAGAGAAATATGAGCACCATTTCATTTATATTTTATTTAAAAAATACTGGGTATTTATCTGAGAACAGCACAAGGCAACAGTGGTTTAAGGAGAGTTCATAACTAGATTGTAGGTTCTGATGACTTTATCAGTGCAGCACAGAGTTTTTAAGATAAAACAGATGTCCTGATGAATAAACTTTGGATCACGGCTGTTTTGACAGTTTTGTATGTTTCCAAACTTTAGATTTAACCTGGAAAAGACAAGAGAGGGAAAGTAAAAAGGAGCAGAATCAATATTCACTAGATTTTGTTGATGTCTGCTCCATGGTAATATGGGTATTTGTAAAACAAAGATCTGCCTCATTTGTTATGCTTCTTGTAGATGGAAATGTACTCTTGAACATCGTCAGGGGATCCCAAAACTAAAGGGACTCTCTGATGGATATTGGTGGGCTGGATGTCCAAAATGTTCTGTGACCCAGTAGTGGCCTTGCCTCCTGCCTGCTCCATGATGAAAGCCATTGGGTTGCATTCATACAGCAGCCTCAACTAAAAAAAAAAGAAACAAGATTAATGGTTTTGCTGGGATCCTTCATCATTTTAACTCCAATTATCCGAGGAAGAGCAATCTAATTTTCTTTCACAATCTCTTCACTCTCACCTTGCCCTTCGGACTCTTGACATTAGCGGGATATAAGAAGATCCCTCCATACACCAGCGTCCGATGAACGTCTGCCACCATTGAACCGATATATCTGCTACCATATGGTGCAGAACCATCCTGAATATAAGATTTATAGAGTCCAAAATTAACTTTTTGAAACAGTGAAACAGCGCAAAATTAAAGTAACTGTTGTTCTTACCTCTGGATGCTTCTTCCTATGAAGGTATTCTGTCACATCTGGATAGAAATGCTGTGCATATCCTTCGTTCAAACTGTAAATTTTACCCTTCTTCTTGATCTTCACATCTCGATCCACCAGAATGAACTCACCAATTGCCTAAAGAACAATTTACAAACACAAAATAAAACTTTACATTGGTATAATAACATTTTATGCATACTGGGAGAAGAGAATGAACAGCAATCTCAGTAAAATCTTAAGTCTTACAGGGTCAAGCATAAAGCCATTCACTCCCTGACCGGTGGAGATGACCATCATGGTGGCGCTGCCGTACAGGGCGTAACCAGCCGCTACGATGTTTCTGCCGGACTGTAAAGCATCCTGCTCACAAGGCTCCCCTTCTGTTGTCTGTGGACAATAAAGAGAATTGTTAGGAAATGATATAGAGGTGTTGAAGAAGCCAACATGATAAGTCTGTAGCTTAAAAAAACACAACTCAAGGTTTTCTTTAATTTTTTAAACACCTTTCAGAATTTCAGTGTATGTGAAGAACTCAATTTTACTAAAAGACTAAATTAAGGTAAATTCCTAATTTAATCATGCTTCAGTTACTCCTAATTCCAGGGAGTGATATTGAGCCCAAACTCATAAAATCCAAACAAATAGCAATGTACTTATTTACAGTCTGTGCATTCCAACATGTATTAAAAACTTCAAAAAGAAAACATACAAATAAGCAAGCTGGGGAAAAAATGGTTCCCCTGGGATAATAAAATGACCATCATAAGGTGAATACCTGTTACTGACTGCACAGGCAGCTGGAAAAAGCTGAAAATCAGCATAAATTGTCATTTCTTTCTGAATTATTGAATGAGAGAACAATGTAATGTGTACAATAGGTTAAAAGACAGATCATCCTTTCCAATAATAGGTTTTAACTTAACCAATCCTTTTCATATACACATGGTTTTAGTTTTCTTTATATTCAAATCTGACAATTATTACATGTATTTGTATTCCCCCTCTTATGTATCTTGGACATCATCTGGGTAAAAGTGCTAGAATCTAAATGTATTCCCCAGTTTTTTTTCAGTTTTACAAAATATAACTTAATGAATTCAATAAACAATCTATAATTAATAAAATATTTTTTGAATTGAATTGAAATTAATTATCCCTCCACCCCCTAGTGTTGGACTATTAGGCAAAACACTGATAAACCTAAATAATGTTTGGGTTTGTAGATAAAATGTGAAAAAATTCCAGGATGAAGAGCATATTGAGGGTATTTTAGTTGTTTTTTTTTTTGTTTGTTTTTTTGCTGTTAAGGAAAATAATTTTAAAAGCATTAACTGAACTTCTCTGTATTTACTCTGCTTCAACAGTAGGGGGAGCCACAACACCAATAAAACAGCCTATGGAGAAGTAAAAGTTTCTGTAGCCTTAGATTTGCATGTTTTAAATGTCTTTTTAAATGTCCATAGCTGCATCTTTCGGTGAACAGTAATTAGATCTGATCATTTATGTGTTTGGAATGGAGACTGACCTTTCTGTAGATGGCAAAAATTGTCCCAATGGAGACAAGACAGTCAATGTTGGAAGAACCATCCAGTGGATCGAAGCAGACAATGTATTTCCCCTTAATAGATAAAAACTGTTATTCTTTGAACTGTATAGAGAATGCTTTTACAACCATCTATAAAAACATAACTGCAGACATACTCTCTTATCTGGCTCCACTATAATGGCTTTCTCATCTTCCTCTGAGACCAGGACGCAGGAGGTGAAGGAGGACTTGATCATGTTGATCACCAGGTCATTGGACAGGATGTCCAGCTTCTTCACCTGGTCTCCAGTCACATTAGTGCTTCCAGCGATCCCATATCTTCACAGGGAGAAAAGAGAAACATTTAAGAGGAAAAGCTAAACCTTTAATTTAATACCTCAACACATTTTAATGTAATGTGAGTCTGAAAATACAGTTTAAAAAAATGTCCTACATTCTCATCCTCTGCACTCAGGGGTTGTGAAGAGCATATTTAGCAATAACCTTTGGCCAGGCCCAAGTTCAAACTGTAAACTGATTTATATGCTTTTCATATTATGTCTCTAATTTTCTTTTCTTGGTTTAGATATTCATTCCTGCTGACTAAAATTGAGCAATCGGACTGATACCTGCAATTTAAAATTACAAACATGTAGGAGTTTTTGAGAAATGCATGCACATTTTGCAAAAGTCCTGTCCTTTGAGTAAAATATTGAATTCTACTCACAGGTTAGCAATCCCAGCCTTTCTGACTGCAGAAGATATTGCTTTGACGGCGGTGCAGATGGAGTTAAGCAGGGTTGTCAGTTCTCCTGTGCCTTGGGCCTTCCTCCCTTCTTCAAGAACAAACCTGGTGAGGGTCACCACATTGGTATCGAAAGCTCCTTTATCCGACATTCTGCTGGCTGCCTGGCTGGTACTGCGACCAAATGCTGAAACTGGCTGAGGTAAGAGAGTATCCAACATTAAAAGTGGACTCTAGAACAGATAGGAGATGATGAGGGTGGGCGTGCAGCTCTTTCAGCCAATCACAAGTGGCATGTCTAACAGGTAGGGAGTTGATTTCATCAACTCTGTGACTGGGCCTTTGAGAGAGTAAAGTTCAAAGATAGTGAACATTTTAAGTGTTAAAGGGAAAATAACCTCAGTCTGATTAGTTATTTTTTTTAAAAGCTTCAAGTTTTTTTTCTAAAGCTAAACTCTCATAGTTTCAAATCCATTTTAAGTTCCTCAGTTTTCTAACTTAAACTTTAAGATGCTTTGTTAACTCAACAGAGATGTTGGCAATTCATACGAGAAGTTGTGAAGGTATTTTTGGATGGGAACTGAAACAAATATTCTGACATTGTTGTTTTTTCTCCAAATTGTGTAAAGTTGCTTTTCAAGTCATTATCCCAAATAGTGTAAAGTCCAAACCTTAACATTCACTGCTCTTGTACACTACATGCAATTCAAATGCTGTCTCTGCTATCTCTTAGTAATGCTGGTGTACTTTTAATGCATCATTCTCATCTTACTGCACCATCTATTTGTAATGCAAATATAAAATAGGGCAAGGACACAAGACTTAATTGGATATGACGTTATTAATGCTTGACTCTTAAACAAAAAAAGCTTGGGGATCTGTCTCACAGCAAAAACCTCTAACTGAACTTTGACCTTTACACAATGTCCCTTGAAACACATGAGGTAATGAATGACTTATTATTAGGATTAGGACAACATTTATTTAAGGGGTTTCAAAAAAGCAAACAAGTATCTACATATGACTTTGAGAAAGGCTTAACAATCTCAAAAGGTGTTTCAACAAATCAAAAAGATATACATAGAAAACACAAACGGAAAAACATTACTGCAATGGAAAAATGTCCATGCTTGTATTTCCAAAGAACTTCCACAAGATGTCGCTGTTTATTTTCTGCCCTTTATGGAAGAATGAATGTTTCTGGATATTTGGAAGGGATTGTTTTTTGCCCACCTTTTAGAAAAGGAATAATTTATATAGAAAAACACAAGTCACATTCCATTTGTTAACTGCATACAGAATGGCTTTTATACCTTTCAAGTTTGGTGATAATCTTCTTACAGATCATGGGAAAATAACATGTAAGCATAGAATAATAGATCATTTAAATAAATACACATTTTTAATGTTGTAACCTTAATGAAAATTGGGCCCTAGAGGTTATTTTTATCAAAATGCTTTTTTAATCATCTCAAAGATCTTAAACCCATTTCCAATTTATTATATATGATAAAGTAACCAGACTATGAACACGAGGAGATATATGATTTAATCTTATTTTCCAGATTGGTAGCGTCTTACCCTATTGTGTTATGGAATTACGACTGTGTCTTGACACAAGGAAGCCACAAAGAAGATCCATGCTTTGTAATCATAGATGAGAACAGAACTGATTAATATTTTACTGCGACCACTGCTCATTACCTCCCAGCCAGCGTCAGCTGTCTTGCAGTGAAGGACTTCTACCTTTGTTAGGAAACTTTGATAATGTTAGGTTTGGTAGGCAAACGCATAAGGGGGAGAAACTGTGCCAATGAAGGGGTTGCTTTAGCACATTTGAGTGCTGTTTGACTTTTCCAAGTGTTCATTTAAAAACTTTCATTTATTGGTCTACATCAACCCAATGAAACACAAGCTGCCATGTTTTATGGCCTTGCTGCTGTGCAGGCCAGTGACTCATCACGTTAAAAGTTTTAAAACCTCAAAACTCCTTTGAGAACTCAAACGGTTGTCCCTCTATGGTTTAAAAGTGGGATATTTGTAATAAAATAACACTGCAAATTCACAAGCCAAACAAAATATCAATAGAGTTATCAGTTCAGAATAGCCACAAAACATCAGATTTACACATCCATGTTCAATAACCATCCAGCAACATCACTGGTAATGAATTTGGTCACAATATATATAATTCTTATCCTATAATTTATTTAAAAGGAAAAAAGTTAATAATGTATAATAATGGGTTAAAGGTTTCAGCCAACACGTACCTCTCAGATATAGGTAAGGCCGAAATTTTTTATAGCTTAATCATATTAAGAGTTAAAATGACACTGTGAATCTAAAATATATGTCTATATTGATAATACATTACATATTCATGAAATGGATACTTTTGAAATATATTTTTCCCTTTTTAAAGTAAATGGAAAAAGCTTTGCCATTATTAGAGCCCTCTTACAAATGCTGACAATCTCTGTGCCTGTTTTCACTGGTGATTTGATTACTAGTCCAAGTCTTGGAAGGCCTTCTTGCCATCACCCTAATCTTTAATTATCTCCAAAAATTCTGTACCAGGACATTTAAAATGGAAAACAGGCAACTAATTCTACCAAAGGTATTCTAACTTAACTAATCACCAATTTGAAAACTCTGTTGCATAAATTTGTTTGATAAACCTAAATAACACAGATACATCTGCTAATGTCTACATAGATGCTTTTAAACTGTAGCTTTCATAAAACCTGGTGTACCTTGATAGTGGTAGTCAAGCAATGTCTGTTTAGCTTGTTGTTACATCATATTAGTAAAAGAATACCAACCTGCTTTCACAACTTCATTGTTGCATAAATTTTATAAACATAAAGGAAACATTTCTTGCTGAGTGTTCACCATATCGCCATGGCAACATGATACACATGATCTACTCCATTACCTATAGGTTCTTCTCATCTGGTCTCATGCTACTGTGCCCCATCTTTTTAAAGTCTAAATACATGCTAATTATCATTATTACGCTAAATTAGGGTTTCAAAATGTTTTTTATATTTAAAACCTCAAAAGTTTTCCAAGATACTCTTTCAGTCATTCAAAGAACATTCATTCAAATGAAAGCGTTACTTTCTGAGAAAAATTCAAATTCGGGCTGATATCTAATACAGGTTAACCCCAACTGGATCACAAAAACAGGATTTTCATGGTGTTTAAACTACAGATATACCAACCTTATTTTTTTTTTTTACAAATTACTTTATTGTTCCTCTGATTTACTTCAAAACCAAAATATTATCAGCACAGGAAAGTATGCTGCTGAATAAGCCGACTTGGGTTTCTACTAAAGGTTATGATTACAAAAGCAATAAAAACATGAAAGCAATGAAAACAAGGCAAGTTATGGAAAAAGAAAAACAGTGAAAACAAATTTCAAAACAAGAGCATCAAACTTTATACATTCTGTTAAGCTTGTTTTTTCTTTTTTGTGGTTTGCATCTGTTAGCCCATCATTCTGAGTTTTCTTCCCTAGACAAAAAGCTAAAGTAGGGGAGTAGCAGCCTTGTGGTTAGGGCATTGCGCTTGGAATCCAGAGGTTCTGAGTTCGAGCCCAAATCCCAAAGACTGCCAATCTGGATCCCTGAGCAAAGACCCTTAACCACACACTGCTCCCCAGGTGCTGCACATTGGCAGCCCACTGCTCCCCAAGGGGATGGATTAAATGCAGAGAGTGAATTTCATTGCTCTGTACTTGTGACAGTGTAATGACAAAGAAAAAAAAAAGCTGAAGCTAAAGCTACAGCTACAGCACACAGAAGTTGCCCCATTGTAATACCATCCAACACAGCAACACAGAAATGAAGAGTAATCTACAGGGGTTGGCAGCACATTATCATATCAAGGCAGCAAATTTATTATTCTTTTAAACTTTATTTTTGTCAGACATCACTGGCTGGAGGCAGAACATTCACTAAAAACAAGATCACATTTATTTAAAGATCTTATTAACTAAAAGAGTAAACCGAGTATTTAGATAATGCAATATACTGTAGCCTGTTGATATTATTTTAAAATAGGGCATTTCCAGATAGAAAAAGAGTGAATCCAGACTGTGAATAGAGAGCTGACAAGGCAGATTTGAAAACCAGATGGCAGTCAGAGACTCGGACTTGCATGCAAGAAAAAAGAGAACTGAAGGGAATAGAAACCTAGCTGCCAGGAAGAAGTGTAGATGTTGATCCTGTGTGCTTTTGCCGTTTGGATTATCCTTGTTTTACTCGCTGATAATTTCTTGCAAAAGTTTTCAATTTCAAATCATTGTTTTCATTAAGACATAATCTATCATAAATAACACTGTTTTCTTGTTTTCCAATTCATTTTTTAGCAGGAGTTTAACACAGTCTGCATGACGTCATACTCTTTTATTTCTTGTAAGGTTACAGCATATTTTGAGCTCTGATTAATTCTAATTAATGGAAATTAAATTTAAAGACAAAGTCTTCTTAAGTCGTTAAAGGGTGAAAACAGAAGCTGCTTATGGATGAGAATTTGATATGGCATGGTATAGCGGTTATGCCAGGAGTCTTAAGCTACTCCTCAAAGCAGTTTTGCAGAATTGGCTATCATGTGGCCTGGACAGGTATAGCATTTCCTCTATCCAAGCATTGTACAGTGAGCTGTTATCGAACCCGTCTTTGGAGAGAGAAAGTGAACATAGCAGCAAGGCAGTGAGAGGGAGGACTAATAACTGTGATATTAGTAAAGAATTCTTTCTTGTACAGTACAGAGTTTGATTTTGGATATAAACGGACAGGATGGCTCAGTACAGTTACATCCTAAGAAATGTGGCAGGTAACTATTGATTTTATATCAAATGCTGCAGTGTCAGTTTGTCATTATGCTGAATGATTTGTAAGCGTTCTGTGTCTTAGATTAGTTCTGTTGTTATATATTAGATTGTAATTCCAAACTAAGTGTAACTTGACATTATATGGTTTGCACCAGAATATGCACATTAAATATGAATGCAGGGAATTGCAAGTGAATAGTTTTACCCAGTTGCGCTACTTTTTGTTTACTTGCTGTCTAAAATGATTGGGGAATGTCTGCGGTAAAAAAAAACTGCCAAGAAAGAGAATGGTTGGGCATTTAGAGGGAGAGTTTTATTGTAATTATAGAGTGGATTTAGTCTATGCAGAGAGACGTACCATTTTGGAAAGGAATGGCTGCTCAAAACAGCTCTTGTGTGAGTGGAAAGTCCTCCTCTGTTCCTCCTCCTCTGGTGGGAAAGGCTAACAGATATAATGGTCAAAAGTAGTATAAGGTAGAAGAAGCCTTTTGACTTCCATAGAAAAGTGCATGGTGGATCATTTTAGATTAAGGTAAGTAAAAAAAAATTTGTATATATTTATACATTTATTACTAGTTAGATGTAGATTCACTCTGAATTTTAAGGCTATAAATTTCAGGAATTTTGAATGGATACATTTTAATTTACCTGTTTTTCTTGTGTTTTCTTCTGTGATCTATTGATTGGTTGATTTATTGTTTTGAAAATAATATCAATGAAAAGTAAAATTCTATTCTTGACTCAACAGGTCAAATCACTGAGGAGTGTGTTCCCAAATATCAAGAGACTGAATCCAATCATCAATTGGACTTGGGTGGTATCCAAAACGGCATAACCATTAAGCGACTAAGCCTAAAGAGGAGGCCCAGAGTGGCTCTCAGTGATGTGGAAAAAACGCAGATTTGTGTTTCAAGTGGCCATTCTGAGCCTGTGTCGTTACCAGGCAGCGATGATGCAAGATTGTTGGGCATGTCATCTACAACTAAAGGTAGACCTCCCCTACCTCCATCACATAGTTCCTTCATGGATGACAGACGTTCAAAGAGTGAAGGTCCAGGCAACTCTCAAAGGAAAACAGAATCAAAACCTCAACCCGCTGAGAGAAACGCTGCTCCACAACGACCAACCACGGTGAGAGAGCAGTCAGTCATGGAGACCCATGAACACAAAATTCAGTCTCCACCTCAACCACTTCCTCGTCGTCGACTAGCCAGCTTTGGAGGAGTAAGCCCCGCTGGTTCCAAGTCACCCTTCACTGGCCTGGGTGCATATAACCAGAACAACAATGGAAACAAGCCTGCCGATGAATTGAATGCCCACCTTGTCCCATCCCTTGGAAGTAGAGGCAGCACAGGGTGCCTGAAGTTGAGTCCACAAAGTTCTGGAAGAAGTACTCCCGTTGCAAGTCTTGGGTCTATGCACCTTCAGCATGTCCGTGACCAGATGGTGGTAGCACTAAAAAAGCTGAAGGAATTGGAAGAGCAGGTGAAAATCATTCCTATCCTTCAAGTCAAAATCTCAGTCCTTCAGGAAGAAAAGAGGCAGTTGGTTTCTCAGCTAAGTGACAGCAAGAGTATAAATGACGTGACTTGGAAAACATCATACGGGGAAGAAGGGTTTGACTTTGAAAATAAACAGCACAATGAAGCAGAACTCAAAGGCTCCAAAGAAAGTTATCACACTGACCTGAGAGAATTCAGGCACCTCACTGAAGAGATGCAAGCATTAGAAAGAACTGTCAAAGGTAGCAGTCTGGTTTCATGGCAGGAACAAGGCTGTAGTAGTAGTAGAGTGTTACAAGAAAAGTCTACTGACATTCAAACTGATATCAATATGAAAAACATTTTCTTTAAAACCTCAAAAGAAAATAAATCTGTGCACAGAGCACAGGTAGAGAGCAGATCTGTTGCAACAGAAGTAACTGAAGTCAGTCTTGGAATTCACAAAAAAGATGAAGCAGAACTTGATGCTCTTCAACTACTCAATTCTGCCTTGAAGGAGAAGATTTCCCAATTAGAAACTGAGTTGAAAGAGTCCGCTCTTGAGATAGAACTAACCCGTCTGAGACTAGAACTTCAAGCAGCAGGAGCCAGGAACCGAGTTGACAAGGCTTGCTTCGTTAAGCCCCACTCTGTTAGTGTAGGCACAACAACAAGACCATGTACTAAAAATCAGGGAGTTGGAAATCATGTAGAGCTTCAAGATGCCAGCACATGGGATGCAACAGAAGTTAAAGCTGTGGGGGTATGTTGCAGGCCTGATATGAAGGATGTTTGTACAGGCCTAGATGTGCCCATGAACCACTGGGAGCTCAGGGAGAAAAAGGAGACCAGTGAAAAAGCTGTTGGGATTCAAGTTTTCACAAGGACAGTCGGAGTTGGGACGGAGGTGGAACTATCTGATGCTGAAAGTAACACAGAGTCTCCAATTGAGAATCTAGCATTTGAGAATGAAAAGGTAAAATATGGGAAATATGCTGATGCCTTTCCAATTCTCAAGGCAAAGAAAAATACTTCCAGAGGTATTAACACAGATTCACTAAGAGGAGTTGACCTGGGAATAACGGCATCACCTCAAATGGCTTCACAGCATACCAACACGTTGTGCAGTTCAGTTTCTCGTTTCACCAACACCAGGCAGACCTTTAGCAATGACTCTGGCACCAACACACTACTCAGCAAGCAAGACAAGCACACCAATACCACTCACACATTCACTAGATGTGTATCTGTTGGCGGTGGGGTTGGAGGGATCATTTGCACAACAGAAACTCGTACTGTTGGCGTTAATACCACAATTTCAGAGTTTTATTCAAAACGACCACCAGAAAGGATTAACAAGGCAACCCGAGACTGTGGTGTTGGATTAACAAATATTAACGAGAATTTCCTTGTGGGACTGAAAACACGCAACATGGCTTCAGGACCATCTCATCTTCCTGATCCCATCAAAACAAGGACTATAGGAGTAGGTGAAGGTCGAATACGGGATTTTTCTGTTCCATCATGCATACCTAAAGCAAAGTTCCAGCATTCCTCACAGTTTCAATGGGACCATGACTTTAACCATTACATAAATAAGATGCACAGGCTTTTAAAGGAACATGGAGACCTTTTCACGGGGGATTGCAGTGACCACTACACTACGTCCAAACCAGTCAGCAATGTTAAAATCATGACAGAAGGAAGTGCAGTTATACATCGTTTAACATCTCAAACAACAGGTAAGACAAGATATCTTCAAATCTGTTGTTTATAATGTGTCAACTTTTGCCTGTCTGATGTTTTACAAGTTTGTTTATCTGTTTTTTTGCTATAATTAGGCTGGTGCCCATTCAAGGGAATCCAAGTTTTAACAGCTTCCTTTATACCCCCACTGGTACAACCCTCCTAAGTGTACACACTTTTTGAGATGTAGAACCTTTGTTTTATTTCACCATTCGGTCTTCTTTGCTTGGAGTCTATCAGCCAACTTTCAGCCTTTTATATTTCCAACTCAAGCTGGTAAACATTATCAGAACAGATAAATTTATATTTACAACTGTCCTCCAACTATCTTCAGGTGACCCAAGGAGTAGTTCTGGACTCAGGCCATTTAAAAGGTTTAATTGTCCTCTGGTAATCTAACTTGATTATGTTTGTTACCATCATGTTTAACAACAGTGCTCTTTATGGCATTGCATAGTGCCATTTCTTTGATAAACATCTTTCAGAATTGTGGCTCTAAAGCTCCAGTTTGGTTCCACAGCAAATCCACTCACCAGTTTTTATGGAAGATTTTATTGGCTGATGTGTTTTCTTTGAAAGACAATGCAGCTATCTTCCTAGTGTAGTTCTTATCTAGACATATTGAGAACACACAAGATTGTAGAGCAAGATCACCTTCAGTCTCTGCCAAACAAGTACAGGTGGCAATGTGGGAAAAAGAGAACTGAACTTATGGAACTTAGGAAAAGTATTCCTTAACCCCGCACTACTACCCCTCTTCGCCATTGTTGCTACAAATGCAGATTTCTAAAATTTTTCCAGACAATAGAAGCTATGCTGAGTTTGCAGTCAAAGCTCTGCAAGTTACACTGCAAGTTTCACTCTCTTTTTATTTTTGCATCTACCCCAAAACACCTGCAAACAAAATGGCTCCTTCTTGACAGCATAAACTACAACAGTTATTTCTTTCATGCTTCCTCTACCAAAGTAGATGGCACTGTATGGTCACTGTTCTTTTGTGCATTCAGGTCCATTTGGCGCTGCAAACAGCTTGCACTAGAGTCAGACATAAGCAACATTAAAAAAAATGAATTAAGCATTGTGTCCAGGGTGAACTTAGTCTAGGAGAACCTGGGCCTTACTAGAGAAGTGAGCTAATAGCTTTAAAACTCAAAGGCCTCCCATATCAGTCTTTGTTTTTCTAACTATTAGGAACTGTCTTCACAGCACTATTGTGTACATAATGTATACTCAAACACTGGGAAACTCTTTTGTATTCCTCGGTTGATGGTAGAACTATATTATGATCTTTAGTAACTTCAGCAAACTTCAATGTAAGTAAAATCATACCAGGACAGCTTATCTTTATCTAGGTGGAAAAGATTTACTGTAATCCATGTCATTGGTATTTTATAACATGTTTACTTGTATTTTTTGCATTTTCTTTTTAAAATTGTTTCTGTGACTACATGGTCCAGCTTCTATGTTTTATCCCTATCATTGAATTTGACTTTGAAGTAAAAGTTCAAGAAGAGTATTATAAAGATGCATAGCCAGGTTATTGCCTTCATTCACATTTTACAACCCACTTAAATACTTACTTAAATAATGTGAATTAAATAAAACATTTTTATTGGAAAAAGGTTTCAAATCTTATACCCTTCTGACTTAATTTCTTAGGCTAGAATCCATTTTTAAAACCTGGATTTTTAACAGAGATTTGTATACTTCTACGAACCACTCTAAATGTTCTGTCAAATCAAATACATTTTTATCAGTCATTTCATGTTGATTCTAATCCAAAATGTCCCTCTTATATTCTCTGCTGCACACACAGACTTGCATTCCCCATCTCAGCTTCTTGGTGTCTCTAAAGAACATCCAGAAATCTTCCAACAAGATACTCATGAATCAGAGGTAAAGAAAATGATAAAGATCTTAGAGCAACAAGCAACCTCAACACTACAAGGTAAGAGGAGTTTTGTGTGAGTATCCTGCGCTGTTTGACCTAGGTTTAACTTCTTTATAAATTATGTTGGTGTTTACTGTGAAAGGGTCAAGCTTAAAGTTTTTCCTTGGTGCAGAAAAAAACTGGTTTAAATCAGCGGATGTGGTTGCATTTGGTTTGGCATGTGGGATGCACTTGCAATGCTTGGAATGATATTTGGTTTTGGAAGTCATATTGTCCCACATAGCAGTTTGTGGCTTTGGATCTAAAATTAAAAGGGTTTGTAGGAGGAACTGGTGTCTGAGAGTGCTCTCTCATTTCAAATGAGCTTCCTCAAATGGAGAATTTCCAATCAATGATATGACATTAAAATAGTCTACATTTGTGTGCAGTGGATTTGTTATTATGGGGTTTTAACAACTCTAAATGAAACAATGATAATTGCTGTGATGCCTGTAAGGTTGTGGTCTAAAGAGTTTAGTTTTTCTTTATGGTTCTTAAACATCTTTTTTTAGACCTTAACACCACCTGCAAAATGTGGATCTCTAGCAGGACTAAATTAACACTTCAAATCAGAAGATATCATGCACATAGGAATAGGAAATTTTAGTTGATAGAGGGTTAAAGTTGTCACAAACTCTGAAAGAAAAAACTCCTTAAAAAACTATTTGCTTTTACTTACTTTGCATGCAATACTTTTCGGGATTTTATTTGTCTAAAAATAGTGAAACCCATGCATCAAATTTCCTTAATGCTTTATATGTCTGTTTCATACTTATGCATAACACAGATTTCCATCAATTTAGAGGTTTTAACAAAACATAATGCTGATGATGAAATAATACAGTATTAATGCAATATTTGACTATGAACCCCTGACCTGAGTTCCATGTTTTTTTTTGTTTGTTTGTTTGTCTGTTTTAAACCACCCGTCTTGAAAGAGTAAATATGTAAGATGTGCTTTGGAGCATGATCTTTTCCCACCTGCTAAATAAATTGAGGTGTTCATTCACAATTTGGTGGCTCAGTGGATAGGTGACGTCAGTCAGTGTATGCAGCTTAAAGATATCGTGGAGGATTTTCCTGAATTTTCCATAAGAACCACCCCCTTCATTAAAAAAAATTCAACATGAGCAAGAGCATGCACAAGCTCATTTCTCCTTATTTTCCTAGCAGTGACGTGAAATAGATTTCACTGCAGTCTATGCCATCGCATGAAAGAATCTCCAAAAAACAATCTGGTCTTGTTTTTCTTTTCTGAGGCCTGTCTTTTCTTCTCATACACTTCATAGACATTTTTCTCTTAAGATCCTCTGCTATTTTCAAAGAACCACGGTGAGAAATGCCAGCTTCAATTATTGTCTGAAACCGTCGCTCACCACACATAGACACCTGAAAGTGTCCATGTGCAGAAACATATCACCAGAATGAATGACAATTAGAAGAACCACTTATTTTAATGATCTGTCTGGAAAAAGAACATCCTCCTCTTTGCCTTTAAGGAGCTGAGTCATATTTGACAAATAACATTTTCTAGATATTCTGCTCCAAGAGACACCAAACTGAAATGCTTTAATGTTGATCTTTCACTCTAGTTGCATTTTTCATCAGATCTTCCATAAAACTTATAAAGCTTATGGCTGTTTCTTTTTTGCTAGACTCCAATGGGGGAGTTTAGAAATAAGGTTTCAAATATGATAAACTCCTTTTGATTGCAGGCATTTGACCTTCATTTATGCAGTGAAATCCTAAGAGACGAGGCCTGTTTTCTTACTCCCAGACAGGTCAGCTAACCCCTGTAAGCCATGGTCTATAATCAAGAAACAGGGTTCTGACCAGTGCCATGGTAGCAACCGGAAAAGCATGAAATTCATGAAGGTGACTGCAGGGTAAGTCTTGAATAAACAGCATGGTTTTACAGTTGGATTATAGAATAGAATAGAATAGAATAGAATAGAATAGAATAGAATAGAATAGAATAGAATAGAAAAACTTTATTGTCTACCATACACAATGGTGGCAGAAATTTGCATTTGGCTTACTCAAACACAACAATGTAATAAAATGTATTAAAATACAATTATGAAAGAGTTCATTGCAGAGACTTTCAAGGGAAAGGAAGTAGAACAGACCAACTGACATTTACAAATTGCTCAGCTCCTTGATGGCAGAGGGCAAAAAAGAATTTCTGTATACGTGTATCGTGATAGATATCTTAATTGATAGATTGGAACCAACATCCAATTACAAGCATGAAGAAAGAGAAGGAAGGGAACGTGAAACTTCTAAGATTTTTCCCCAAGATGGATGGCAGGGAAAAAAAGAAAAAGAAGGCCCCAACAAAGGATCCAAAGGGAGTTTGAAATTATCTAGACAGCACAGGTAATGTAGAAATACAAAAGCCTGTATGATTTTGTTTTTATATGTCTGAAGATTTCTTCTAAGGTCTGTTCAAAACACATTGTCTTATTTTTAGATTCAATTTAAGTGAAAGGATGTTTTCTGCGTGCCAAGCTTTAAAGATGCACCTGAGAGAGGACCCGGCTCTGTCCAGCAGGGAATTGGTATGTTTATTGGCAGCTGTTAGCCATCTGCATATCTTCAATTTTCTCAAATGCATCTTTAACTGCATCTTTCTACATCCATCAAGTCTTTTATCCTCTTTTTGCAGCATGATTGTCTATGCACACTTCAGCAAGAGTGGTTCTCTGTGTCCAGCCACAAGTTAGCTGCTCCTGACATAGTAGGGGAGTACTTATCTGCTTTCCAGATGATTTCCCCCTCAGTGTTGCAACACATTGTCAACATGGCTGATGGTAATGGAAATACAGCCCTACACTACAGTGTTTCCCACTCCAACTTTGGTGTTGTCAAGAAGCTGCTTGATGCAGGTACATAAAGGCTTTAAAATGTATTCTATGGTTTTAGGATAGCTCAGCAGAATTAAGCACAATGTAGTGTTGAACGTAAAGCTGTTAGAAGCCACAAATATTTTAGACCACGGTGGTGCTTCACCTATAAACAACACAAGGAAAAATGTGTAGCTGTAAGGGCTGCATTATTATTTAGATCAAAACATTTTAGTGTGTTTTAATGCCCCTAGGTCCAGACCTTAATCTGAATAACAACATGTGATAAAACATAAATAATGATTTTCTTCAATTACTCTGACTGAGCTTCAAGCTTTTCTGCAAAGAGGACTACACAGAAAATTGAGTCTGTAAGTATTTGAAGGAGACATTTCCCAGAAGACTTGCAGGTTTAATTGAGTTGAAATGTGGTTAATTTATGTCCTACTTCAGAATTTCATGCTTCGTCCGCTTCATATTTGTGCATAACTTTGTGTTAGCCATGAACTTCATAATGAATAAACTAAAGGCTGAAGTTGTTTTTATAAAATATTATAAAAACTTGTAATTTATTGATTAGAATTCACACTGAAAGCACAAAATGCTATGTCCGATTGCATTACCACAGATTTCTTAACTCTTAGGTAGAGGGATTTACTGTGTCGCACATTATGCATGATTGAGTTTTTTACTGATTGACTGAAGAGGTCAAAGGTCATACAACTAAAGGCCAGGTAATTCAGGGTTTCTTTGATACAAGTGGAAGCAGCAGACAAACTCATAAAATCCCTGCTACAAGTCTGAAAAGCTAGTGGAGCAAAAGTGATTTGAGGCAAGAGAGTGTGGGAGATAAATATATTATGAACTAATAGTTCTCAATGTCACATTAAACTGTTATTGATGTTCCTGAGCAAGCATATTAACTGGGCTTCTTAACATGAATAGTAGTGAAATACCAACTGTCCATCTGTGTCCTATAATACTTCATATAATCAGCTCATCTATCTCAGAAGGCTGCATTATTTAGATCTTTGTTTTTGTGTAAATAAAGTTTTGCTTTTGTGAGAGCATGCAGTAAAAGCGAGGTTCTGTTGGTTTAATTTGCAAACAGTTATAATTTAATTAAGGGGTCTGAAATATATTTTGCTTACTTTTATATAGGTTTGAGACATGATGCAGTCATCTTATTGTTGCATTTATTTTTTGGTGTTTTGCTGTTTTTTATCTTTTAAATATCCTCGCCACAGAGGTTTGCAACATTAATCAGCAGAACATGGCAGGTTACACTCCCATTATGCTGGCTGCACTCGCAGCAGTGGAAAATCCCAAGGATATGAGGGTGGTGGAGCAGCTCTTCTCTAAAGGAGACGTCAACGCCAAGGCCATCCAGGTCAGCTCCGGCTTCTCCCACATTCACCTCTTTGGCAGGAGTCAGTTAAAATATAGCATGTCAAATAAGTTTCTGATCTTTTCTATTTGCAAACACAACATTTAGAAATAGAAAATAAAAAAACAGGTAATTTCTTTTTCAGTAAGATTTTCAATCTTTTTGCTGCCTAAACATGTCCAGTGAATTTTGCAGCTCCTCATTAATGTAAATTGATGCAACTCTTAAAAACTTCTTTATTTCCACTAAGCTAGTATTGATAAATAAAAGCAGACTTTCAAACTTCCTTCCCCCTAAATATAACTGTGATGCAAACATCCTTTTCTGAGTTTGACCCCTATCCCTGCAGGCTGGTCAGACAGCTCTGATGCTAGCTGTGAGCCATGGCAGGATGGATATGGTCCAGGCTCTCCTGGCACAGGGGGCAGAAGTCAATATCCAGGACGATGAGGGCTCCACGGCGCTGATGTGTGCCAGTGAGCATGGCCATGCCGATATTGTCAAACTGCTGCTGGCACAGCCGGACTGTGATGCCACCCTCACTGACAGCGTGAGTCATTTCCTCTAACAGCTCCTCTCAGCATGTTGGCTCCAAGCTGAGAGAAAGAGATCCCCCCGGCTTGTCTCAAAAATCCTGTTAGAAAGTATTAAACGTGACAAAGTTCCCATGCAATATGTCTATTGGCCAAAGTGTTGGCACTTTTTAAATATCTGTTTTTCAAAGCATTGTAACTGAAGCTGTTTAATGTGCAAACAGGACAACAGCTCAGCCCTGTCCATTGCGTTAGAGGCTGGTCACAACGACATTGCTGTCCTTCTTTATGCCCATGCCAACTTCTCCACAGGGGTAAGCTTCGATTTTACCGCCAGTACACATATAAATATGTGCCTATGTTCTTCCTGATATATCTTTGCTTGTGTTTGATTGTGTTTACAGGGAGCAGCTCGACTCAGTGGCAGATTTCCCTCTTCCTCAGGAGGAAGGAGCCTCTTTGAAACCTAAATAGACTCTTCATAGCTCTCATTTAAAGCCCCAGCAAACAGCGAATGAAGGTTCTCAGTCTGACCTTTCATCTATTGACTTTCTTTTTTCTGCAGTTGTGTGTGCACAGCTACATTTCACACCAGCATGGCAGAGGAGTAAAGAAGTAGTTTCATGACAGTAGATACAGACTTAATTTATATTGCTTCATATTTGTAATGTTGTAAATAATAACTTTAATATATGAGCCTTTTCAATGGATGGTATGTGACAAAGTATTTATATGTAATCTTTGCAGGTGAAATATGTTTGTTTGCTACCCTAAACTAAATTTAGCATATTTTCTTATAGTCTTGTCTGTTATTTTATACATTATACCAGATTCGAATGATTAAAAGCTTTTATTTTTGTTTTTATTTTATTGTATGAAAAATTATTTGAAAACAATTGTTTACTTTGCTCTGTATTTGCTTTCAAGCACGTTTTTGCTTGAAAACCACACTAGAAGGGATAACCATAATTCTAATTACCTATTATTTATTTCTGCTGCTTACTAAAGGCTCACAAGTTGCTCATCATGTGTTTGCTTTATTTTTGTAGGACACTTTCTTGCAAATTTACTTTTTGGAACCTTGTTTGATAGACCAGGGAAAAAGATAAAATAAAGTTTCCCACTATATTTAAAGCTCAGTCTAATTAAATTTTTAAATCTTGCCAAAACTTCTCAGTGTAATTTAGGCTTTAAAAAGACCATTCTAACAACTGACTTTACCAAAACTATTCCACTGTAACTCTGGCTGTATATAAAGGTTTTAGTTTTCTTATTGACTCTGAGCAGCTTCAATCCCCTTGTTTAAGAAACTGATCCCAACACCACGATGCCGCCACATATATTCCCTGAGGGATACATATTGTTAGTTTTCAATCCAGAAGCATTTTTAGTAGTCTTCATTGTATTTAATCAGAATTATTTTCGTACACATTTTCCATATCCTCTATGTAGGCTGAAAGCCAAATTCATGCATTAATATTTGGTAGAAATAGTAATCGCAATGGAGCCTTCAAAGGTCTGCCTAATAAGTGGATCAAACAGCTGCAGCTGATTCAAAACGCAGCTGTCTGCATCCGCACTAAAACTATGAAAGTAGAACAATCGAGCCGTGTTCTAAAATCCTTCCATTCGCTCCCCTTATCTCAGAGAAAATACTTTAAAATACTTATCTTAAGCTATAAATTACTAAAAGTGTACCAACCGCAGAGACCTCTCAGGTCTTCTGGCTGAAATTCACTCTGCATAGCCCGAACCAAGCATAGAGTAGTAGCTACTAGTTCTCATGCTCCACTAATCTGGGATAAACTCTCAGAAAACTGTTTAAGTGCTGAAACCACAATTTGCTTTAATTCAAAATAAAAAAAGCCTCTTTTTAGAGCAGCCTTTGAGTGTGCTATCTAAAGATAAGTTTAAGTTTGTAGTCAAACTTTCTTTAGTCTTTTTATTACTTATGTTTTTATGATAATATGATTTTATTTATTTTATTATCTATTAAATTACCTTTATGCCACTGCAATATTCTTTGTGTTTTTTCCACAAATGTTCCTTTTTTTATGTACAGCTCTTCTAATTATCTCGCTACTGAAATGTGCAATATAAATAAACTTGCTTTCCCCTGCATAAATCTACAACTGGTATTTCTTATAAGTAGTTTTTACAATGGCTGTCTTTATGCAGCTCTTTTCAATAAATGCTAGATTTTTGGAAAGCCCCCCTGATGGTTCCTTTGTTGTCAAATGCTTCCAGCTGAGCGATGGATCCCCTAGAGTTACCAAAGGCTTCTTCAAATATTCTATGATTAATGATTTTCATATGCAAAGTGTTCATTGAGGTAGGTTGCCTTGTTCTGGTACATTTTACAGCTGTGCTTTACTGTTAAACCTTGGTTTAGATTAACCTTTACCTGTTTTTAGCCCTGTAATATTATCCATGGGCTCCCTGTTTTCTTTGGTCTTCATGGTGCTCTTTGTTCACTTTGGTTCTCCTTAGACCAGTGTTTCCCAACCTTTTTTGACTTATGTGCCCCTTTGTGAATTTTGTCTTACCATGAGTACCCTCTCAAAAGTATTGAAGATCGTCCAAAAGTGGAACGTTCAATAACTGATTATAAAACAAAAAAATATTTTACCAAATCTTTTAACCTGAGCATTTCTTTCTTAGGCATTTAATTCTTTCCATCTTAAATAAAAAAAATATACATATAAATATCTTACCTGGGAGTTAGCAAGGAATCAAAATAAAAACAAAATAAAATCATATTATCAACCTGTATTTATTAAAACTGAACGTCCTCTGAGTAACTTCCTTATAATCACATTTAAATTTGATAAATTCGGCAACAAATCACAACAAAAATTATAGTCAGACTGAGCTCAGTGTGAAAAGCAGCGGATACCAGGCTCTTCTCTACATCCAGTCTGTTCCTCTGCATCATTTTGGAAAACTCAGACATATAAGAAAAAGTTACGTTTTGGTTGATAAAACCTTGTTTAATTTTTCAATTGGGTCCTCACAAAGCAAAACAGATCCCAGCCCTATTTTTTTTTTATTACCCAAGAAATATATTTTCATTTATCCCTTGCATTGCACTCGCAGACCACTAGGGGTAAACCTACCCTCGGTTGGTAATCACTACCTTAGACAAATACTGACTTCAAATCACCAACTGTATTTACTAATTCGGAGAATTGCAAAGTAAATAAGCTGCACTTTTTATTGCAACAAATGTACTTCATTTGTGCTCTGTGTTGGTACCAAACTTCTTCCATCAAGCTTTATCCCAGCTGGGGCCTGCGAGGGGTGTGTTAGACCGCCTATAAAAACTCAAGATCTTCCTTTCTCCGCTCTCTCATAAATCCCTTGTGCCGCCACTGGTTAAGGCAGTAAGTACATTGTGCAGCAAGCAAGTTGTGTAGAGTTTAATAAGAAACCAAACATGATATGGACCTAAGAGGTTTGAGGGCTGGAACAGGGAACAGGTGAGTTAATAACTAAAGAGGACATAATTTATATTTTTTTTAAAACAGCTGGAGATAGGCACCAGCACTCCTGGTACTAAACAATCCTGATAAAATACATTTAATTTTGTCTTAGCAAATAGTTGCAAATAATATAAATCGGCGGTTTTCAAAGTGTGAGGCGCGCCTCCCCTGGGGGGCGCCAGAGCACATTAGGGGAGGCGCGGTGCGAGGGGTGTGGAGCGGGGATCAGCGGAAATGTTTCCCACCTTAGAGGATGTTTTGGCCAGAGCGGGGCTGAACGTAGAGTTTTTACAGCAGGCTGTCTGCGCGCATTTGGAGGGGATGCGCGAGCAGTTTGGAGAGGAGACAATGGCAAACCAGTGGGTGAGAAACCCATTTTCCTTCCCCGTGACGCTCAAAGATGGACTTTCAGCAGGAGAGCAAGAGGCTCTGGCTGAGCTGAGCTGTGACATGGACTTGAAACAGAGGATGAGTGACGTGTCACTTGCGCACTTTTGGCTGTCAGTAGGGACTGAATTTCCACAGCTCTCAATGAAGATCTGATCAAAATGTTTTTGTTAAGATGTGAAAACACTGTTGGTATCTAAAATGTTAAACTCAGAATCTCAGACGTAACGTTTGTTTGAGAAAACAGTTGAAAAGTGAGTTTGGGGTTGTTATCATTAGAAAAATGAAAAAAGGGCGTATTTGCCATACAAAGGCCCGATAAAATAATTAAAATGGGAGGAAATGTTTTAAAATGTTCGTGTGTTAAATATCACTCAGATAGTGACATTGTAAAAGATAAGATGGTTCTAAAATAAAAGCAATTACAAGGTGTTTTGTAGTGGCATTTTTTTTTTTTTTTTGTGGGTTGATTAAGTTGGGGGGGGGGGGGGGGGGGCAGCAGGCATAGTGCTCCCTGGAGGGGGGCTCACCCTTTCATACTTTGAAAACCCCTGATATAAATAATATGCTTGCGAGTAAAAAGGAAATGAATGCTTCGACAAAGCATGGTAAATACTGTGAGATCTTTTCAGCAAAAGATCCAAATTTTAAGTTCCCAACATTTTCAACAGTTATCATCCCAGAAACAATGTTCACTTTGCTCTCACCTCCCATTCTCTTGCTATGCCTTTCTTACCTGACCGTCCTACTTAAGAGTTTTAACAGACAGTTTTGAAAGGTTGATATAACACTGTGTTTTAAATTTTAAAGCCTCCTCAGAGAGCAGCCCTGATTTACTGATTTAATCGATGCCTTTGTGACCTGAAACTGCAAATCCGATTAAAATATTCTAGTCACTATGTCTGGTTGCATGGCGCTAGGTTAAAAGTGAATTTTTCATTTCAGCGACTCATACATCATTCATGATTTTATTTTTTTTTATGAACAAGCTGTACTCCTGAGTTCTTTGTATTGTAATGAGTTTCCCCCATTAGATGCAGCAGTGGTTATACGCTGTGAACGTTATACTCTCAAAGCATATGACCTCTGGGAATGATCTTAATAAGGCATATATGACCAGTCACTTCTGTCCAGTGATTTTAAAGGTGCTGCTTGGGTGTAAAAACATCCTTAAAAAGTGAGAATGTGAAATCATGCCAGCATGTCAGTGTCTGCTCTCCCTTTTCCCTGAGAGATGGTGGGAGCTGCCGCCTGACTCATTTCCCGGCAACAGCAGTAAAATACAATGATACAAAAGGTCCAATAACAAAATTTGCAGTTACCATGGCAACAGCAGTTTTGAGCAAGTAATACTTGAGCATTAATCTGAAATGATATCCCTCGTTCGCCGAGGTCAGCCCGTCTGAGAAGAGACTTTCATTTTTAGTTGAAGCAGCTCCACATACTGTTTAAAGAAAGCTGCTCTGCTTATTTAAAAAAATATATATATTGGAAGTCATGATAAGGTGACATGGAGGTGAAAAAAAGGCCCATAGTTTCATCCTAGTTATGCAAATTGATATCTTTATATACTTGGAGGTAGACATGGGATCCATGAAGATTTGTGCAGATGTGTGAACTGGATCTATATACAGTGAGGAAAATAAGTATTTGAACACCCTGCTATTTTGCAAGTTTATACTCCTCCAAAGCTGGTGAAAAACTAAAGAAAACGTTTGACCTTTGTAATTGCAAAGAAAAGCTACTGTACAAAATATTAATATTGATTTTCTCAGGTTCTCAAATACTTATTTTCTGCTGTATCACACAAATAAATAGTTTTTAAAAAAATCATACATTGTGATTTGTGGATTTGTTTACTTTAATACTTATTTTCCTCACTGTATGTGCAATATGTTGCATGCTTAAAAAATATCTTATATTCCATTATATTTAAGGATTAAAAGCCATGCAGTCCATCTTTCTGCTTGTAACGAATCTTTGCTCACATATATATTTTACACATTTCTTTATAAAGAAGAGTAGGGGGGCAGATCTATAGATTAAACTTTCAAGCATTCAAAAAACCTTCCTGTTGGGATCTGGAGAAGTTCCACCTTTCTCCAGCAGAGTCCGCCGTGGATCCTCCTGAGCTGAGCCTTCGACACACCTGAGGCGCATCTCATCATCAGAGGATCCACAGTATATAACCTGCCTTCAGACCTTGCCTCAACGCCGCAGTGTTTATCCAGTTTGGTTAGCACCTGAGCCTAGCTTTCTTCTGAGAACCTTTGTTGCTCCTGATTCCTGATTGGATTCTAATCCCTCTTTGTCTCTGCTTTCAGGAATCCAGTTTTTCCTTGTAAGCTCTGGATGAGCTTAACCTGCCGAGCCAGCCCTCTGAGCCAAACCTGAAGACCCTTCTCTGGATTCTCATGCAGCTCTGGACTAAGAGCTGGAAACCCAAAGCCAAGGTCTGCCCTCACGCTAGAAGTAAGACGCTGAAGCGGTTATTGGACTCTGCTGAACTAAACAGTCTCTGGACCCAACAGTTCCTCTCTCAAAGCCAAACCCGGACACCTCAAGGTATAAATCTGAAACTCTCAAACTCAGACTCATCTGCTTCCAAGCTAACTGAACTATCATCCTCACTGCTCCAGTGAACCTGCCCCCAGGCCTGAACCAGTACCAGTGTTTATTCCATGTGGTTGTACTCAATAAATCTTGTTAAACTTTTCATCTGTTTCTGTGGTGTTCTGCATACTGGGCTTTTCTGAAACCCATCATGACACTTCCCTTATGACTCTGGAATATTATATGTCGATTTATATCATGGCTGCATGTGTCACATACATTTATCTCTTTCTTTTCTATGAATAGTATATCCTGTATCTGCTTAAGTCTCAAAGACACAAATACTATGCTGTATTTTTGCAATTCTCAAACCCTTTTTTTGTTGGAGACAAACTGATATTTTGACAATTTATCTTTACTGATGAGCACCAAGTATTTGTGGTTAGAAGTTCTGATTATTGATCCTAAGGACCTTCCACAGATTCTTTATCAGATTTAAGCTGGGTTCTGGCTGAGCCCCTAAAATAAAGGCAATATTCCTCCCTGTCAGAAGAAACATACCATAAAAAACGTTTCTGCCTCAACACGTCAGCACTGATGGGTTACAGAAACAAAAGGACAAATAAATTGCTCTTATAAACACAGAGAAAAACATCTCAGAATGTTCATGAATATTGATTCATATTTTCCAAAATCTAATCAAATCATGGCATTCCTGTCTGCCCTGTGTGCTCTTACATCAGTCAAACTGACAGATTTCAAACTACATGTTAATATGGCTGCTACAGAACACTATTTACAAACCACAGAGAAGTGGAAGTGTGAACAAAAGGAATTGTTTTAATTACTCCGCTTTTATTTGCCAGTAAGTCAAAAGAAAAAGTAGCCTAGAAAATATATTTTGGCACTGTGACTACATGTCGAGGAAGAGGCATACTGGCTGTCGATGACTCCCCTGTCGTGTTAACAGAACAGGTCTAAAACAGGTTACACAAGCCATTTCAGAGCATTCACAGAACCAAACAGAGCCTGGTGAGTATTTGCACGCACTGAAATTGTCATGATCTTGGCACTGATTACTGGCTTGATTGTTCATTCCATTCACCTGCCTAGCTCCACCCTGTTTCTCATTACCGCTTATCTGTGTCACCTGCTCCAGTTGCTATTTAACCTGCCTGCTTCTAGTCATCAGTGCCAGATTTTTCAAGCCTTTGAGTCTTCTACTGAGTGATAGTGTTTTCTGATTGCCTGATCCTGACCGGTTCTGCCTTTGGACCTCTGATCCTACAGTACCTGCCCCCGTTCTGATCTGTTTGCCTGACCTGTCTTTGGACTGCTGCTGGATTCTGCGAGTAGTCCAAATCTGGAACTGCTTCTGATATCGAACTAAATCTCCCGTCGGTACCTCTTCAGATCTCTGATCCTCTGGCCCAGACTCCTTAACCTCCTCGAACCACCCTCTGTATAGTCTTACCTTCTTTCTCCTGCCAGTTTTGCTGTCTTCAAGGCTTCGGCATCTGGAACTCTCTAGGAAGCTGTTGTCGCATTATATTGGCAGCCGTCCAGCTGGAATCTAACTCTTCCTCTGGGCAAGGACTTAACTTTAAGACCAGGTTAGTGACTCACACATTGATAATCATCCTCTGCCAGATTAAAATGGTCCCTAAGCTGTGTTTTCCTCCTGCAGAGATTCCTGCCTTAGATGCCCTAGCTGCTCACTGCAGATCTGTCGTTTTTAAATAAATCCTCTCTGGAGTCTTCTTGTTGGATTTGTATCAAATGTGAGCAATATCTGGTTGTTTTAGTTAAAACCAAACATTTAAAATTGCAAAACACAGAAGTACCCAATTTTTTCAGCTTCCTACCCGCAAATTGGTACCAGAGTCAACTCTTGACCCAATTTCTACAAAGTTAATGAACCACAGCATCTTTGCAAACTTTAACATTGATATTTATTATTTAGTTTAAGTTTTTCTGGTGGGCCTTAATACAGGATGGATCCAGGACCCCATGATCACCACTTAGAGAACCAGTGTTTTAGATCACCACATTGTTTATCAGTCCTCCAGGTGGTTCAACTCTTCATCTTAGGGAAAAAGATTTGCTTAATAAACGGTGACATATAACACATCTGGTGCCAGTAAGGCATATTAAATGCTCTTCACTGCATTCTGTGTAAATTCTGAACATGCAGCTTAGGGTCGTATTAAAAATAAAATGAGATACAGCATTTGATTACTAACATGCCATTAATTTCTTAACTCTTTTATGTTTCTGAGCAATATGTGTAACATGTAATATAATGTTAATTAAACTAATCATGCAAAAATATATTTTCATTAAAAATAACACATAAATATACCATTTTATGTCTACAGTATTAATAAGTGAAATAATACTAACAGGGTAAAAGATCTAAAAACTGTTGAGGATGATGTTCTATGTTATATTTTCCACTACAAATTTGTTTCATTTGAGATTTGGCTTGTTTTTTGACATGTTTTTTTTTTTTTTATAAAGCATCCGGGCGACTTTTGCAGACAGCTTGAGCTGCTGCAGTTCAATTCAAGCTGTCTCAAAGTGTGGGTCTCATACTCCAGTCATTAGGAATCTACAGGTTTCAGATGTTTCCATATCCAATGCATCACCTCCTCATCATGCCACAAAGTCTTGCTAAAAACATAATTGAATTCAGGTGAAATACAGACAGATTTAAAAGTTGATAAAAGTGTCAAAATGGGGGCTGTTTCTTGGGGCCTTCCCCCTAATGCAGAACAGTCATGTCTGCCATACCATAAATCTATCATTGATAACATTATGTGTTGAGTCTTTAAATTCTTTGTGGGTCCTAAATAATCTATTCTCTGCAGGGTGTGGTTGATCTGATCAGACACAAGGTCTGGGGAAGATTATCATTATCCCAGACCTGAATGGTTTTGTGTTTATGTGGGTTTGAAATGGGTTAACTGGTGTATTTAGTAATTTGTAGAACAAAAGTAAACGACATGACAACTGATTCTATCAGAAGAAGCTTATCACAAACTCAGTGTTAAACATTAACTTCAGTTCACCATTAACAGTAGTAGTGACAGCAAAGTGTTGTGGAATTTTTCAATCATCAAGGAGTGAGAGAGCACAAAATAAAATTTCCCACAACAAAAGTAAGCAGTAAAACAAAAAACAACGATAGTTAAATGTAATATGTGTCAAAGTATGAATGATAAAATGGTAAATGGACTGTACTTATAAAGTGCTTTTTCAAGCCAGGAGACTTGACCAAAGCGCTTTAAATTCAATTAAATTATTTTTTCAAATATACAAAGGGTAATTCAGTGTTCTACACTATATTCAGCCATCCACCCATTCACACACACACACTAATGGTGGCAAGCTACATGGTAGCCACAGTTGCCCTGGGGCTCACTGACAGAAGCGAGGCTGCTGTACACTGATGCCACCATCTGGATGCAATGCGGGTGAAGTGTTTTACCCAAAGGACACAAGGACACTAAAAGCCGGAGCAGGGGCTTGAATCGTCAACTTTTTGATTTCAGGGCAAACTCCTGCATCTGACACCGCTGTCGCCCTCAAACGAGAAGATTGAGATTTTATATCTATTTAAATATTAAATGGTGAAGTTACCAATCAGCTTAGTAAACTTAATTGTGATTATTACTGGACCTAAGAATATTAAAGATGGTAGCAATGATTGTAATCACAAGGTAATTTATGGTGGTGTGATTTAGTAATACAAGATACTCTAGAGCGGAGGTCTTCAACCGGGGGTCCGTGACCCCTAGGGCGTCCACAGAGGTACTGCATGGGGGTCATGAAAGTTTTGGTGGATTATAGTTTTTTTTTATTTTACTCCCCTGCAATTTTTTCCACTGATAGAAATGTCTTTAAATCCACATTAACATGAATTAAACACACTGTAGTAAACAAATAAATGGAGGCAGGAGATGTATTTCAGTCATCAATGCACACATTCAGCGACACACAGGAGCTCTTTCAAGCTGGGCACCATTTCATTCACAACACCTGTCCCATCAACCAGGAATCAGAGACAGAAATACTTAACAAATCCCACGGTGAAATTACTTTCATTACATTACACCATCTGTAATAGAGCGACTATGTATGATATAACACAATTTCATTCAATATATATACATATATATATAAAATTAGGGGGTCCCCGCTCCATCTCGCCATCAGTTTGGGGGTCCTTGGCCTGGAAAACGTTGAAGATCTCTGCTCTAGAGTTACTAGTGGTTTCTAGAATTTATAAAAGTAGAATGGGAGGCAGGCCTGTGGAGCTGGTTGACAGTTGCCTTTTGTTTCTCTGCTCCTTTCTGTATGTTTGCCTCTGTCTCCTTGAACCCCAGTCGGCCTCGGTAGATTGCCGCTCACACTGAGATGGGTTTTGCTGGAGCTTTCTTCCTGTTCCTGTTTGAATAAATTTGACTGTATGATCCGGTAAACTGTAAACTGCCATGAGATTACATGTTGTGACTTGGCGCAATATAAATAAACTGAATTGAACTGAGTAAAACTGTAAATGGATTTATTTACAAATAAAAGGCACAAAAAAAAAGTAAAAAAAAAAATTTAAATCCTTTACTGTCCCACAATGGAGAAATTCACTCCCTGCATTTAACCAGCCCATCATGTGGAGCAGTGGGCTGCCACTGTTGGCACCCGGGGAGCATTCTGGGGTTAAGTGGGGTGACAGTGGCGTTGGATGTAGGAGTTTGCCTTAAAATCGAAGGATTGACGGTTCAAGCCCCGACTCCGACTTTCAGTGTCGTTGTGTCCTTGGGCAAGACACTTCACCTGCATTGTCTACTGATGGTGGTCAGAGGGCCTGGTGGCGCCAGTGTTAAGCAGCCCCGCTTCTGTCAATGAGCCCCAGGGTAGCTGTGGCTACGATGTAGCTTGCCACCGTGAGTGTGTGCGTGAATGGGTGAATGAATGTAGTGTAAAGCGCTTTGGTCAAGTCTCCTAACTTGAATAAAGGCGCTATATAAGTACATGCCATTTACCATTAAGGGTCTTGCTCAGGGACCCAGAGTGGGAGTGTGTGGGACTTGAACTCAGAACTTAAGCTCAATGGTCTAACCATTAGGCCACCACTCCCCTTTAAAAGCATGATATACCAATCCCATTGGTGTGTGTACATATTCTATGTCTGTTGATCAGATTTTCTTAAATAAAATTTATTAATTAAGAAACATTAAGAACAGTATTGGTGTGTAAATACAACTGGTTGTAAGTGCAGTGAAGATTTCAAAGTTTATATAGTGAGCATTAGTTAACAAACAGTATCGTGGAGAGTAAGTGAAAAAGTATACAGATCAGTGAGAAAGATATGAAGACATTTTAGCAAGCTATGAACAGCTCGTAGAGCACTGTTTAACCCTTAATCTGAAAAGGAAAGAGATCTTTGTTCACTTAAGCTGACAAACTGGGCAGGAAGAGCATTAATCAAGGAAGCATGTTAACATTTTATAGCAAACTCTGGCCTTACTTTAGGAGTGGACCAAAGAAAATTTGATTTTAAGTTTGTCAGAAAGACACACCATTCCTTAGCTGGCACATGGTGGTGGCCACATCATGCTGTGGGTTTTGTTTCATTTAGCAGGTACAGTGAAGTTGGTCAGAGCTGAATCAAAAATTGGGAGGGGCCAATTAATAGACAAGCTGCCAAAATATTAGAGGTAGGCCATATTGCTTTCAGACTCGTAGAATAAACGAATTACTTACATGGAACCTATCTAACAACATTATGTAGTTTTAGAGGTCCTCCAAAAAACTCATCATACCTTAAACTACAGAGATACAGCAACAGATCAGACAGCATTTAATACAGTACAAATGTGCAATATGTGTATTTAATTTTTCTTTTTATTTATGGATGCAAATTTTGTTTTGGCAAACAGAGTATATGACAAGTTTCTCCTTCAGGGACAATAAATAAAGGATATATCATTCTATTTATAAAGATCAGAAACACAGGCATTGGCATTTATCTTTTGGGACAGGTCAATCAGGGACAAAACATGGAACCGTGATGAACGCAAATATCTTTCCACATGCCTTATAAAGGATATTCACCATTTTGAGAAAAAATATATATAGGTAGAATTCTGAACTATGCGATTAAAAAGGTGAAAACAGAAACATCTGAAGAGGGGCCTTTTTTTCAAAGCATCTACAGTATAACTCCTGGCTCTCCTGTTTTTTCCACTCTTCAGATGGTAAGTGGTTTTGTTTTTTTCATTTCCTTTTTTTCTATCTGTTTGTTCTCAAACCAGTTGATTTCATTTCATTTTTATAGCAGTACTTTCTGTTTTTCTGTGAGTTTAGTGGAATATCATAAAGCTTGGCCTTATGTGCTAAACATGAAAACAGATTTAACTTGTTTTTCTTGTTTGTATCTCTGTCCTTCTTGTGAGCTGTAACATCTTACATAACATGCAGAAGAAGAAAAAAATATTCACACAAACCAGATGTGTTTGAACATTTGCCCAAACTGGGCTGTTCTCCTACTATTGTTTCAGTTTAAGCAGCACTTGCTTTTGTTTGGCTTTTTTATTTTTGCTTTTCATCCTTTTTAGTAGAGGTGATTCTAGTCATTAACCCTGATCCAGTGAGTGCTGCTAATGTAAACTGCAGGTTCATGAGGCTGCTGCACCTTTAACATCTCTGGAGGTGACTTTTAACCTGCAAAATGGGGCGCAACGTTACAAACGACAAAACAGGATCTGGTAACTTTGACAGCAGGGAGGAAGTCAAAACAAAAACATCTGGCAATACATGCAGAAGGAAACAAGCTTGGGGCCTGTCAGAATCAAGAAAGGAAAATACTCCAGAGAGCTGCAGAAAAAAGATGGGTAAGGCATTTATATAAATATTTTTTTTCCTTTTTTTTTTTTTTTTTTACCCAGCCCATTGATTTGTGTATGAAAACATAGCGCTTTTATTCTCCCCCCTTCTGGGCTCTGCTTCTGAGTGATCAGCTGATGAAGAGACTAGCAGCACGCAGCTATGCTGCTTTGCTAATTCTCTCCCCCTCAGCTGCAGCCGATCCTGACAGCCAGCCTGCAGACTGCACTCAGGTAAATATCCTCCTTCATGTCTCTCTGTCTCCTCGGGCTCCGGATCCAGCCAGGCTACATCGCATGGGAAGAGAGGAAGAGATGGATATAAAAAAAAAAAGTGTGTGTGTGTGCGTGAGCGCGCCTGAGAGGGAGAGCGCGTGTCTGGGTTTATATTCCTGTGTGCGCGCGCGCATATGTGTGCGCGTGTCGGGGCAGGGAGAGAGGGAGTGTGTAGGTGTGAGTAACAGAAGAGAGGGGAATCTTTGCCAGATTAGTCAGGGAAGAGGCAGGTTTGTTAGGAGATGGCACACGCATGGAGCCCCGCATGCACACTCCCACATGCACAGTCAATCAGACGGCTCTCAGCTGGGCTGTGCATCTTTGAGGATTACCCCCCCCTCCATCCCCTCCTGTGTGCCGCTGGAGCGACTGCAGCCCCCCCTCCTCACAGAGAGCAGCGGGGCTTTCAAAGCATTGAGTCTGAGCCGACCGATGATGAGCGGGATTTGAGATTGTCGCAGCTCTTGTGCTGTTGTCACCTCTAACTCACTTCCCTGCCTTGTCTCCAAGCTCTACTGTCTCAGCGATAGATGATTTTTTATTTATTGATTTAGGTCTTTCCTTCCTCTGTCTAACATAAGTGGAAAAACCATGCAACCCAACTTGATTCCATTTCTGTCCTTTACAAACACAGTGCCACATGTTCATGCTTTATTTGATCCTGTGTGATTCAGTCTGATTGATGCATCAGTATTCTGTTTGGATAAGACTGCATGTTCCTCTCCTCTTCAGCAGGCTGCTGCTGCTGCTGCAGGAGCTGCTGTTGTTGCACGGATACTCTTGATTCTGGCATCTAATTGCCTTTGTTGAAAAAAGAAAACAGTGGTTGCCGCAGATATTATTGGCGAAAAGGATGCAGCCACACACTAATTCACATTTCTGTGTCGTTCTGCAGAGGACAAACCAGTAGGATAAGGGTGATCTTTATTTTTTTGCATCATTTCTTGTTAGGCAGCACTCTGGCTCATCTTTTTCGTATTTATTCACAATGCATATTGCATATTAATAATCTGGCATCAGATACTCCAGATGAAATAATGTGTCCTGAATCTGCAAATGTGGCACAGTAGTCAGCTCACTATGCTTCCTGCAAATTCAGAAATGAATGTGATCAATAAATAATGTATTATTTTAATATCTAAGCATTCAAATAGGCTGAATGATCTAAGATTTTTGTGACCTATATTCAGTCTCTGGTTTAGTACAATTCTTATCTTGAGAGATAAGTTTAGACAATTTGTTTTCCCGCTTTATTACATATTTCAGTATATGAATAGATTTATTTGGACTTTCTCCTTGAAAAGTACATAGAATTTCATTCTGTCTCAGTGAAATCTTCTAGGCTATAATCTGTACAAATACACTGAACTATAAATAGTTTCTATTTTACCCTTAAAAACAGATTATGGACCACTAACATTTCTGTTAAAGTAAATATCTGATAGTTATTAGTTAAATTCTTTATTCATTCATCGTAACCACTCGGCACTAAACAGGATCTTATTATTGTAAAACAACAATCTTAATAGTCATAGGGACCTTTTGGTTAGCATTTAGCACAATACCTTGGCTAGTATTAGTAACCAGAAATGGGTTCTGTTTGTATTTACTGTAGTCTGATTAGTTTAAAAGCTTAAAAGTAAAAAAACAATGATTTTCCTAGAATAGACTTAGTGTTTATATTGACTGTCAACATCTTTTATATCATGGCTTCCTGTCTAAAAGCTTTAACTTTTTTTTGTCTCCTCTGACTTACCTTTTAAACAGCTGACTGTTATTAAATAGGCAACTTCAAGGTCGTCACCCCTCAATAACAGCTTCCACACCAAAGTGTGAAAACCCATAAAATCAGCCATTTCGTACCGCCTTTTGTCACCAGTCACCATTTGTCAGTCATTGTCTCTGTTTTAGAGAAACTTACTTCCGCTTGCAATTAAAAAGAACCTTTGAGGGCATTGTCTTTTTTAACCTAAAACTATAGCTTACTATCTGAGGTATCTAGTGAAGTGTCTAGTTTATATTTATGACACTCATCCGCCTTACCTGATCCCTTTGCATTTGTTTGAGTTCACCAGGTTCCCCCACCTACTACTCCCCCTTCCTTCAGCCCGAGGCCGGAAAGAACGGCTCCCTGAAGGACATGGAGGAAGACATCAGTCTAAAGAAGCGTAAAGGTGATCACCCGGAAGAGAAAGAGCTGCAGATAGGGCAAGAAGGTAGTGAAAAGGTCAAAAGGAAGCGAGGACGCCCACCGGCTGAGAAACTGCCTCCAAATCCACCCGAACTCACCAGAACACTCAACACCTTAGTGGATATGGTCATCAACTACAAGGACGGGTCAGTCTAATGTTTGTGGTTCAGTGTCCTGTCAGAACAATTTAACTACTGCTGCTAACCCTGCAAGCCTTAACACAAAGTATTAAGTTTCCTTTACAGAGCATATTTACTATCGATCCTGAGTGCAGACACTCAGCTTTAAGTTGAGCATACTCTGATCCAAAATGGAGGAAGAATTAAGAATGGACATTCAATAACACATTGTTAGTGTATTTATTGCTTCTTCTTTTTTTAAATGCATGGAGACAGGAGCCTGTGGGATTTCCTCAAGTTATTTGCCTTTTTGATGTTATGCCAGCCTTCACTTTAGCTGTCTTTAATGTCTTATTGAATTGCACATCTCTGTTTATCTAATTTAGCAAACGAAGACTGATGTTGAAGTTATGGCAGAATATTCCACTTCTTTAAACTGAAAGCTCCTGTGAGCTTTTCTAAGATGTTGACAGACAAAGTCTAACTGAGCTATCAATTTAGAAGTCATTCAGAGTCGGTCCAACTTGTCGGTATTGTACAATATGACAGAACACTGCTTTTAGTATCGGAACATAAACACATTGCTAAAAAGAAAAAGTCCTCCAACATTGCCTTACTATGCAATTTACACTCTTCTATGCATACTGACATTAATTTTTGGGGATAATAAAAAAAAAAATCTGCACAGCTGTTACACACCATGTATACCTCACATCAGCAACTCATGTGGACCTAAATACCGTATCTCATGTCTCAAATATTGCAGCAGGGATTCATAACAATAACTGTTTTAGACTAATCTTTGCAGACAATTTGCAGCCAATGTTAAATGCTTGAAACTAAAGGTGAAAGTTTCTGATAAAGTTGAATAATTATTTGACCTCTTTTGAACACTGCATTGAAGTTCAAATAACAAGCCAACAGTTTATCGGTAAATATAAAATAAATAATTGATTAAAATTTTTTCTTTTAAAGAAATCATTGAGGAGAAAAAGTTGTAAATCAAAACCCTGTGAATTCAGCGCTTTAATACTAATACGGACACACTATTTGGAAGTAGGGAGTATTAAAAGCAACATACATCTTCAACAAAATCACCCTCATTTAATTATCTTTAAATCTAACAGACTTTTTTTTTTTGTTTTCCAATACCACGGCGTACTTGTCAAGACAGAAAAAAGTGTGACAGCAGCTTAAAGGAATAGTACACCCAAAACATGATTAGCCTTCATTTTCTACTCACCCCCATGCTGAACAACACTCTGGAGTACTTTTTTGATATCTCAAATGCATCTGGAGATCTGGGAGGCTTCTTGCTGTCTGCTGACATTCAAATAATGGAGGTCTATGGCGCCCGAGGCAGAAAGGTCCATAAAAGTCCACAAAAAACGTGTCAATATTCCTCCATACTGCTCGTCCAATGTATTCCAAGTGTCCTGAGTGGGTAGCGTCCATAATTTACTCGAAACGAAGTCATTTAGAATGTTTTTAGAGCATAAACAGTAGTGTATAGGATTTCCTAAAAGTTCAGTAAGAGTTCACGAGCCTACGGAAACCGCGGCAGACCAAGCCAGATGAAAGTGCGCATTCAGCTCGGCAAATAACCCATGCTCTTCCTCAACACTGAAGTCCTCAGACATTTTTCTTCCGTTGTTTCTTTCTTTGCACAGGTAAACAGCACATTTCTTCTTCTACGCTTGCATTATCGGCAGAGCAGACGCTGCATGCGCACTTTCATCTGGTTTGGTCTGCCGCGGTTTCCGTAGGCTCGTGAACTCGCAGGCGCGCGCTTTTAGGAAATCCTATACACTACTGGTTATGCTCTAAAAACATTCTAAATGACTTTGTTTCGAGTAAATTATGGACGCTACCCACTCAGGACACTTGGAATACATTGGACGAGCAGTATGGAGGAATATTGACACGTTTTTTGTGGACTTTTATGGACCTTTCTGCCTCGGGCACCATAGACCTCCATTATTTGAATGTAAGCAGACAGCAAGAAGCCTCCCAGATCTCCAGATGCATTTGAGATATCAAAAAAGTACTCCAGAGTGTTGTTCAGCATGGGGGTGAGTAGAAAATGAAGGCTAATCATGTTTTGGATGTACTATTCCTTTAAAGAAGCATTACAGAGTTTCTAATGATGCTGCCACCTGTGGGCAAAACACAGAATTACAGCACTCTTCTGCTCCATCTCATAGCTACGATCTAACTTAAGATTTTTTTTACTTTTTTCACCTTAGGTGGAGTTGCCATTGGTGTTTGAGTTGAGCTGGATGCCGTTCACTTCTGAATATCCACAAAATCAGAGTTGTTTGTTAGGTCGGACACATTTAACATGGATGTGCTGATGTCACATTGCGCCGAACAGCGCAGGAACTTCCAACCCGAACTTAATAATAAAAAATAGGTGAAAGCCTTATATATGCATTGGGACTGAAATACTAAAGGGCCAGTCTGCTCATCAAACTGTCTTTTAGATATAAAAGTACAAATAATGTGATTTTGAAAATATTTTTCAATAAAAGTTAACATAATGTCTCTTTGAGGAATGGTTCCAGGGACACTCCACCACTTGTCAATTTTCTTGCGTGAACTCAGAAGTGCTTTCCTTCCCTAACTAGTGGTTAATTACTTCTCCTCCAATTTTTCCTCTTATGGCTATGGGTCAGTTCTCTCACTTTCCACTATACATCTCCACTAGTTCCTAATTGCTTCCTATGTTCGAATGCCCTCCGTACTTACATAACCCCAGATACACAGAATGAAACCTATTTTGGACATTAATGCTCTAAATAATGATCCTTAATATAACTAAAATAACTGAAAGGAATCCTCAGCTGGTAGATACTATTCACTATTTTCATACAACTGCATTTAATTAATGCACTGCCTGTTGAAAATGTAAAGCATTTCCAAGGCTCCATTCTGGGACGAATCAGCAAAACCAGTAAAAGTAGAAATTTGAAAAAGTCACAAAGTCTTGACTTTTGAGTTCTTAATTTGATGCTAAGTACTTCCATTACCAACAAAACGGGGATTCCATTGTTTTTCTGTGGGCCCTTAGAATAAACTAACAATAATTAACAACACTAAGATTGTTTATGTCATGTTTTAAATATACAGACACTATTACCAAAACTTCCTGGGGTTGATTTTGCACTTTAATGATTGCGTCTCACAGATGGAAGAGAACAAAATTCACACAAGTGACTTTAAAGTTTATATTTTCTTTTTAGATTAATTTGAGGTATGAACTGGTAAGTTTTCCTCTGCTTTGTAGGACAGTAATATAACTTTGGGGTGCAATGCGTTATTTATTTTAATACTACACTCAATTTCAGATAAGTTCTAAGCAGGCTCGTACTGGGAACAATTTTTCAGCCCTGGGATTTTTCCATCTACACTGGCCCACTTATGGACTTGTTTGGTTATTAACACAGACGCAACAGTGACTGTTGCTGCATAACATCCTCACTCACCACATCAGCAGGGTTGCCAGATGTCACTGACTCACGTTTTCCAGCCTAAAAATGTTCATAAACCGCCTGGATATACGACATCTCGCCCAATTTTATCCAAAGTCAATCAATCCATTGGGCCATAAATCTAAAGAAAAACATTTTTTACCCAGAGAAGGCCATCCTAAACTGCCAGATTGGGAAACATCCCAACCTGGCAACGATGCACTTAAGACGGGAAACGTTAGCCTTTAGATGCAAAACCCCATCAAGGACCGCAACATATTTTTGCAAAATATTCTAACTTAAATTCGCCAAATATAAGAGCAATATTATAGTTTGGTTTAAAGAAAACATTTTATTTTTATTATAATTTAGTTTGTTGCAAGGATTTTACAGTTTAAAGAAATAGAATATTACGCCATATGCCAACTGTCACAAGGATGTGCATGACAAGGAAAGGCTATTTATACTGCATGCATCATTTTGATAGTTAACATTGTATTACTTCTTGAGCTCCTTGAGTTATTTACAGGTCACAGGTTGGTGCTTTGGCCGGAGAGTGATTGTTGGGTCCAGTATGATTTCAAGAAGGGCTAGCCCTCACACTCTGAAATTAGGACCGGCCAGGTTAACAGTCTGAGCCTGGTTCTAAGTCTTGGAAATATACTAGATTTAAACCCTGTTATGGTCTTATTTAAAGGCCAAAATACTACTGTCAGAGGTGTAATAAGGTTTAATTTTCCTATCTATGTTTGCATACGCACCTTGTGAAAAATATGGTGCATTTAATGTAAAAACTTAGAGAAAGAGGTTTTAATTTCACTAAGGACTGCCTTTGGTCTACATTAATAAAAACTCTTCTATTGAAATATCACGCTTGAAATCAAGCCTTAAACTTCTACATATTTGATGAAGACATAATACATTTTATTTCATCAGCTGTTCAACTACCTGTATGATTGTGTTTGCTTGTGGAGACTCAGGTTAAAGCAACTGGAAATAATGTGGAATGGTTAGTTCTGGCCTAACTAAAAATGTTCTTTCTACTTTTATTTTAATTTATACACATTAAACATCGTAAAACATTGAAGGCACAGTTTTCTCTGTAGACGTGAGGAATAGGTTTACATGAGCAGCCATTTAGAGAGTCCACTGGAGTTCAGAAATGTCAGTTACATTTTGCCTTTTAAGTATTTCTTGATCAAATGAGATTATATGACACCTCACTTTGTTCTTACAGGCTGGGACGACAGATCAGTAAAGGGTTTGTGCAGCTTCCCTCTAAGAAAGAAGTACCGGAGTATTATGAGCTAATCCGAAAGCCTGTGGATTTCAGGAGGATCAGAGTATGTGTCACGGAACAAACTCGGGATTTAGACACAGATCTCATTGTTATCTTTTCTGAAAACATAGCTAATTAAATAAAAAATGTTTAATATTTCTATGATTTTGGTAAATGTTGATTGATAAATTGACATTTATAAGGCAAAACTAGAGGAAAATATATATGTAATGCTTAAATACATTATTTAACTAACTATTATAGATTTAAGTACCAGTTGCACACAAATTATTTGTAATATCTTAAAGTTTAAAGGTATTTGGTGTAAATGAGAGGATTGTGCTTTGTAAAGTGTTACTGTTCTTAAAACTGTATGAACTTTTTTGGTTACTAAAAAAGGTAAAGTTTTCTTGGACCTGCATAACAAAACCGATTGTAAAAGATTGTGCTATGTGTATCACGAGGCAGAATACATAATTGGACTTAAAGTTACAGATTGTTTTTTTTTGCTTCTTCCTTTTTTTGAGTTTTTGCGGCACTAGTGGCTTGTTTTTAACAGTTGGCTGACAGGAAATGGGGTATGAGAGAGGGGGAGAAACATACAGCAAAGGACCACGGGTCAGATTCGCACCCGGGTCAGCCATGTCGAGGACTAAGGCCTAAGGACTAAGGCCTCCATACATGGGTCATGCACACTAACCACTGTGCCACCAAAGCTGCTTAAAAATTAAAGATAGTTGAGAAATCAACTAATTAAAATGACTCAAATTAGCAATGCTTTTGCTTTTCTGCAGCAATGGCAATCAATGGTTTACATTTAGTCATTATGGCATTACATTTAGTTAGTTTAATAAGTCCAGTCAGCAAGGAATAACCAATGGGTCATTATTTATACCTAAAACTAATACTCTCATGGTGATTTAATGAATTTAGCTTTAATCAATGAAAAAAGTGAAAACAATATATTTGGTCGTTATCACTGAGTCCGGGAACAAACACCTCACTTCTGACATCTCCAAAAAAGTGATGTCACGGTGCGGTAAGCCAGGCGCTATTATCCCCGCTTTACAAGCGAAATTAATGGGAAGACACCCCTTCAATCAACAAAAATTATTAAAGCACATTTGGTAAAGCACATTCAAATGAAATTACTCTCAATTAAAAACACGTAATTTATTAAAAAGTATTTAATAATATCATACTTCAAGTACTTTCAGAAGTTTGTACTCAGAATGTGACCGGGCTTTTCCTTTAACTTAGTGTTTGATGCCCCTGCAATATATGATATTTTGAATGTTTTTAACACATACATGTAGGGGCGCAATAAACTTTAATTTGTAGTTTCTGGAAGAGAGATAGGATGAAAATTCTGCATCCAAAATCAAATGTATGCAAACCTTGACCAACTTTTGGGATGTTTCTAAATAAAATCAGTTTCCAGGACCATCAATTAAAACCGTTTTTCTTATTAACTTCATCATTTTGCAGAGAAAAAGAAAATGTCACCCTGAGAAGAAAGAATTATTGAAATTGACTAAGAGGGTGGTGACTATGAAAGAATCCCCTTCTCCAAAATTAAGAGGTTCAATGTTAAATTTGCCTCTTCCTACATGACAAGCCAGATGAATAATGAGTTTTTTTGGCAATAGCAAAAAGTAGGTTCCTATTATTACCTAATTTTCTCCAGGCAGGATAGATGGTGGTTATTAATGCATCCAGAACAGGTTGCCTTCAGGACTCAATATGATAAATTGAAATCCTAGAATGCTGTTCGAACTGACATACATCATAATGTGGGACTGGTTAAAACTTGGACATCACTTGGTGTTTTGACAGGAAACTGATGCTAAATGCACATTAGAACTGGTTTTAGAACACATAAATAATACTAATGTCAAGCCTCTGGATTGGTCTCTAATCTGTTGAGACTGTAAAGAGCTTTGGTCAAAAAACCTGAATCATTATCTGGAAAACAACGGTTTAATTTAGACTAGAAGTAGGTTACATATCCTGCCAGAATTATGTCAGTAGCCTTGTTAAATATTAAAGGACTTTTGTTGTATTAACATAGTTACAACCTGATGCCAATGGTTTAAAATTTCCTTTGTGCTTGACTAATACACAGGGGTTGCTTAAAAAATGTCTAAAACAAAATATTTACATTCTAGAATGAGGATTACATTTTGTCTGAATTTTTAATGTTTTCCCACTCTTCTTCATAGGAACGTGTGCGAAACCACAAGTACAGAAGTGTCGGGGATTTAGAAAAGGATATCTTCCTTCTGTGCCACAATGCACAGACCTATAACCTGGAGGGATCACAGGTAACTTCTGATAATCAGAATAGGCATTAACTGTCATGTTTCTTTCGTTTTACTTTACTTTTAGTATAAATATTTCAGTAAAAAATAACTATAGAAATTATGTTTTCTGTAAATAGACATATTTTTACAAAAACTGAAGGCATGATTGGATGGCTACAAACAACAATGGAATTGATCTGGAAAATGACTGGTTACAGCCTCAGGAGAGAAACAGTCACTGTAACAGCTTTGATTTTAGCCAAATAGCACTCTGTAGCTTCAGTGTGAGGGTTAAAGTCTAAACAGATTGTATCCAGGTGTCATGATTGGTTTAAGCGATCTGACGCACATGCAGAGAGCCACTCAGAGACCAAGGAAAAAAGGTTAACAGGTTTATTAAATGTAGATGAAATTCAGAAGTTGGATCTGGAACTCATTGGAATTGTGAACCAGAACTGGAAAGTCTGAAGGGTGGATCACAGTGATTAGTTCAGGGACCGTAGGAAATTTGACTGAGGCTTGAATATTAAAGGAGAGGGACTCACGTTTGAGGGGGCTCTTGTCAATCCTTGAATCCAGCTTATGGGGGGTTAATCCAGAGAAGAGGGAACTCGTTGTAGGGCGGACAGATAGACAAGCGTTGGAACCAGAGGAGTAAGGGAGCGGACTGTCACTTGGATTTCCGATGAGGACTTAAACGGATCATGTGGAGGTTTTCCCCTGCTCAGTGTGTACTCAGTTAGTCCTTCCAGGGGAAGAAGGTCCAGATATCCAGTTACTCAGGAAGGCTTCCTGCTGAAGAACAAAGACAAAAACTAGATAAGACTCAGAGAAACAAAGCTTAGGTTAGACTCTGCTAATCTCAGCTTGGCTAGAGTACCCAAAACTGGCAAACACTCTGGCGTCGAAGTAGCGACAGCCCACTGTTCAAATACCCCTCCAGCAATTATCCAACGAACCACAGGTGTGCAGGGAGGCCCAACGAGGACAGGGCACCACCTGATGATGAAGGGAGAAAAACACACAAACAATCCACACAAAACTTGATTCCTAACACCAGGAGGTGTGGGGTATGCAGGGATGTAAGCTACTGACCCTAGTCAAGTACAAGTCCTAGATGGACTTAATGTCAGTCAGGAGGATTGTCTCTTTAGATCTGGTTGTTGGTTGCAGTTTGAACCTGTCCTCTATTATGGATGAGCCAAACCAAACAGTTATTTCTGGATGAACAAAGCCAACAATGCCATCCCACCTACTGTGGAAGGTTGTACTTTGTTGCCATAGGAAGTATATTGGAGGGCCCCCTCCGTATCAAAGAAAGGGTAGTTCCAAGAAAGTTAAAGGAATAGTACACCCAAAACATGATTAGCCTTCATTTTCTACTCACCCCCATGCTGAACAACACTCTGGAGTACTTTTTTGATATCTCAAATGCATCTGGAGATCTGGGAGGCTTCTTGCTGTCTGCTGACATTCAAATAATGGAGGTCTATTGTGCCCGAGGCAGAAAGGTCCATAAAAGTCCACAAAAAACGTGTCAATATCAGTTATAATTAAAGTCACTTTGTTAATCAGTAGATACCCTTTGACATCCAAATGTAACAGGCAGGGAGTTATATCGAAAGACTCTATATGGACCATGGCTGAGCTGAATTTTATAAGTTATAATATAAGAGGAATTAATAATCCAATTAAAAGGAAAAAAATTCTGGGACAACTAAAGAAGCTGCACTGCTCTGTTGCTTTGATTCAGGAAACACACCTATCAGAGACTGAACATCTAAAACTGAAAAGAGAGTGGGTAGACCAGGTTTATAGTTCTTCATATGGGAGAAAAAAGAAACGAGGGGTAGCTATATTGTTTAATAAATCTGTGTATTACAATAATGAGAAAACCTTTCATGATGACGAAGGCCGATATGTTATGGTAATAGGCACAATTGGAGGAGTAAAGATAACCATACTTAATATTTATGCCCCAAATGAAGATTGCCCACATTTTATCAAAATGGTCACAACTATACTTGCAGATAAAAGCGAAGGGATTATACTGGTGGGGGGTAACTTCAACTGCACCCTGGATTCAAAGTTGGACAGGTTAACTACAATAATAAAATCTCAATCTAGAATGTCTAAGGCATTATCAACTATGATGAAGGAACTGGGACTAGTAGATATTTGGCGTCAACTCCACCCCAATGAGAGAGATTTCACGTTTATGTCCCAGGTTCAGGGGAGCTATTCGAGGATAGATCTTTTCTGCGTAACCAAAACCGAATTGCATAGGATAAAAGAAAGCACAATTGAGCCAATCACTATTTCAGACCATGGCCCGGTGACCATGAAAATGAATTTAGGAATAGAAATTAATACAACCAGATCAAACAGGATTCATACAAGGACGTCAAGGAACAAATAACATAAGGAGAGCCCTGAACCTGCAGACAATAGCACGAGAAGACAAACAATCGTCAATGTTTCTCAGCTTGGACGCTGAGAAAGCATTCGATCGAGTTGACTGGGTGTTTCTGAGGCAGACACTAATAGAAATGGGCTTTGGGAAAGAATTTGTGGCCTGGATCAATCTATTGTATAAAGAGCCCAGCTCCAAAGTTAGAGTTAATGGTCACTGCTCCAGCTTCTTCAGGATTGAGCGAGGTGTTAGACAGGGGGATTCGTTGTCTCCTATCTTATTTGCCCTAAGTATTGAACCTCTGGCAGAGGCAATACGCCAAAGCGTACATATCCAAGGGATAACAGATGAAGGGGGGTCAGTTCATAAAATAGCTCTATTCGCAGATGATATTTTACTATTTGTAAAAAATCCACTTCTTTCCATCCCTGCACTTATGAAGTGCCTGTGTGAATACGGGTCAGTGTCTGGTTACAAAATTAACGAGACTAAGTCAGAAGCCATGATGATTTCAGGCACCTGCTCTGAACAGCTAAATAACAGTGTCTCCTTTCGCTGGTCCAAACAAGGATTTAGATATCTGGGAATTATTATTACACCTAACCCCACTCAGCTGTTCGAGGCCAACTATAGCAAATTACTTAGACAAATAAGAAACGATGTGACGCACTGGGAGGTCCTTCCCCTTTCTTTAATAGGTAGAGTTAAGACTGTAAAAATGAACCTGCTGCCTAGACTTTTGTTCTTGTTTCAGTCCCTTCCTGTAAAAGTACCTGCCTCTACTCTAAACACGTTAGATAAACTAATTTCAACATTTATCTGGCAAGGGAAGAGACCGAGGGTTAGATTGAAATGTCTTCAATTACCTAGGGAAAGGGGAGGACTTAGTCTCCCGAACCTTAAAAATTATTACCGGGCTGCCCAAATAAATGCAATTGTGGCGTGGCTTGAAAATGACCGGGAAACAATATGGACTCAAATAGAGCAAGATTCAGTTAAAGCTGTTCCTCTATCTACACTGCCATTTATTGATACAAAGTCAATTAAAAAAATTAAAATAAAGAACGAATGGATAAAACACACGTTAAAAGTATGGACAACAGTTAAAAAATTGCTCGGGGGACCGGAGTCCATCTCAAGGGCCATGTTAATAGTAGGGAACATAAAATTTCCCCCTTCGGTGTGGGATAGGGGGTTTAAAAGATGGGCTGATAAAGGTCTCTATACAATCAATCAACTCTTTATAGAAACAGAATTCAAATCATTCTCTCAACTTCAAGAACAATTTGACCTCCCATCAAATGATTTTTATAGATATCTTCAGATAAGACATTATATCACAAGTCAGAAAGAAAGGCATTTGGTCAGAAAAAAAAACAAATGAAATAGAAGATTACTTTATCAGTGTTATAGAGAAGCATTTCCCAACAAAAAAACACATATCTAATATATACAAAAGGTTAGTAACTGACACATTACAAAACACAAACAATATCAAGGAAAAATGGGAATTAGAATTAAATGTTATAATTGAAGACTCTACATGGGTGGATATATGTACCGACTGTCATAGGGGAATTAGCAGCCAACTATGGAAAGAATTTGACTGGAAAGTGAAGATCAAATACTTTAATACTCCCTTTATCATCTCCTCATTTGTGAAAAAACCTAGTGTAGCACTATGTTGGCGAAATTGTGGAAAAATTGGAGATACTACTAAAAGGAGGGATCTGATGGAATTCCTCATTGGGAAAGGGTACTGCTTGGCCACAGATTATAGATTGTGGATGTTGTCTGCTCTGCCTGCTGTCATAAATGTAAAGACTTTTGGTATTCTGTGTTTGTCGTGATGTGTACTATTTGAGTTTCTGTCAGGAAATGTTATGTTATGTAAGATTTATAAAATGGTTAAATAAAAAGTTCTAAAAAAAAAGTTCTAAAAGCGCGCGCCTGCGAGTTCACGAGCAGACCAAACCAGATGAAAGTGCGCATTCAGCGTCTGCTCTTGATAATGCAAGCGTAGAAGAAGAAATGTGCTGTTTACCTGTGCAAAGAAAGAAACAACTAAAGAAAAATGTCTGAGGACTTCAGTGTTGAGGAAGAGCATGAGTTCTTTGCCGAGCTGAATGCGCACTTTCATCTGGTTTGGTCTGCCGCGGTTTCCGTAGGCTCGTGAACTCGCAGGCGCGCGCTTTTAGGAAATCCTATACACTACTGTTTATGCTCTAAAAACATTCTAAATGACTTTGTTTCGAGTACATTATGGACGCTACCCACTCAGGACACTTGGAATACATTGGACGAGCAGTATGGAGGAATATTGACACGTTTTTTGTGGACTATTTGAATGTCAGCAGACAGCAAGAAGCCTCCCAGATCTCCAGATGCATTTGTATATCAAAAAAGTACTCCAGAGTGTTGTTCAGCATGGGGATGAGTAGAAAATGAAGTCTAATCATATTTTGGGTGTACTATTCCTTTAATGCTATCCACAGTAGGAACAGTGTCGATTACATCACTGTGTTCTCCTAAAGTCCTTGTCATAAAACAGATGGACCCAGTACTCAAGGTCAGACAACTAGTAGGAAAGTTCAAAAAGTTTATTAACATAAAACAAACAGAATCAGAACAGGAGCACTGGGTGGAGCACCGCCCCATCACAGACACTCTGGTTTAACAGATTGGTCCACTCAGGAACGGACAGATCCGGGTTCCAGAATTCCTTCAGAGCGGGAGGACAGGTTCAGAGTCCCGTGGGGTCGAACATCTAGATCAGACAGACATGCACAGAGAGGCAGAATCCAGCTGGAGTCCAACTGAGGTTCAGGAGGGCAGATCAGGCAAGGACAGACAGGGCCAGTGAGTGAAAGGGAACGGAATCAGGAAAACAGAATCCCTAGGGAAATGCTGAAACGCTCTCACCAACTGGTTAGGGAAATGACTCGCCTGAGGACACTGGCTTAAGAATAAATTCTGGAACAGGGAGAAAACCTTAAAACTAACTAAAATTATCAACAACTGACTGACCGGAGAAACAGAAATCAAAGAATGATCTGACCCTGATAGCTGGAACTGAGACCAATATAAGAGAAACCGACAGGTGGATGAGATGAGTGATGATTACGAGCTGGAAAGAGGTGAAAGGCATGAGTAATTAAAGTGAGCCAAGTGATTTTGACTGCTCCAGTGAACCATTTACTCCACATCCTGTCTATATACAGAATCGTCACTTTCGCAGAAGAGACCAATGACAGTGATACCCTTGGAATTTTTTTCATACATGGGTCTGTCTAGGCCTCTTGGAGAATGTCTTTTTGATGGTAAAGTCCACAAACAGAACATGGTTCCTATGATGTCTTTCAAATGCAACACCAGTTGCTCAGAGGATCTCATGACTTCAGGGAAAGGGATGTGTAGTTCTTTAACCCTGTAATGGTGCATTTCTGCAAACTAGGATTATGTTGGAGCTTTTGAAGTAGGAGAGAACCTTAAACAGCTCCAGAGACTTGTTGAAGATCCAAGTAAGGTCCAGTTGGTAAATGGTAAATGCCCTGTACTTATATAGCACCTTTTCAAGTCAGGAGACTTGACCAAAGCGCTTTACGCTACATTTAGTCTTTCACCCATTCATGCACACACTGATGGTGGCAATCTACATTGTAGCAGCAGCTTCCCTGGGGCTCACCGACAGAAGTGAGGCTGCTGTACAATGACACTACTGGGCCCTCTGACCTCCATCAGTAGCCAATGCGGGGAAAATGTCTTGCCCAAGGACACAACAACACTGAACGCTGGGGCATCAACCATCAACTCTTCGATTGCAGGGCAAACTCCTACATCCTACTTCCCTGTTGGTAGTGGAAAACATCCTAGATCCTGGAGCCGCCCTGATCATGTGATTCTCAAACAGCCTCCTAAAATGTGGATTTCAGATCTCTCACTTAATAACTCCTAAATCCAGGTAGGGAGTCTGACAGACGGGTTACTTTGCATGGGGAGCTTGTCAGAGTGAGATGTGGGAGTTAGTGAAAGGTGTGAACGGCTGTTTTTTTTAAACCTGATGTAGAAGCTGTTAAAGTCTTCTGCCAGACAAGGATTCTGTTGATGGTGGGAAGACAGGCTGCTGTAGGCAAAGATGTTTCTCAAAGCACTCCAAAATGTACCAGGTTATCAATATAGTATTCTTATTTGTAGCTTCTTTATCCATAGTAGTGAATGGGTTCCTGAACTTAATGCCTTGAAATCACATTCTAACGTCTGATTATTTTTTTATGTGTTAACCATTACAGATCTACGAGGATTCGATCGTTATCAAATCAGTTTTTGAGAGCGCAAGGCAGAGAATTGTCACTGACGAAGAACAAAAGGAAGGTGTTAGTGCCACTCACAGCGATAACGGCAGAGCAGGTGAAGACCAATTCGTTCAATCAGGTGAGAGCTGTGTGTTTACTAAAATGGAAGCAAAACGCAGAGATCTAGACAAGCTTTCATTTTGCCGTAAAGGATCGTCTCACAGATCATGTCTTTTGCCAATTTTGGCAACAACAACCTGAAATTTACTATTAAATGACTTCAATCAGACGTATCTCCTTCCTCTCTTTGTCTCTTTTTGTAAGCAGTGACTCCATTACCAGTTCAGATAAAGGAGGACAGAAACATAACTACTATAGCCAAGAGACTCCACAGTGATTTAGAGAGTGATGAGGATCCAGAAGACAACAACACAAAAGATCAGGGCTGAAAAGAAGACCCTACGTTTTTGTATTCTTGCTCCTGCCTTTTATTTGCCTCATTTCTGTCTGTTTTTTATTCAAAGAAAGCTCTCTTAAAAAATGAAAGTGGAGGAACCACTCAAACACTAGTACTTGCCATGCAATTTTTTTCTTTCTTTTAAGATGACTCATATTTTGCTGCACAAAGTGCTGTCTCTTTCCTTTTAACTCTCCTTCAATGATTTATATTTTATCTGCTTCAGTCCCTGTGGTTGTTTTTTGCAGTTTATATGTAAAATACAGATTTCGATGACTGTTTTTAATAGCGATCTTTGATTGTAAGAAGTATCTTCAATGTGTATTCGGAGCATGATATTTAATCTGTCTCCTCCAGAGGAGTCCCATCTGATAGTGTTTTGAGATTTTACGAAATTGAAGAACACAGGAAAGACTTTTTAAAGAAATTGTAACTAATGAATAAAATACATTTGTGTAAAATACACAATTTTTAAAAAAAATAATGTATCTTCAAAAAAAAAAAAGTAAAAAATGTTGGAAATGTAAATTCAGACCTAGAGATGCACCAATTTAGCCTGACGTAGTCCTACTCAATTCTAGTCAGAATATGAGTCTGATGCTGCTCCATAGAGCTGTGATTATGGGGCGTGTTTTGAACGAACCAGGAAAAAAAATGCCTCTGCACTCAATTGGATAGACCTACAACCAATAAGAGCAACGGAGTGCGTGACGTATGTTAAGCGACGCAAAGTTGTTGTCAACAAAAATCAAAGCGTGCAGTTGCACGCCTAGAATAAGAAGATGAGCCTTGATCGCGTTTCTCTGTTCCTCAATTAATTTGATGTCGATATCTTCTAGAACAGACCTAATAGCAGAATCTACTCACCTCAACTCTCCGGCGGCAGCCATTGTTGTTGTCACCCAAGCGCGCTTTGGTCACATGGTTGATAACATTACTGTTGATCATCTGTCCATCATTGTATAAAGCCCGCCCTGGCAATTTGATTGGATCGCCAGAGGGTGGGCGATCATACTCGCGCTACTATGGAGCAATGCCAGACCGAACTTCCCGACCTCAAACCTTGTGGGCGGGACTAAGTTCGGAATGGCACCCAGGCTAGCACCAATTAGAATTCTGTGGCGAATTCCTGAAATATTTTTTTGGAAATATTTGACCAATCAGGGATGAATTTAGGGATATCCTGATCTGATAGTAATATTGATATACTGATATTGGATCTAATTGGCCGGCATCTAAAATCACCAATTTTTCATGCTGATAGAAACATTTTGCTTCTATTTCAAATTTCTTTACCTCATTAGTTAATTTTACGTCAATCAGCTGTTTTCATACTTTTTTTATTGTTGTTTTGCTCCCTATTTCTGTAATATTATTTGATCAAGCCTTTTATAACAATCTACAGTATAAAACAAGTAATAAAAGCTGGTATGATTTGAGCTAATATCATATTGGGTCGATATCAGTATTGGCCAGTTCTCAAAGCTGCAATATAAGAAATTAAAAAGGTGTATCGCGACATTCCTAGTTGAACTTTAACAATTGTTCTTTAAGACTTAATAAATAAATGGTACAATAACATTATTAGAAATGTCATAAATAATAAATAATCACTTGTATAAAAATGTCAGGCAGTTGTAAAACAGAATTTAACATAGTTTTTTTTTATGTACTCTTATTATAACTTCCTCATACAACATGTTCCGGTTAAACAGAGCAGCTTTGCTGTAACTAGCCTCCTGTTGTTCTTAAATTTACGTAGCAACGCCTAATTCTTTTTTGGCCCAGGGTAGAAGACTACTCTGAAACCCGGAGCATTGGAATATGTCAAAGAAAGTACGTTTTCTATTCTGTGGTACCAGGTTTAAATACCTTTTAATCTTTGGTCAATAATTAAGTTGATGCCAAAAGAATGAGGTTAACAGCTCAGCCTTGTAATGCTTTAATGTATGGTGTGTTCACTGCTCAAAATAATATTGGATTTTTTAGTTCAGTCAAGCTCTATGGATTCCGGTCAACATGAGATTTCTTGGTGCATCTCTAGTGGAAAAAAAAACTTAGCTAGTAATGATGGTAGGCCTTTTGTTTCTTACTGATACTTGATGGTGCACAGTTTTAGTCTAACAAAGGGTATACATGTTGAACATTTGTATCCCTCGTGCTACAATATATTCACATATTGTACAGTTCGTGTGAGAAGTAACTTTTCTTTCATGTAACCTACTGGCTGTTTGGGGAATGGGTGGCATGATTGTTCAGACAATCCCTTGAGACATGTATCACATGCAAAATAAATTTTACCTAAAAAAATTTTAAAGTCTTTGCATTAAAAATATACACTTTAAATGTAAACTCACATACATTTTAGAAATGTTTACTTTGAATTAAGGTAAGAATTTCTCAAAATATGCAAGTCAATGTGTTTATGAAGGGAACATATTCTATATGTAATTTTTCACAAATGATAAACACACGTTTAACATGACAACATACAAAAACTAATAACTGGAATTTAAAGTTTATTTAACACAGAAAAATGAATACAGTGATAGAGGCAGTTTAAGCAAATATTTAACAATATTCAAAGCCAGACAACCTTCAGATCTTTAGAGAATGGAACATACATCTAAAGTGAGCTTTCCATTGTTCTTGGTAAACCGATGGTCATTCTTAAAGACGATTTTAGAAGCTTTCTCTTTGAAATTTAAATGCACTCTGTAGTTTTCATCATAAGGCACCATCCAGGACCTCAGAGTCTAACTGCGTATTAATGTGAACTGAAAATTGAACCATCTTTAGACAAAATAAACCAGGCTTTTCCAAAACAAATGTGTTTTAATAACGGATGGCATGAACAGTTAAAAGGATTGCAGGAAAAGAGAGAGAGATTCTTAAAATAGGGAAGTCCACTGTCAGTAAGAGATTATCTGAGTCTTTTTTAAAACATTGAAAAGCAGTTCTTTGACCTTTTCATCAAAAGGGCCTAAACACCATGATGCTGTCATGAAGCTAACTTTACTTGAATTGACTGAATAATATTTTTACCTCTGAAATTCTATTGTGAAAAGCCACAAAATAAATAAGGAAAACTCCATATGAATATTTGCTGAATAATTTATATTTCTAATTAAGATTTGACATTTACCTTGGGGGCCATTGTACCACAATTTCATTGCTGAGTTCATGGGTCTGTAAGTATTCATGTCCTATCGCTTACTGGGCTTAAACAACTTTGCAGCGTTCTTAGCTACCTTGTGCTGACTCCCCTTCTTTTACAACTTTAATCATATCTTGAATTTGGTTATGAAAATAATTGCAAATATAATGAGCTGAAAAACAAAAAAATATATATACATAAAAAGATGAAAGATCTATGTAACATCTAATGGTAGTTTAAGAGGAAACAGTGTACACTTTAAAAGTGGTTTACTTGAAAGGAAGGGGAACTAGAAAATCAACTCTGCTGTATTGTATGTCATTTAGCTTTACTATAAACCTATTCAAAAAAAAATAAGAAAAAATTTAAACATATGTGAGGGGGAAATGCGATTTTTTTTTTATCTCTTTAGTGTTTTTTGCACTTCTGTTATAATTTTTTCTTTTCTGTTATAATTTTGATGTTGGTACATAAGAATTGCATATTCCTGTACAGTCCAATAGGTGGTGTAAGTGAGCTGTTTCACAGTGTCAGCTTTTAATGTATAAACCCGTTTTTGTTTGTGTTCATTTAATTTTATAAAATTCATATAAAATCATACACTGATAAAACATTGTATTTGTTGGTAAAATATGTAAACACACCTTAATCAATCTCCAAACTATTCCCTCTGAGGTGGAATAAACTACGCATTAAATCTGCTCTCCCAAAAAACAACATATATATGTATGGATTACTTAGATTATTTTTATAAATCATTCACTCATTATCTGCATTATGTCAACTTTTGTCGTCATATATCAAATTTTTCCATGTGTCTTTGTGCTGCAGCATTTGCTTCACTTAATTGCTCAATCTGTGATGTAGAATAAATCAAATAATACCAGATATGGGTCTCATCAAAATCTTTTGATGACTTATCTGAACATTTAAAACGACCAGTCTCTATAAAAATAGTCTCTATACATGTATTTTATACTATTTTATATAAACTATGATATAATCTGTTTTAATATCTACAAAAACAAGTTTAGTAAGAGACATGATTGGAAGCTGTCTGAAAGCATTATTTGCTGCCTAAATGCTCTTTGAGTTCCTTCATTGATAAAATATGTTTCAGCTTTTCTGTGACTTTTGAATTGAACTTTCTCATTGAGTTTTTTTTTTTTTATTATTAGCAAGTGTTTCTAGGAATTTCACATATTATTTCACATATATTTACCTTAAGATACTAGCCTAGTAAAATAGCCATTAACACGCCAGCGACCATAATAATTTTTGACAGTAAATGCAAGTTACACGTTTAATCTCACATTTAGTCTTGTTTATCAGGCTATTAAAATACTGAAATGTACTGAGAAAACTAGTCGTAATTTGGGCAACCCATATATTATAATACAGACCTTTTCTCTAGACAGTGCCTGGGCTCTATCTGATAATCTCTACCATACCAACATCTATGCTTGGTTGGGATTTTTTATGTTCGCACTCTATGCAATGTAGTGTTATAGAAATAAAAATCCTCTCCTGTTGGTCCTGTGAGATGATCTACTGCTGTGTTTTGTATTGCTTGATTTTTTGCAGTTGTCTCTCAGCATTGATTTATCGTCCTCGGCCACCATTTACTGTAATCATTATCCAGAGGTGAATAGAGTACCCAAAAATGGCACTCAAGTAAAAGTAAAGTACTGTACTGAGTATCTGATCTACTGGCCTCCCATGATCAGAGACACTGATTTAATATGTCAGTTATGAAACTTTAAAAATCTGTAGAAACAGTATTTAGAATAGGTTAAATTACAGTATACTGTTTACTGTAGCTTTATTCAACCTCCAGATGACACATCAAACTAAGCAGATGGAAAATACCATTTAACCAATCGTTATCACAAAAATGAAGAAAGTGTGTCTCCTAATTGTGCATATGCGATTAAAAAATGTTTTCTTGTTTTCACTAAGTGAGGTTACTCAAAAATAAGCGGAATAACCGGGAGAAGTTGGATAAATGGATGGATGAAAGTTACTCAAAATGGACCACGTACCAGAAGTTTTACTCAAGTGAGGGTAGTGATATTATCATATTTTTACTCAAGTACAAGTAAAAAGTATAATGCTGAAAGCTACTCAAAAAAGTTTTTTTTTTTCAAAAAGTTGCTCAAATAAATGCCAGTTAGTAAATCTAACCACTTACTACCCACCTCTGTCAATATCCCACTTTTTGAACAGACAAAACTACCTGGCGGCTAATTCTCTGATCTGTAGGGTTTTACCAACACTGACGGAGACTTTTGATGATGTCGAAGTGCTTTTTTGTCACCTGTGTCCGACCTTCCAGCAGAAGAAAGAATCAGAGATTTAACAAAAAGTATTTTGACAGCAGCTTTCACTGTCATTTTTGCTCTCTAGCTTGCTAGCACCTGGGAAATATTTTTTAATGCTTCAAAAATGAAAAGAAGAAATGTCTGGGCACACTTTAAGGAATGTACAACAAAAAAAGAAAACATATTTTTCATTGCTAGAATCCAACAGATGTTTGATTGTCTTTCAATGGTTTTTATTAAATTATATGAAAATAAATGTATGTGAGATTTTTGTATAATGTATCATGGAGGATCATGATTTAAAAAACTTTGAGAGAATGGCAACATGTACAAAATCCTCCAACTTCAGCTGCATTGCTGGGAAGAAATATGTTCCCAGGTGCTTAACAAAAGTATTCATACCTTCATGGCAGTCTGAACAACATTTTTTCCAATGCAACCCAGGCTACTTGGCTATGTGGTCCTGAATCCGATACGAATCTGATCTTTTCAAATGCGACCTGTGTCTGAACGTCATTAATACCCGACAAAGGTCACTATTATGCGTCTCGCTACGCAGAAGCGGCAAGAAAAACAACAACCATGGCAGATGATGATGTGGAGAGCAGTATTTATGTTTAAACATATTGAAACGATTGTGTTTTTATGTTTGGAAAAGACCGCTAGATGCGCTCCGGCACTACCATCCATGTTTACTTCCGGAAAAAAAGAGCCTGGTCTGTGACGTCATCACATCCTCTACTGCGCATGCGGGACACTTGCATTGTATGACTGCAGTTTACACAGGAGATCACATACAGAACAAATATATATTTGGAAATAAGAATTGCTAAGTAAAAAAATTGGATTTCGCAAAAAAAAGTCGGAATTGTGCATCAAGGCCTGCAGTGTGAACGTAGCCTTAGACTATTGTTAGACCCACTCTTCCTCCGGCTTACTCCATCACCAGTGTTTGGGCACCAGGGGGAAGACTATTCCTCTTCCTAAATTATTCATCCAATTTCATGTCAACTCACAGCATCATGTCTTCAGCCGGGGTCTGAGCGCCAAAGATCTTATTTCATTCATGTCAATAAAACGTTTCTAATTGTTCCATTTTCCATGTCAGTCTCTCTAGAGTGAAATAGCTGATATGCAACTGTTAGGAAATATATTTTCTACCTGTCATGGTTTTGGTTCTGTTTAACTTTTCTTTTTGAATTTTCATTGGTTTTATTCAGATTTTTTGTAATTCTAATTGTTTCTGGTTTTATTTGAATTCTTATGTATTTCTTGTTTACCCACTGTTGCCCTTTTGCAACAGTCTCCTTCTCCTTCTGGAGTCTTCTGTCCCCACATGTTCCCAATCTGCTGATTAGCCTAGTCTTTGTTCAGTCTCCTATTTATACTCATACTCTTCAACTACTGTGAGCTAATTCCTCATCGTTTCTTTGCTCCTTATGTGTGTTTTCCCTGATGTCTCCTGGATTTAGTTTTTTCTGTATTTTGTTTGTGGACTTTTGGTTCTGTTGCCTTTTGAAATATTAAACCTGCACTACCGGTCAAAAGTTTGGGATCACCCAAACAATTTTGTGTTTCCCTGAAAAGCCACACTTATTCACCACCATATGTTGTGAAATGAATAGAAAATAGAGTCAAGACATTGACAAGTGTTATGTGCTTCGGGCACATTATTATTTCTTTTGTTTATTTCTTTTTCTTGTTGGGACATAAGCACATTTAATTATGCTCATTTGCGGCATTGTGGCCCGCCTATAAATAGGCCGGCGTTCAGAATGTGAGAACGCTCCAGGCCGCCCCACTCCACCCTGCTGAGACACCGTTTTTCTTCTCGCTCCTGAGTTCGACCCATGGTGGCGGGCTGAAACTGAGACTCAAGGCTGCCATGTGGTAATTTTTGTATCTTTTTTGTGGTTTCCCGATTTTGGCCTGGTGGGACCGGTGGTCCTGTTTTCAATCTTTTCTTTAATATAGGTGTTTCCCTTTTTCCTTTTTTGCTTAGTCCGGCTTCAGCTGAGGCTTCGACGGCCCTGTATAGGGTTGGCCCTCGGCTGTGCCGTTTTGTTCTTTTTTGCGGGCTCACCAGGTCCAGCTTTCTGTTAATACTTTTGGAAGGTTTTGTTTCTCTTTTCTTTTTTTTTTTCGATTCTTTTTTTTATGGGACACGGGATTTGAGGGCCAACTGACCATCTTTTTTCTTTTCCCTTTTTAGGAAAGGTGGAGAAGTTAAAAATAAACTGATTGAACCCTCATCTTCTTTTGTCTCGTGTCCTTAAATATGTTGTGTCTTTTGTGGACGTAACATATTTATGGGGGCTTGTCTAAACCGTGTAGTTTCGTAACATATTTATGGGGGCTTGTTTAAAACATTGTAGTTCGTGGTCGAGTTTTGCGCTGTATCCTGTTTTTTTTTGTGTGCAGTTTGCACAGCTGGTGCGCGTTGACAGTTTGTGTGGCGTGATTCCAGGGTTCGAACATGGAGTTTGACTTGGATGAGTTTGTTGAGAAGCCCACATTAGATGTCTTTAGTAAGTGCAAGAAGGATCAGTTGCTGTTGATAGCTGAAGGTTTTGAAGTTAACGTAAGTAAACGTGCTAAAAGGGGAACGATTGAGGCTGAATTGTTGGAAGCGCTGGTTCATTTAGAGATTTTTCCTGCTGCAGTCTTACCAAAGAGTCCTGATGAATCGCCAAAGAAAACCTCACTTACAGCTGACCCGATTCGCCTAAAGGAACTTCAGGTCGAATTAGGACGGCTGGCTTTGGAACAATGCAGACTAGAGTTGGAAGCGGAACTTCGTTTGAAAGAACTTGAGCTTGGTGCTGAGTCTTCAAAACGTCAGTCTACTGATTTTGATGTAAGTAGAAATGTTCGCTTAGTTCCTCCATTTAATGAGCGTGACATGGATAAATATTTCTCGTTATTTGAAAGGGTGGCTCTCGCACTTAAATGGCCTAAAGAGGTGTGGTCTTTGTTGTTGCAATGTGCATTGTGTGGTAAAGTGCAGGAGGTATATGCGTCTCTTTCTGTGGCTGATAGTCTTGATTTTGAGAAAGTTAAAGATTCTATTCTGCGGGCATATGAATTAGTGCCTGAAGCTTACCGTCAGAAATTTTACAGATTGAAAAAACATTACAATCAGACTTATGTGGATTTTGTGAGGGATAAAGAAATTCTCTTCGATCGCTGGTGCGCTGCTAAGAAAGTAGCCGACTTTGCACAACTTAAGCAGCTTATTTTGTTGAAGATTTTAAAAATAATTTACCTGAGAAAGTTACTACCTGTTTGAATGAGAAACAAGTTTCAAATGTGACAGCAGCTGCGGTGCTCGTTGATGAGTACATGTTAACGCACAAAGGGAATTTTGAGCGCTTGCACGCCTTTAATAAATTTGACAAATCTGGAAATAACGAGAAGGAGTGTGTGAAAAATGTTTCACTTGGTGAATCGGATGTATCTGCTGTGCTCGGTGGCGTTGAAAGCAAATTGGATCATGTCTCGGATGTGAAAGCTAATGTAACGTGTTTTTATTGTAAAAAGAGAGGACATATTGTGGCCAATTGCCCGGTATTACAGAGAAAAAACACGAAGCCGGTCGTTCTAATTGAAACTGTAAATCGCGTTACTCAGTCACTTTCAACAACAAAGTCTTGCGAGTATGCTGATTTTAAGCCTTTTGTTATGGATGGGTTTGTTTCCGTGTCTCTAACTGAGAAGATTCCTATTAAAATATTGCGGGACACTGCTGCCTCTCAGTCTTTTATTTTGGAGGGGATTTTGCCATTAAATAGTGACACTGCAATTGGTTCTGATGTGCCAGTTCGTGGTTTTGGCTTGCAAGACATTGGTGTTCCTCTACACAAGGTCAGGGTCCAGTCTGAGCTGTGGTCTGGTGACGCTGTGGTTGGGGTAAGTCCTAGTTTTCCCATAGCGGGCGTCTCCATGATCATGGGCAACGACTTGGCTGGGGGTCGAGTGTTGGTTACTCCAGACGTTATACCTGTCCCGGTGTTGTCTGCCTGTGCAGATGAGCTGGCTCGTTCATTCCCAGATGTGTTCACATGGTGCGCAGTTACACGTGCAGCACTTAAATATCAACAGGAGGAAAATAAAGATGAGATTGACTTGGTTGGAAGTTTTTTGTTCAAAGCTGAGACCGAACATCTGCCATTAAAGAAACCTGTGGAGGATTGCACGTTGGATATTACTTCACTGTCATTGTCTAAACAGCAGGTGATCGAGCTCCAAAAAACTGATAAAAGTTTAGCGTCGTTGTTTAACGGTGCATTAACTGACGAGTCTGACTCTATTTCTACTGGCTATTTTTTAAATGATGCCCTGCTGATGCGTAAATGGACGGCTTTAAATGTTTCTCCTATCGAGGAGTGGGGTGTGGTGAAGCAAATTGTTGTTCCAACTCCATATCGTTCGGAAATTTTGCGGTTGGCACATGATAATCCATTAGCAGGGCATCTTGGCATCAGAAAAACTTATGATCGCATCTTGCGTCATTTCTTTTGGCCTGGTTTAAAGGGTGATGTCGTCCGCTACTGTAATTCGTGTCATTTCTGTCAAATGTCTGGAAAGCTGAATCAGACGATTCCTCCTGCTCTTTTGTATTCCATTCCAGCCGTGGCTGAACCATTTGAACATGTGTTAGTTGACTGTGTGGGTCCATTACCTCGGAAAAGGCGGGGAACAAGTTCTTGGTGACGGTGATGTGCACCTCTACTCGTTTTCCAGAGGTTTTTCCAGTGCGTAAAATATCTACGCCTGTGGTGCTGAAAGCATTAATGAAGTTTTTTTCATTGTTTGGTTTACCACGGGTTGTGCAGACTGACCAAGGGTCAAACTTTATGTCTAAAGTTTTTACGCAGGTTTTGCATCAACTTGACATAAAGCACTGTCATTCCAGCGTTTATCACCCAGAAAGTCAGGGCGCACTCGAGCGTTTCCATCAAACTCTGAAAACAATGCTTCGCACCTACTGTTTGGAATTTGAAAAAGACTGGGATGAAGGTGTACATTTCCAATTGTTTGCTGTACGGGAGGTGGTTCAGGAGTCTCTGGGGTTTAGTCCGTCGGACTTGGTTTTTGCTCATACTGTTCGTGATCCGTTAAAACTGTTGAAAGATAAGTGGTTGTGTGAAAAATCTGACCAAAATTTATTGGATTACATCAGTAATTTCAGATTGAAGTTGAGCCGTGTGTGTGAGATAGCTAAAGAAAATCTTAAGACAGCGCAGGCTAAAATGAAGTCTTTGTTTGACAGAAATGCGACCTTGAGAGTTGTTCAACCTGGGGAGAGAGTGTTAGCGTTACTTCCAGTTCCTGGTTCCAGCTTGCAAGCGCGCTACAGTGGGCCTTATACGATCACGAGAAAGGTCTCGACTCCTGATCGGAGGCGGACATCACGCCTATGTCATGTTAACATGCTGAAGCCATATATCGAGCGTGTGCCCCCTTTGAATAAATCTGTCAGTTGTGTTTCCAGTGGACGAGCTGACGCATGCGCCGGGGCAGGTACAGACCCACGGGAGGAGCTGTCCAGTGTTGAACCTGAGGGTGACGTTTTTTCCCCGGCTGTAACTGAAGGAAGGTTTTCAAATTCGGAGGTGTTGGAAAACTTGCCTCTCTTGTTGTCTCACCTTGATATTTCCAAGCGGACTGATGTCATTCATTTGATTCAGTCTTATAGGTCGCTGTTTGCAGACATTCCCTCTCAGACTCGTGTACTCAGCCATGATATTGATGTTGGTGATTCCAAGCCTATTAAACAGCATCCTTACAGAGTGAACCCAGACAAGTGACGCCGTTTGAAGACACAGGTGGAGTACATGGTGAAACATGGCCTTGCTGTTGCCAGCAGTAGTCCGTGGAGTTCGCCGTGCCTCCTGACTATTAAAGCCAATGGAGAGGACCGTTTCTGTACAGGTTTCAGGAAGGTAAATGGGGTGACTAAGCCGGATTGTTATCCACTCTCTCGTATGGAGGATTGTGTGGACCATGTGGGGGCTGCACAGTTTGTGACTAAGCTGGATTTGCTGAAGGGATACTGGCAGGTACCCTTGACAGCGCGAGCCCAGGTGATTTCAGCTTTTGTCACACCCGATGATTTCCTCCAGTACACGGTGATGGCTTTTGGGATGCGTTACGCCCCAGTGACGTTTCAACGGCTGATGAATGTGGTTTTGTCAGGTTTATCATTCTGTGAGGCTTATTTGGATGATTTGGTGGTCTGTTCTAATACATGGGCTGAGCATGTTGAGCACTTAAAAACTGTTCTTGCGCGTGGGGCTAATTTGACAATTAATCTTTAAATGCCAATTCAGCCAAGCGACAGTAACTTATCTTGGAAAAAGGGTGGGGGGAGGTCAAGTGCGCCATTTTGTCTGTTCCAGTACCCACCACTCGTACTGGGCTACGCCGTTATCTGGCAATGGTTGGTTACAACAGACCTGCTTAGCCCTAAAGTGGCTTTTATTTGGTCTGATCAGTGTCAAACTGCTTTTGAGTAGACTAAATGTTTGCTAGTGGAGGCTCCTGTGTTGTCTGCCCCTCGTTTTGACGTACCATTTAAGGTGGCTGTGGACGCTTGCGATTCTGGCGTCGGAGGGGTCCTTCTTCAGATGGTGCTGATGGGGTGGAACATCCGGTTTCTTATTTTTCAAACAAACTTGATAGATATCAGAGATGGTATTCCACCATTGAAAAGGAGGCATTGGCGTTGGTTCTGGCTTTAGAACATTTTGAGGTGTATGTGGGAGGTTCAAGCGGGTCTGTGGTTGTTTTTACGGACCATAATCCGTTAGTTTTTCTAGATCGCATGCGCAATAAAAAAATGCTGTTTGATGAACTGGTCCCTGCGACTCCAATCATTTAACATCTCTATCCAACATGTCCGTGGTAAAGATAATGTAGTGGCCAATGCACTCTCACGACTCTAGTCCTTTTTTTTTCCCCCTCTGAATGGGTTAAGGTTTTTTTTTTTTTTCCTTTAATCCCCATTCGGAGTCTTTGGGTGGGGTTGTTATGTGCTTCGGGCACATTATTATTTCTTTTGTTTATTTCTTTTTCTTGTTGCGACATAAGCACATTTAATTATGCTCATTTACGGCATTGTGGCCCGCCTATAAATAGGCCGGCGTTCAGAATGTGAGAACGCTCCAGGCCGCCCCACTCCACCCTGCTGAGACGCCGTTTTTCTTCTCGCTCCTGAGTTCGACCCGTGGTAGCGGGCTGAAACTGAGACTCGAGTCTGCCATGTGGTAATTTTTGTATCTTTTTTGTGGTTTCCCGAATTTGGCCTGGTGGGACCGGTGGTCCTGTTTTCGATCTTTTCTTTAATATAGGTTTTTCCCTTTTTTCTTTTTTGCTTAGTCCGGCTTCAGCTGAGGCTTCGACGGCCCTGCATAGGGTTGGCCCTCGGCTGTGCCGTTTTGTTCTTTTTTGCCGGCTCACCAGGTCCAGCTTTCTGTTAATATTTTTGGAAGGTTTTGTTTCTCTTTTCTTTTTTTTTTCGATTCTTTTTTTTATGGGACACGGGATTTGAGGGCCAACTGACCATCTTTTTTCTTTTCCCTTTTTAGGAAAGGTGGAGAAGTTAAAAATAAACTGATTGAACCCTCATCTTCTTTTGTCTCGTGTCCTTAAATATATTGTGTCTTGTGTGGACGTAACAACAAGGTTAGAAATAATGATTTGTATTTGAAATAAGATTTTTTTTTTTTATTAAACTTTGCTTTCGTCAAAGAATCCTCCATTTGCAGCAATTACAGCATTGCAGACCTTTGGCATTCTAGCTGTTAATTTGTTGAGGTAATCTGGAAAAATTGCACCCCACGCTTCAAGAAGCAGCTCCCACAAGTTGGATTGGTTGGATGGGCACTTCTTGTGTACCATACGGTCAAGCTGCTCCCACAACAGCTAAATGGGGTTCAGATCTGGTGACACTTTTTTCCAGTCTTCCTCTGTCTAATGTCTGTGTTCTCTTTCCCATCTTAATCTTTTTCTTTTATAGGCCAGTCTCAGATATGGCTTTTTCTTTGCCACTCTGCCACTCTCCCGCAGCAGCCTCTTCACTGTAGATGTTGATACTGGTCTTTTGCGGTTGCTATTTAATGAAGATGCCAGTTGGGGACCTGTGAGGCATCTGTTTCTCAAACTAGAGACTCTAATTACTTATCTTCTTGCTCAGTTGTGCAACGTGGCCTCCCACTTTTTCTACTCTGGTTAGAGTCTGTTTGTGCTGTCCTCTGAAGGGAGTAGTACACACCGTTGTAGGAAATCCTCAGTTTTTTAGCAATTTCTCACATGGAATAGCCTTCATTTCTAAGAACAAAAATAGACTGTCGAGTTTCAGATGACAGTTCTCTTTTTCTGGCCATTTTGAGCATTTAATTGACCCCACAAATGTGATGCTCCAGAAACTCAATCTGCTCAAAGGAAGGTCAGTTTTGTAGCTTCTGTAACGAGCTAAACTGTTTTCAGATGTATGAACATGATTGCACAAGGGTTTTCTAATCATCAATTAGCCTTCTGAGCCAATGAGCAAACACATTGTACCATTAGAACACTGGAGTGATAGTTGCTGGAAATGGGCCTCTATATTATAAACCTATGTAGATATTGCACCAAAAACCAGACATTTGCAGCTAGAATAGTCATTTACCACATTAGCAATGTGTAGAGAGTATTTCTTTAAAGTTAAGACTAGTTTAAAGTTATCTTCATTGAAAAGTACAGTGCTTTTCCTTCAAAAATAATGTGACCCAAAACATTTGAACGGTAGTGTACAAGAAATCACTTCTGCTTCAATCTCTGCATGTGGGTCCTCAAACAACCTCCACACAACCTGACTCTACTAAAAGTGCAGTTTTAGTTTTATTTAGCGTATTGTTAAGTAGGAAAAGCTATTTTAACAGTAGATAAATATAAATATGCTTTAGAGTGTTAGGACTCAAGTCTGTGTGGTCTGTTTTTTTGTGTGTTTGTCTTCCTTCCTCCACCAGGCAGCGCCTGGTTCTGATTCTCCTCCTCACACACCTGCAAAGGGGTTACCTCGTTAACGGAGTGCTCTTAAGCTGCTGACTGCCACTACCTTGACGCCAGAGTGTTTGCCAGTTTAGGGTACTCTAGCCAAGCTGAGTTTTGCTGAGTCAAACTGAGTTTTTGTTTAGCTGAGTTTTAATCTTACTGTTTGTCTTTGCCTCTCGGCAGGAAGTCATCCTGCAAACTGGATTTTTGGACCTTCTCTCCCTGGAAGGATCTACTAAGCTTCAAACTGAGCCGGGGATACAAACCGGAGGTTTGGATCCACTTCCCCCCCGAGGAATCGTTTGAGCTTTACACTGAGCAAGGGATTCATCTGCACCACAGTCCGTTCAAGTACCGCAGGAAAACTGAGTGGCAGTCAGTCTTCTCTGTTCATCTACAAGCAACCGCATTCTGGGTAACCCTGTCCGCCCTCCACCGTATGAGACAAACACCGCAACACATTCCTCACCTACTGGAGTCTAAGAGTCAACCAATTCTCTGGCAACGTGAGTCTGCCTACCTTTCCTCCTCTTCAAGTTTGAGAATCAATTTTCCCACTTAACCTGAACTAACTGCAGTGTCTTCCGCTCACCTTTCAGTTCCGGTTGAGCAGTGTTGAGAGCAACACTGGAATCTCCACAAAACTTCTCAATAAACCTGTTAAACCTTTCCCCTTGTCTCTCTGGATTGGTTTATCTGCATGTGGGTCTGATCTCTTGACAAAACCATGACATAGAGTTTTATTATTTTAAGAATAATGGGTTATTTGGTAACATATGTAAAGCTACTGCACTTTATCAACACTTGGATTTGGAACTTTATAGAAGTCGGGGTGTTCGATCCTCATTTTGATTAATAGAAGTCAGGGAATTTTCCAAATACTAATTTTAATCGACCTCCTCACATTCTCTGTTTATTTTATTGCCTATGATTTGCTTTCTTTGTAGACCTGTTCTTACATATTGGTTTGTTGCACCATTTCTTGTTTGTGAGGATCGACATTTCAAGTCAGATGTATTTGGTGATATATGGTCAAATTAATGATATAGTTGGTCAAACAAAGCTATTTCATTTCTTCATGTTTTTCCTAGCTATTCTGCAGGTCATTCTATTACATATTTCTTTTGCTATCCTTCAAAAAGGTTTAATGTGTCTTTTCAGATGTGGCACAATGAGGCCCTCTCATATATTTTTTCAAATATATGGGGGGAGGGAAAAAGCTTAGTGACTACATGGGAAGAAATTAGGCATATTTACTGTATAAGCAATAATTACATTTCAGATTAATCCAAATCTGTTCATTATCATAACACTTTCTATCGTAGTTACTTCTAATATATCCTTAAAACTCCTTTTTATTTGGTGAAAATATTTAATAATTCCTTGTAATTTCAGTGAACACGCAGCATTACTTTGTCCTAATAAGAAAAGAAAATCTAAAAAAGGCAACTAAGATGTGATTTTTTTTCTCATTTAACCGTAATTGTCAGAAGTAAAAAGTCAGAGATATTCCAAGATTAACTGTATCTAAGTTGCAGAGGAGCTAAAAGGCCAGGGGTTGTACAGCAAATAGCTCTGGGAAACATAATGGCACATATGTATCCTTAATGAACACCTTACATGAAATGACACGTAAGGCTAATGGAAAAGCACAGACTGAGATATTGCTGAAGGTGGAAGCACAAAATGGTTTCTGTGGATTAGTAGGCCCTTAAGGTGGCTTTAATCTGTTGTGAAGACAATCAATTTCCTCATTCCCCACAGGAAATACATTTTAAGGATAGTTCGGCTCATTATTCTCAGGGGGCGGGGCACCTTTTAATCACCTTTAATATAAGTAAGGGTTATATTATATTTATATTTCTGTCTCTGCCTTTGCTGAAGTGTAATTTTCTTATTTATAATGCCAGATATTTTTGTTGTGTTATGTTTTTTTTGTGTATGTGTGTTTGTGATATGGTGACTATTTCTGCTTCTCATGCAAATTCCTGCCAGTGTTTTTTTTTTTTTTTTTTTTATGAAAAACAACACATTTGTCAGATTTGTTTGTCTCTGTCACACAGAAGCACAGCTACATCAAGCTGTCATGCTAGAGGCTGACAAATTCATTTATACACAATATAAAAAACACAAAAAAACACGTTGGCTGTCTCCTGCTAGAATGTACTGGCATGGTTAGTTTGACAGAGCAACATCAAATTATGCTTTCAATTTTGCAATAACATTTGCTGAAATAATGATATGAATATAAACATTAATAACTTTGTTTCTGCCTGCTAAAGTAGTTTTTTTTTTTGTCTTTGGTGCACAGAGTTTACAACTTTAATTTCCTAATTTCGGAGGCACCCAGAGTTTTATACAAGTGTTCTTGTGACAAATCCGATAAAGAAATATCACCACCAGAATTTTTTTTAAAGCATAAATTGAGTTTAGGATGTGAAATTCTCCTTCCTCATCATAAAAAAAGGAAACTCTTTAAATTTTCTTTTCATGTTCTTAAATGTTGAACATGACCCCCCCGAAAAAAAAAAAAAAAGAAAAGTTAAAAGCTCTGCATAAGGCATCAGCTGCAATATACCCCTCAGTTTGCCATACTGCTCAAAACATTTCAGGTTTCATTAACTATCCACCTGCCAGCCTCGGCTATTTTCACTGTTCTTATGTAGAATGTAGAACATTTCTCCACAGGCTGTTTTACAGCTCTACTTCTTTTACAGAGTTGTGTTTTTGATGTGTTCCAACCTTATTTTTCAGAGCCTTGACCTTCAACTGAGAACCAGATATGTTTTATGCAGCAGTGAAGGAGAATTTCTCCCAGTGCTGTGGTGTATTTTACAGTTTCAAAATGCTAAGCTATGAAGCTGTATTAGTGGCATTTTGTTGTTTTTTTCTTTATTTATCTATTAGATCTCATTTTTATATCATGTAAGAAGTCCTTACACTTTTGTCTTTTAACATTTTCATAAAATCTTTAATTGTTAAAAACTTATTCAGTACACAAGAAAATATTATAGATCCAGATTTCTGTACCTATACAGTTCTGCCAGTTATGAGTTTGTACTTTTCAGTTTTCCCAAATAGCTGTTCTGAAACGATATGCCATTAGATCTGGAGAACAGCAGCTAGCATCTCTGCAGACCCCACATATCTTCCACACAAACTGTTTAGACTTCATGTCGGAGCTACAGACCCCTATTTGCAAACAATGACAGCACCACAGACACTTCATCCCTTCAGGGTGTGAATATGATGAACACCACATACCAATGCTTATTTGCACCAACCCAACATAATTTTCCTGTTTTGTGAGAATTTATATATTTATAAGATATTTTTATTTTCCTTGTTTTTTATATCTATACTTAAAGGTCACAGCTAAGAGCAAAGTGGAACTACTGTATAATATTCCTTATTTGAGTTTAAAAATTTGAGTTTTGCTTAAAGATTCCTTAACTCAGTCCCACTGTTTTCCAGTACTTATGTTATGTAGTTATTTTTTCAATGCTTTTTGTATTATTTGTAGATTTTTTTCCTTTCCTGTCACTGTTCAGCCTCCCCTGCAGCTCATTTAGACACCTGTTTATTGCTCTTGGAATCACTTCCCTGTATAATCATTCCTTAATTAGTGTTGCGCCGATGCAATTTTTTGGCCCCGATACCGATACCATAATAATGTAAAATAATTGCCATCATGGCTTTGTCAAGCTGCTGCCTACCTTTGTGAAGCAGGAAAAAAATCTAATACAAAGTGAATCCAGTAGAACTTTTTATCGCCTACCAGGAGTGGGTGACAATAGTTAAACAAACTTTTGGCTCAAAATGGTATCGGTGCCCCATTTGTTGGTACTCGCCGATACCGATACCACCATTTTAGGGCAGTATCGGGGCCCCGTCCGATACTGGTATCGGTATCGGTGCAACACTACTTATAATCAATAATGTTCTTGTTGGGATCTGGAGGTCTGTCCACCTTCCTCCAGCAGAGGGCGCCCCTTGGTCTCCTGGAGCTGAGCTGAGGACCACACCTGAGATCCATCAGTCATCAGGAGACCAGCTTTATAAGCAGCGGCTGAGCTTCCCTTCGGCGCCAGAGTGTTGAATAAGTCACGGTAGTCAACTTGAGCCAACCAGTCTGTCTGACTCTCTGACTCCCCTGAACCCTTGAATCAGATCCTGATCAGTTTTTGTCCTCCCTGTTCTTCTAGGAAGATCCTGACTGAAACCTGGAGCTCTGGTGGAGCTCATGTTTGGGAAACCTGCCTGCCTGCTCTGAGAAGCCAAACCTGAAGAACCTCAGCCTGCATCTCCCTGCCAGTTCTCTGGAGAGAACTAGGAGAACAATTCAAGGTCTGAACCTCACTAGCCTGAAGCCAAGCTTTGCCCCTGCTAAGCTCTCTGCTGAACCCTCTGTCTCTGGACCCAACTGGTTCCCTCCTCCTGACGCTCAGCCTGAACTACTGAACTGTAAACCCCGTAAGACCAGCCCCAGATCTGTTTCCTGCATCAGTTCTCTGCCTGTGGTTTCTCCAATAAATTGTGAACTTTTTCCTCTGTCTCCTGGTGTTCTGCATTTGGGTTAGAAATAGTACCCATCATGACAGTTCTCCTGCAACTTTGTTGGCTGGGTTTAATGTTTAAGGAACTTTTCCAACTCTTATCTAAACATATGGTTAGCCTACATCCTGGTCTGCCTAACTCCTGTCTAAGTTTAGGACCCATACTACTGAAATTAGAAGAATGATACTGAATCCCCAAGGAAGCTGACCACAAATGTCTAAGATGTTTACAAAACAAGAGTTTGTTTTAGTAGATCTGCCTCACTCTCTATATATTTTATGTGCCATTTAGAAAACAACCTGCAAATATAATTGCACTGTTCACTTTTCAAGATATGTTGAAATAAAGTTGATGTAAAACATTCGGAGAACAAAGATTTGGCCTGATGAAATTCCTGCCTTTTCTTGTAGTTCAAAAGGCAGGAATTTCATGGTATAGTTCAAACATAATGTTGTTTATTGCCCTTAATGGTAATATGTAGCATACATTAAGGCAGAGAAGGTACCTGTTTAATTTGTTTTCACATCCCCATTACTTGGAGTAATTAAAGAGCTTAACGGTCATTCATTGTTATTCAGCAGTCATATAGCTCTGTAGCAGAGGAGGATCTGTTTAGAGAACATCTATAGTGAAAAATTCTTTAAATCAATTTTTTCCCTTCTATAAAGAGATTTGTACATTTCTATCTGAACAAACAAACAAACTATAATCAATTCATTAAAAATATGTGTAATCAATTAACTAATCATGTAAAAAAAAAAAAAAAGATCTCCAAAATTGTTCAAATATCTCTTTTCTCTAGTTCTGGTAGAATCCAAAAATAATGATAAACTGGCATCCTCTTGACTTTTCCTTATATGTAATAACAAACCTTTCTTGAAAGGGACTGTATGTAAAGGAAAATACAACAAGAAATGCATAATGTAGAACTTCTAACAGATGGAAACAGCTAATTTAAATCATTCATGTCACGTTTGGCATGCTCCATCAATACAACACTTTTCCCTTTTAGACCGAAAAGCCTTTTTGCATAAAAATGCTCCTTTTAAAACCAATTCTCTTCAGTTTTTCCATGAAAAGCTGTTCAAAGAATGTTGGGTAGTAGCTTGTCATTTAGATTATTCAGAACAATTTGCAATGAACGAAATATGAGAATTCTCTTCATTGGATCAAAAGTGACAAAAGATTACTGGTTCTAATATTTATAAAGTTGCTTAATAAACATCTTATCTACTCAAATGGGAATATTTAACTTAATATTATTATATTAATAATATTATTATACCAATAGAAATTTATATTATTTACATATCACTCTTACTCAACAATATCTTATAAGTTCTTATAAGTGTATTGCAGCTGAATACTGCAAATAAAAGAAGAATTCAATCGTTCAAATGTTCACAGCTCTGCAATTGCTTATATGCAGAAACCATTAACTCAGGACAGGTATGAAATGAAGTCAAGATTTTATTTTTATTTTTTTTGTGATGGTGGTGGGGGGAACATTAAAATAAAATGTTTTTTAATGAAATCATACACCAATTATTGACTTAATAAGATTAAATTAAATATACTCTCCTTGATACTCTTTTACAAAAATGTGTAAAAAAGATAAATTTATGTCAGAGGGGAATCTAAAGTCATGCTGTGATGCATGAAATTTCCAACATCTGATTAATGTACAAGCAAAAAAGTCTCTGAAATTCACTCATATGTGCAGTTTGTAGGGATCCTGGTGAGTTATGTTTTTTTTACAGTCTAGGATGACGGCTTTGTGAGGCTGTGACGGGTTCTGTATGAAAATGTAGCTTGTTTTTATTAATGTAGGTCTCCATGCACTCTCCTTTCATCAACTTATCTAACCTTGTCACAGCCGAAGGTCCTTTACATCTGCCCTCCACAGTCACATCCTACAGCTGATCATGAATAAATCTGTCCACAAGCAGAGTTATAGGCATTCAAACCTTGTAGTCGCCTGTGAGAAGCAGGTACACACTTTCCAAATCAACCTGCTGTTGGACTTCATATCTGTCAAACCAATGCCAGCTACCTCAGGGCACTGCAGCACGTACTTCAAGTAGACCAAGCTGACAAACTCCCATCATAATGTGATGGGAATATGAGCAGCCTTGTTAAGCATGCTGTTCTGGTGTCTCATCCCATATATTTTTTCAGCTATTGCTACTACTCCGAAGGATCTAGATGTTCATTCCTGCAAAAACACGAGAAAACTTTCAGAGTCAGGATGTCCTGTACAGCTCTGGGAAACAGTACCAACTAAAAACGAGGATATCATTTGTCAAAAAAATATAACCAGAGGATGAAAAATGTTATGTTGTCTATGAAAGTGACCTGACTTCTAATTGATAAAGTCATTCCATCTGATTTAAACCAATTCTAATCCCATTTAATTTGGTGTTTTCTTATCATCGTTCATATTAATTACTCATTCAGATACAAGAGATTAATCTGTGCTTTTTCTGTGCTACCCCCTACTATTGATGGAAGAAATATTAGCAGTATAGCTGCAGTTCAGGGGCGGAGCATGGGTGACCAGCCCTAACCAGAGGATTTCCTGTTTCCCTCAGGGGGTGGCAACATATTACTCTCTAATTATCAATATTTTTTTCCTAATTAAACCTTCTTATTGTTAGTATCATAATCATAAACTGTCAGCAAAAATGTAGTTATACATTTTTATACTAAGATTAAAGCTGACAAATATAGCATTCTTTTTTTTTAGGACAATTTTTTGTGTTTTATGGTAGATAAAGGAAAGTTAGTGTCTCTGGATGTTAGCTAGGTCTCTTTTATGCAATTAATTTTGCTCAACTAATTTTACAGATATGATTAATTAAATTCCATTAATGTGTTTATGATGATTAATTTAGACAGCAGAAAAGAATAAATATGTGGGTGTATTTAGAAGCAAGGCCTTTATAAAAATGTGATCTATCTTTAGTGATTCATTTGGAAAATGTCAGATGATGTGAGCGTTCATTTTCCTGATGGTACAGTGTAGAATGACCCTGACCTAGTATTGGTTCCTATCACTGGTCTCTGCCTTGCCGCCCCCATGAAAATCTGCAGAGTGACGGTGAATAGCTGGGATGACTTGACATTTTTTTTCCCGAAGTTTATGGTTTAATTCCAGATTCCTGCTGTGACATATGGATGGTGTTTGACCTCGAGTTAAGAATGACTTAAAAATGTTATATGAATTCAATCAACTAACTATAGAGGAAACTGAAGATACTTAAATAATTAGACATTTAGAGAGGTGTAAAATAACTATATTGTTGGTATTTACTTCCACTAAGGCATTAAGTTACATTCAGGGTAACTTCAGTATATTTTTGTGATTTCTTTATTTATTTCAAGGCATGCATTCCTTTTTCTCTAAAATGTGATTTCTTTCTCCTTACTGTACTAGGTTGTTGACTCATAGCCTCTAAAATTGTTGTTAAACCTATTGTTTGATGACATTTGTATTCCATTCGATAGATTAATGTAAGCGAGCAGAGGACTTCCGAGAAGCCACACGGCATCATACCTCCATCACCATGTTTACATTAATAGGCAGATTTCTTTCATCAGTACTTTTCTAGATTAAATATTTCAAATATTTTTTTTTAATTATTAGAATTTTTTTATTATGATCTTATAATTAAATGCCTCTAACCAATATAGATTAGGCACACAGTATTGTTGCTGTAAATGGTATTACATTATTACGTATTTAGAGATAAATCTAAATATCACTGTGGTATGAGATAAGGTTTCAACTGGTGGTGAGATTTTAAATGCAGAGTGATTTAGCAACATGAAATTAAGAGGATTTGCTGCAAGCATAGTGTTACAGTTGTACAGTCGTTCCCAATAAAGAATACATAAACACACACACACACACACCCACACACACACACACATATATATACATATGTATACAAACTTTCAAGCACAGTTGTATGTCCATGTGTTGAATATTTGCTCTTTCATATGTTTAAACATATAAAAGAGCAATTATTCATTTATTTAATAATTACAAAAGTGACAAGGATTTACTTTACACACTTTTGAAAAACAAAAAGAATTCTTTATTTTACATACAAAAGCATTTTTGTTAAATCTGGGTTGGATCAGGATATTCTAACAGTCAGGTTTCTTTTTATTTCGTTATTTCTTTATTTACAAGGGTAATATAATTCGTTGTGTTGCAGAGGACAAATAGATTTTACCTTGATAAATCTCCGATTGAATGTGGTCTGGAGCTGCACTGAGGTGAAGTGCTAAACACTGTTCTACATGTTCCCAATGTTGAACCAGACCATGCTGAAACCAATTAGACCATTCTGAAATAAATAATTTCCTTTTTATTCATTCCGCAAGGACTTATGATTGTTTGATCAGCATGCATTAAACAGAACTGAATGAACAGCAACTTTTATAGATTTCTTTACCTATTAGGCTATTTAAATCCTCAGTTTCAACCGACACATCAGCATTTTCATACCTGTAAACAAAAAATGTTACCCCTGTGTAATAATACTGTGTATAATTATTATTCCCCATGTTTAAAATGAGAAATAGAGATAAATATAAAACAAAAAGTAAAATTTACACATATAATTTCACTGGATTTTACTTCACAAAGAGTTAAAGTTACACTTTGCATTCACTAATAGTTATTTTGATGAAATGTTGAGTTTTATAGACAATTCAAATATTGTTTTTCAAAGCAGATACAAAAGGATCTCCTTTAAGGATACGATTTGACACAGATTTGGTCAACAGGCTACCAAACAATATTGAGCATGAACAAATTTAGTGTTGAAGTGCATCAGCAGAACTGATGTAACTGTGTCGTATGGAGAAGGGTCAATGTTTGAGCAGAGGCCACAAACAAAACATCTTTTCCTGAACTCAGAAGAACATCCGACGTGGTCTAAACGTGAACTACAGAGACCCTTACATAGAGATGGTCCTGACAGTATTACCATGGCAACCAAAAATAAAGGTTTTACATCAGTACTGGGAAATAAATAAAGAGAGTAGAATTGTACACCAAGATAATGTTTTTTTTTTTTTTTTACGTCAACAGCTCGTCATGCCATGGTTTGCTGAAGGCCTCCCAAAATTAAATGGAAACGTAACATAACATATTGAAACATAACATTATATGTAAATATTCTAGTTTTTTTGGACTAAGAAAATTATTTTTAATGGCTAGAATTCCTTACGTATTATTAGGCTTTTATCAGACAGACAGAATAACAAAATAGATTCGTTTTAATAGCAGGTAGAAAACATTCCCCTAGGTGGGTACGAAATAAAACATAACTACTATGAAGGTGTTCAGATTTACAATTGAGGCAAAATGACCAGTAGAGCTTAAAAAAGAAGTCACATTAACAAACAGTGATCTTTTAAATAGAACTTCAAAACACATTTATTAACAGCAGACATGAAAAAAGTTTGATTTATTTTTTAAACATTCACCAAATACCTCGTTTTATAAGATGATAGGCAAAGCTCTTTTTTTTTCTAAATCTGTGACATTTTCTCCAAATCCTCCATGATCAGATCCTGCTCTCTAACATCGTTTCTACTAGCCAAACAATCGTCCTCCCGCCTCAAACACCCTCCATTCCCTACAAAGAGCGACCCAGCTCTGGACACTGGTCTGCTGTGGGATTTCGGGTGGACTGGGAGCACAGCGTTCCCTCTGATCCGGTGGGAGAAGGTCCTTTGGCGCAGAATGTCAGCAGAGCACAGTTGGAACTTAAAAGCTGCCTGAAAGCCTTTACGAAAGTTTTCATTGAAGAAACCGTAGATGATTGGGTTGATGCTGCTGTTGAAGAAGGCTAACCAGTGAGCAAAAGGGTACACATAGATGTTAATGACACGGTACTGGTGTTCTGTTAAGCTAGCGTAATCGCTCAGCATCATTAGCGTCCATAGAGGCAGCCAGGATAAGATGAAAAGCAAAGCAACAACCAAGAGCATCATTATTACCCTCCTCTTCTTGCGTGTAATTGTCTGACGTGCATCCATGCTCAGTTTATTACCACTGCCCTCTAATGGGGCACTCCCACTGCCTCCAGCTTGAGGAAGAGTGGTCTTAAAGAGGGTGAAACCAATGCGTGCATACATGATGACGATCAGACTTAGAGGGGCAAGGTAGATGTTGGCAAAGAGGACTGTAGTATAGATCTTCCTCATCTCTTGACTTGGCCAGTTCTCTCTGCACCAGTAAAAGGGGCGAGTGTCACTTTTGGGACCGAGGACTATTCTCACTGTCTGCTCCTTGGTGACCTGGAGCATGACCCCTGAAGGACACATAATGAACACAGCGAGGACCCAGATGATGACGATAATAAGCTTTGAGGTGGGGATGGTCAGCTTCTGCTTGAAAGGGTAGACGATGCAGCGAAACCTGGTGAAAAGACATTTTTCAAAAAGATTTTTTAGAACCAGGCGCAGAGATGAAAGTGGCTGGTAACGGAGGATGAAATACAAATCCTCACCTGTCAACAGCAATGGCAACGAGGGTGAAAACAGATGCTGACACAGAGATCCCTTGAACCATCCCGCTAAGTTTACACACAACGCTGCCAAAGGGCCAGCCTGCAGAAACAGCAACAGAAAAAGCTTTCATAGCACGAGAATAAAAAATAAAGGGCAGTGCTTTAAGAAACAGTATTCAGATCCCCACAGCTTGAGGGAATTTGTGTAACAGACCAGTAAAGGGTAGAGCCTTTCAGTTAAGTGTCAGCTTTGAATCCTCTAGGGATTCAAATTGTGTAACAAGTTGATCTCTCGGGATACCCTATATTTGGTTATCTTTGATTTTCATTAACTTTAACCACCTTCAATGCAAACATTTAAATGTGCATTTATACTTTTGGGAGTATGAATCATCTCATTGGCTTTACTATACATACTGACTCGGAAATCCCTTGACTACCTGTTATGATGTTGTCCACAAGTGTGGTTGGCATGCAGAAGATGCCAACCAGCAGGTCACTGATGGCGAGGTTGAGAATAAACAGATTGGTGACGGTTCGCATGTTCCTGCTGCGCAGCACGATGAAACACACCACACCATTGCCTACCATGCACACCACAAAGTTGAGCAGGTAGGAAACAGTGAAGACTGCAGCCACGGCGGGTTTGTGGAGGTAGAAATCCACATAGGTGACGTTCTGTTGAGGTGAAGACATGTTTTGCCAGGAGAGGTTCAGCTCCTCCAAGGTGGTATTATAAGCTAGAATCTCAGTCATTGTGGTACCTGGGTGTCAAAAATAAAGAAAGGGAAACCAGACCAGGTAGCTGTGTCATGTATTGGAGGGAAAACTGTAAGTCCTTGACATGTAAAGGTAAGTTGTTGAATAAAAATGTAGGAGAATCATGTTTTTTATAGCATTAAAAAAATGCGTCTTGCAAATGTCACAGCAGATTTATTGTGTCCATAGATTAATTTATATATCTTGATTAAGACAAGCTCATGTTCCTTCATTTTACCCTAGAGAACAAGAAGACCTAAATGAACAGGTATTACCTCACACATCCAGTCGTCACCTTTTCTTCTCACCTCCCACTCCTGCATCCTGTAGAGACTGGCCCTTATGAAATCTCTGCTCTGTTTCTGATCTCTCAGCTTTTTTATTCTCTCTGCTGGAAATGCTGGCATTTATTGCAAAACAATTTCCATGTCCAATATTTTGGATTTTCTTTGTTCTTTCGAATGCAAAAATAATTGTTTTAACAAAAAGGTACAAGAATGTGATCATAACCAAATTGATTATAGTTTCTTGTTGGATATCATCTGGGCAATTTCTAATAAGATTCAAGTATTTCCTGAGTGAAACTTGATATGATGTTATATTAACAAAAGATTTCTGCAGGATTTGAGTTGGAAAAAAAATAATTCTCCAATGGAATCAGCATTTGTACCCTTAAAATAAGATAATTAGATATGATGCACTTGAAACAAGAAACTGTGGTTGTTTTGTTCTTATTTTAAATGTAAATTGTCTTATTCATTGGCAACGTGTCTCACCTACCGGCTCAATCCAAGAAAAAATGCACTTAGTCTAAGAAAAAAAGCAGATGGAATACTGTGAAAAAGTAACCTTCCACTTATATTGCAGCTGATTAAAATAGAACCTGTCTGACGACATGAGGTAGGCTACATTAGGGCATCTCAAAATGCAATAAATTACTGAGAAACAAAGTTTCTAACATCTGTTTATTCTTTGTATTTCCCGAATCCCAATGAGAGCTTTTATGCAGTGGAGAAACGATGTATAGCAATAACCTTCCAATCAGGTTACCTCGTTTAGATCAGTTAGGGTCACCGTTCGCAGTCTAGACTCTTACAAAGAGACAAAGCAGAAAACCACTGGAGACTTCTAAGGCAAAATTAACTTCTTGACAAAAATCCCCTAAATTGCAAAAATATTCTGACTTTTTACACATGGGGTAAAACTAACATAATTTTATAAACATTGCATTTTATTGCTTTAATGTTTCAGGACCCGGAGCACATGTGCACATTATTGAGCCAAAGGTGCTGCTCTGCTGTGACAAAAGAATATATATATAGCCATCATATTGAGACTTAAACTTAATGGGCACTTGAATTGTATAAACAGTCGCACTAACAAGCTGACCTCTCCAATAAGGCTGCTAAATTCCCTTACATCAAAACCAGAGACTATTTGTCAGTTATTATAAACACTTAAAGCTTAACCAGTTATTATTTATTATCAGATTTTCAGATTTTCCACATACAGTCAGGTTGGTTTGTGTAGTTTTTTTATTATATTTTTCAGGTTAAACCTTTGTAATAATCAAATTAAAAAGCAGAAACAAAAGTTATCTATGGGGATAAATCAGATCAAACCTTAATATTTTTTCTGATTTATTAAATCAAGATTGTCAGTCATGATATCTTTGTCACATTTTTGTTTACAAAAGGGATTATAGTTCAAACACTTGAAAAAAACTCTAAATAACTGAATTCAAAGAGGCTCATATAAATATGAAAAAATGTATTGTGTCTGCTTATGCTATTAAACATGCTAAAAACCATAGCAGATCCTAAAAGTTAAAAAAATAATGATAAAATCAATGCTTTTATCTTAAAGGAAATAATATTTAAATAATTTTCCTTACCCTGTGTGCTTAAAGATGCTTTAAATCCATTTCACAGAAATTCCCCTTCATTCAGAGCAGGAAAGCCACACGCTTTCATCCTGTGAATCTGCTCAGTGCTCCTGCTAGGGAGAGACTGCTGTTGCACTTATAGGTGAAACACGAGATACACTCTGGAGAAATGCGTTGGGTGGTGTAAGAGTTGGGAGATTTGTATGTTCAGGGGGGCTTATGTGATCTCAATATTATATACAGAAAAGGAAATCTTCCCAAGAACAGGTAATAGCTGTCTGTCTTATAGTTGCCGTAGACATCTGTGCTTTTTGGCATCAAATAGGAGACAAGGCATAAATCATCTGTTTGGATGCAGAACCAAATGGTCTGCATTTGGATCTGGATCAATTTCCTCCATCTTTAGTCTGAACTGATGCACAAGGACAGATTGATGCAAAGTTTAGGATGGAAAGAAACATCTCTGAGAGTGGTGGCGTGGGGTCTAGATGTTATTTTACATGCTGTCCAGCAGTATTCTATGACTCATAAAAGAGGAAACCTTGACAGAATAAATGCTTCTGCAATGCGGCATCATTAGGCTCGGTTTTTTCTTTTGTATTAAATACCTAAGGAACAAAACAGTTTATTAGGCAGTCTGGTCTTGAAAAGAGGTGAAGCACATCGGGATATGAGGAATTATATAGAGGTGAGCACTGTCTGTAGGGGGTGAGACATAATCAGTGCGCCTCAAGCTCAGAAGGACATTGGAGGGTTAATGAAAATTCAGATGAGGAGATCGGAGTAGGGATATGACAGGCCTGCTAATGTTAGCAAAATAAATAGAAAGCTTAATTAACATGTCAAAAGGCCTTCAGCACTGAATCTGTAGAAAGAGTATTGAGACAGAAGACAGCAGACTGACAGCTGGATTCTTTACATGACGTCTAGCATTCAAAAAATGGAATTTTGATGAATGCACAAGTTATAAAAGCATCTGGGAAGTTGTCAAAGTTGCACTTAAATAAATCTTTAAGGGTGAAGAAAATACTTTCTTAGTTAACATATAAGTAGCAAGTGGGAATTTAAATTTATATGAAAAACATTTACCCAGTTGGTTAGTCCAAAAGTCTTGGGTTTCCCACTAGTTTTATGTTTCTAATTTTAAGGCAAAACTAGCCATATAAAGCTGACTTAGCTGCAGCCACATTCCCTGATTAGCACTAACAATTATATTGCATGGATTGGTAGCACACCTAAGTGCCTTTGCCAGGGGGCACATCAACATCTATAAAGCGGAATTTGGAATCAAACCCACAACCTCCCAAAAGAAAGGCAAAACTTCCCCGCTGTTCATTAAAAAACAGATCAGATAGAGGGGGAGCATAAAAAGGGACAGAAAATGCTACGCCATGTTTGCCAATAACTATCCAAGATAACCAACGTATATAGAGAATCAAGCAACATCCAAATATAAGATGATGTGGTCAACCATTTTTTCTCTATGTTAAAACTTATATACGAAGTGCTTATTGAACTTATTCCTACGGTTGCCAATGGTAACCATAAAATAACACTGATCAGCCAGGTAATTTAAATACACAGTGACATTTATGCAGTGTTTCCCATCGACCATGTATGGTTGAATAGTAGGGCTTAACAGAGGGGAAGCCTCATGTTCTCAAACCTTGAAATGCAGCTTTGGTTTATAAAGGAAAATTGCTTTGTTTTGTGTGTGCTCGTCGTTTTGCAAATCATTTTTTTTTTAATCTAATAAGAGAGCCTTTTTGGTACTCAAATTCCCATTTAGAGAATTGTATTTGTGCTTTAATATTGACTTTTACAGAAACATAGGATTGAGACATGAGCAGCTGAAGTGAACTAAAAGTAGCTGAGGTGCATCTGTCTGTTATTATAGATTCTACATCAAGCTTGTAGAATTTACATATTGCAGATAATGTACTGTAACAATGCAAGTCTCATTTGATGTGAAGCCATAATAAAATAATTTACATAGTAACTCAATATCATGAATATCATAGTTTTCTCATGGGATTTATTTTCAAAGGGAAAGTAAGCATCGCTGTATTTCACAGTTTTTTTTTTTTCATGAGTGTTAATACAAATAAAAGCACAGCTACGCGCCCATTAACCAGACATTAACCACCAGATTTCGCACACTATAAAGTAGTGAAATAAATTGAATTTAGCTCAATCTACATTTAATCTTTGTTTATGTTTTATACATTCTGGAACATATTACATTGTGCTTCTTTTCAGGATCCAAGCCCATTTCTTTTTATTCCCCTAAATAGACTTTGCACATGAATTTATTACAGTAAATATCTGCGTTCTCTAAGACATTGTCTCTCCTCAGCATTGAAAGCTTTGATGTGGATTTCATGTTTGTTTGGTTTTTTTCTGTCAAACATTGGCATAAAATTACTTTTATTTCTTGCAAGTTTATCAGTTTTATCAACATATATTTATTCTTGACATAAATTGAGACTGATATGCAAGGAAATCATATAAATGGGGTACCAATTAGGGTATAAAAAATGTTTTTATAATTTCTGGCCAGCTTTAATTCTGGTCATCTTATTAATTAACTTAGGTGATTAACTTCAAGTTAGTGTTTTGAAGGCCTTCTTGCCATGTCTCTAATCTTTTATTGCCTCCACTGGCTCTCTTTTGGCAGCTTGTGTTCATAAACATAAAATTTCCAATCAGAAGAAATTAAGAAATATAGTTTGTGAGAATTAAATCGAAATAAGTCATTTTTCTTAAAATAAGTGCATTTTGTCTTAAATTGAAAGGTAAGTGAGATACTTTGCCAATGGAACAGGAAAATCTACATTTAAAATAAGAAAAAACAATTGTCTTTTTTCAAGTGCATATTATCCTATTATATTATTTTAAGAGTAAAAATACTCATTCAATCTGCAAATCATCTTTACCGACTTAAATTAAGGGTGAATACATTTAGCTTAAGAGTTTATTACTAATTTCTAGCAGTTTTTTTCTTGTTCTTTTTTAAAGAATAAAGCTAAATACCACATATTCAGAAAAAAAGTTCAAACAAAGGAAGTATGTGAGAAGAAAGAAAAAAAATCAGACAAAAACAAGGGATTGACACATGGGCAACAGGGAGACTGTAGGAGGCAGCAGGATGCACAGCGGGAGGACTGCAAGACAGAAAACAGAAAGATCTGAAAGGGAATAAGAGCCCAGAAAGTTTGAGACTGAATCTGTAAATATTTTTTCCTCAAATTAATAATGTGTCTTTATATCAGTTATATCTGCGTGTTTTATATGGTATATTTTTTGTGAATCTGCATAATATAAATAAACAAAGAGCTGGCGGTAAATAAACAAAGAGCCGGTGTTGCAGTTGTCTAAAGGGAATAGCTTGAATAAGAAGGTAAAAGGAAAATGAGAACACACATATCTAGAGAAGAAACCTTCCCTTCATTTAAAATGGCCAAACAAAATGAGGGACACATGACGAAGAGAAAAATAATGATTGGAAGTAAAACACGAGTAGGCACCAAACCTAAGCATTCACTAAATAAAAATTTATTACATTTCCACAGGCAGTGAATGTCTTTCTGGGTCAATTCACATCTGTAACTCAAATTAAATTCAGTCAAATTTTACTTAATTCAATTCAAAAATACTTTATTGATCCTGCAGGGGTATCAAATATGAAAATATCAAAAGTGCATCCTGAGAGATGTCCATAGTGATGTGTCCAAACAGTGGGAATGAGCTAAATACGGATGTACAGCAATGGGCTGTGACACATCTGCATTAGATTGGCAGAATGAAAGCAATCCATCCTGGATACAGAAATAATTCAATGAGGATGATGTGAAGTAAATTTCTGCAGGCAGCAGCACTACTTGGACAGCTCTTCATAAAACAAACAGTATTTGAACCGTATAATGGTGTATGGAAAATTTAATTTCTCTCTCCTATGTATTTTGTGCATGCCTTATTCTAAAGTAATTCACACAGATTTCAGAATTTATCTTCCATTCATGCATTTTTTGCTCTTTCCCCATCTTTAACATATATAAGCTAAAAAAAAAGAAAAATGTTGACAATGACCCGAAGCACACAGCCAGGATAACCAAGGAGTGGCTCTGTTAGAAGCATTTCAAAGTTCTGATGTGGCCTAGCCAGTCTCCAGACCTAAACACAATAGAGAATCTTTGGATGGAGCTCAAACTCCATGTTTCTCAGCATCAGCCCAGAAACCTGACTGATCTAGAGAAGATCTGTGTGGAGGAGTGGGCCAAAATCCCTCCTGCAGTGTGTGCAAACCTGGTGAAAAACTACAGGAAAGCTTGATCTCAATAATTGCAAATAAAGCTATTGTAACAAACATTTACATTGATTTTCTCAGTTGCTCAAATACATATTTGCAGCAATTTCATACAAATAAATGGTTATAATATTATGTCTGTCACAGTGGACATGCACCTACAATGACAATTTCAGACCCTCCATGACTTGCAAAATAGCAGGGTGTTTAAATACTTATTTTCCTCAATGTAGCTTAAATCAAAAATCATCTTTACCCCCACTATCTATTGGCAGCCTTGGTTGGCTGGAGATTAGATTTTATAAATAGCCAGAGCTTCCTTTTTGAATCAAGACAGCTTATCTTTCTACGCTGTTGAAGAGGAAGGCAGATACACAACAATTTGGTGACTGTATGAGATTCTGTGAATTAGAATAAGCAATATCAGGATGTTACTTTTAAAACTGGGTATGACTAAACAAACTATCAAACTTGCCTTATCTAAGAAAAAGTCCAACTTTTCGATATCATATAAAACATTTGTATCATTGTGAGTTTGACACCTGGAGGAAAAAGACACACTCCTTGTTATTTCACTTCAATGTAAAAACATTTTTGACAAGTTGTTTTTCTTTGCACTTTGTAAGGACAGCATGTAGCACTCCGGTTGTCACTGGGTCACACTGTGTGAAAGAGTAAATCCAACGTCTGATCCTCTGCTGTAAACATGCTGCAATCGGATTTTAAAGCATTATTTCTATGAAACCGAGATTTGAGGGGTTTTTTGTGAATAGGCATGCATCATGAGCAGTCTAATGAAACAGGACTAATATTTCCAGGAAAAGAGAAAACAATAAAGGCAGGGTGGCTCTGCTGAGCTGCTTGAATGCCCTGAGGGAAGCCACACTAATGGTCTCTCTTGACAGACAAATGACAAGATGTGTAGTGTTTACTAAAGCCATCACTCTTGGCTGTTGCGATCCTCAGAGACCACCTTATTGAAGGGGTGAGTGTTACGTCCTGGTTAATTTATTCAAATGTTAAAGCTGAAAGGCTGTAAAACCTGCATGCAGCTCAGGTTAACTCTTAACAAATGTTATTATTTCAACAATAATCTCAAAGAAATTGTTAGGTTTCTGTTTCTGTTATGTTTTTCTTTTGGAAGTTCAGTTTTGCTTTGCTCTTTGTTTTATAGTTTTTTATGGTTTAATTCTTAGTTAATTGTGTTCTTTGGTTTGTCTTAGTAACTGTCTTAGTCTTGGTTCTGTAATGTTTTCTTTTTTGTGTTTAGTTTTACTTTGCTCCATGTTTTATAGTCTTAGGTGTTTAATTGTTATTTTGTTTTGTTTTCTAGTTATTTTCAGTCTTCCAGGTTTTTAATTGTTTCCCTCTGCTTCCCTCCTGTGTTCTCCTTTTTCCTAGCTCCTTTTCTGTTCTGCTCTGTGCACACCTGTTCCCAATCTGCTCATTAGCCCTCTCTTTGTTTCAGTCTCCTATAAATACTCTCTCTCTTCAGTTCTTCTTTGCTGGGTCCTTGTCTAACTTTCTCCAACTCGTCTCTATAAGCCTTCCTCCTAGTTATAGTGATCCTCCTGATGTCTCCATGGTTTCTGGTTAGTTTTGACTTGTTTTCATGTTTTGATTTTTGGAATTTTTTTGGACTTCTGGTTTCCTGTTAGTTTTTGGACTTTTTTCTTTTTTTTGCGGGTTTTTGGATTCCTATTTTCCTGTTGGTTTTGACTTTGTGTTTTCATCTTTGGATTTTGGATTACCTCCCTCTGTTCTCATTTAACTATCATAAAATCCACAAGAAATTCCCCTCTGCCTTTCTGCCTCTGCTTGTGGGTTAACTATCCATAACCAAATCTTGACAGAAATTCATTAAGAATGACTAGACCACTGGAATCTTTACATGGTGATTCATATTTTGTTTGTGTATCACGTTCAAAACATTTTTTCCAGAAAGTGATCTTTTAGAAAACAGCCACCTCATTGGACCTATGAGCTGATTTTATGCAGACAATTTCATTTCTCAGGAAAAGGAAGATTTTGAATTTCAGGTAAACACAGATTCGGCAAAAAAAACAAAACTTTTTAAACAAAATGATCAACAAAAGTGTGTATTCCTTTTGATAAATAGGAAGGACACCCTCATTTCAATTGACTGAAATAACTGCAGTGAGAAGCTTCTTGCAGCTAGTCTGAGGAAAAGTTAGTCCAGGATCGAGGCTCGAGATCAATATCTGGATATTGCTATGATCAAGGACTTTCTTTTATATGCTGTGATTTTTTTTATTTTATAAAAAAAAATTTTTTGTGATTGGGTGCTTTTGATTGTTGTTATGAGTAGGGATCCGGATCTTTTTCAGTCACATTTTATCCACAGATTATCATACTTGGTAGAATTTAGGACAGATTATACGCTTAGATGACCATCAAATCATTCCTTCCTTCTATCTTTCTATCTTTAGACTAATTGGATTGAAGAACATCTTTCTTTGTTCTCTTTGGCAGAACTTGCATCTGGTCTTCATGTTTTTCTCAGCGAGCAAATGTTACCTCCTGGCATCGTCCTATTAAAAGGTCAACTTATATAGCTTCTATCTTTACAGGCAGGCTATTTAATCTAAGAGGTATAAAAAGGAGCTTCTAGTAAGTGCTTTTATTTCTTTAGAGATCTTGTGCTCTCAGGGTGAACCTGCTTAGATGGGGACACCTGTTGTAATTTCTTTGGAAATTATTGCAATGGCTCATGAAAGCTCCTTAAATCCCTAACCTCACCCAGAAGCTGCAATACTGTTCTTGTTGCAACCTTTAAGGTTGTATTTATAGAGCCATCTTTAATAAATTAGACTTTAACTAAAAAGTTCATTCATTTTAGTGACTCAGTTCACCAAGTGAAAGACATCATATAGACCAGTCACACAGAGTGATACTTTTCAGTCTTTTAATAATACCGACTTGTCTGCTCAGAGCGAATAGCTTAATTAGGTTCTCTCTGCTTTTTCTCATAGTAGCTTCATCTGGTCTGTTCCTGTTTGAATGTGACACAGTCCTGGAGAGAAATATCAGCTGTGCTGCTGCTGCCATTAACACCTTTGTTTATAGATGTTCGAGATCGGCCTGTTTTACAGTGTAGTCCTGTTTCTCTGACTGTGACTAACTGGATGTGCTCTCTTTCATCCTCTGACATGGGAGCTGGCTCGGAGCTCGTCTGCCTGGCTATGTCTTCCCTGGATGGGCCTGCCTGTGGAGCTACTGTACCTAACAGTTACCTGTTATATATCTGCTTTTTTTCTATGTCTGCTTCTGTCTCCTTGAACCCCAATCGGCCCCAAGACATGTGATGGGAACTGGGGCTATATAAATAAACTGAAATGAAACAGAATAATAGAAACATGAAATTTAAGATTAAAATATTGAATTGGACCATGAAATACAGAGTTTAAGGCAGAAATGTATGCTTTATAAAAAACATTATTTTTTGTACCTTCTTAAAGGTTCTTGCCAAATGTAGTTCTTTTTTTCTGAAAAACAATCCTCATGGGAACATATTTTAATTTATTTATTATGACTGAACATCTCTTATTTGCAGGTAACAAATAAGTATTGTTTTTCTTTTTCATCTGAAACAGGATGGGTCATAGTGACACAATGAGGACCCCTGATTTGGTGGACATGTGTGCACATACGTGCTTCTGAGTAACCTGACACATATCAGATAAAATGCCTCATTGTATTCTACTCTACATTCTGAACATTTATATTAGTGCCTACCATTTTAAACCTGGTCACCTCTATCGAAGCACCATTGTTCAGTTTGCAATTGGTTTTTCAACAAACTGTTTCATTCCCAATCATTAATTTTTTTTTTCATTATTGGTTTGATACCCGTGCATTGTTATGTGCATTCACATAAATGATATGAAAATATTCAAATTAATTCTATGACAAAGATTTTAATACCTAAAACAGTCTCTCTCATATTTCCAATAAGCAGACCCTCATCTGTCTCTTCTAAGTACTATAAAATTAAACAACTTACAAGGGGTTATGTTAATAAAACCATAAGCAGGATTTGATGGTTTTAAAGACATTTCCTTTCAATCCAAATCTACTAAAGTCTTTAAATGAAGGCAGTGCTGGTTTAATTTCTGGGCTGTTTATAGAAGAGGCACCACTGCCCCCTGGAGCCAAAACATGAAGCTAATTTAGCACCAAGCAGTTTCAGCTTTCCTCTTACTTTCAGTTATGAAAATCTAATGATTAACAATGCAACATTTAGAAGAAAAAGTCATGTGCCGAGTGAAATCGTGATCCAGAGTTGCTCTGTGAATTGTCTTTTCCTTCAGAGCTTTAATGCCTTCATCATTACTCATAAGTTACTTCTATAACATCTGCTGTATTATAGCGAAAAAGGGAAAAACTTTTAATTATTCTGCTTCTATAGAATCTATGCAGCTGTCTTCCCTCCTCTTTACTGTAAGATCAACAGGACATGATGCATTAATGCTGTATACAGATATAGAGCCAATTACTTAAAAAAGCAGCAGCAGAACATCTGTTATCTAAAGTAATGTCATCCAGACTTTCTAAAGTAACCTTTTTTGAGTGAACATGAACATGATCATCTTTCAATGGCTCTTGATTTCTAAACTTGTTTACAGATGCTAAAACCCATGATTGTGGAGAAGGCAAACACTCAGACCATCCCATCTGTTCCAGTTCCTAGGAACCATCCACTCTCTGGACCTAAGGTGGTCTCCACACACAGATTATTTTTTTTCTTCACCAACTCAAGAGTGAAAACCTTCTGGTCATCTTCTAAAGTGCCAGTATTCATTCATTACCATATTTGGCTTATCCATGAAACCAGTCATGTTCAGAGTGCAGCAGACAATCTGGTCCATGCAGCTCATTTTTTATTTTTTATTTTTTTTATATCGGGCCGCTTCAGCATCATCAGGTCTTTAGAGGGCGGTTCAACTGTATTAATTGAAATGTTTTCATAATTCCTTTACCAAAAATAAAACTTCACCCTTATTTATTTTGTGGTCTTAGCCACTTTTTACACTTAAGAGTCTATACCTTTATTTTAGAGATCGATCAATGTTGGTTTTTTAAGGCCGATGCTGATTAAAATTATTCTGATAGTCTAACTGATGACAGATATGTGCTGCTAGTATTTTGAGGTCGATTCATGAAGCCAATATTTTTTCCCCCTCTAATAATAAAGAAATTAATGGCTTCTAATTGCAGGGAAGGCAAATACATATACTTGACCTGATCTTATCCATGTTGACTGAATGCCTTAATAAATTGTCGAACATGTGCATGTATTGCTAGATACCATTTTCATAACCTTTTAACATTTTTTACCACAAACTTCAGTGTTTTCTTATAGATTTCTATTTGTAGGCCAGCATAAAGTAGTGAATCCCTGTAGAAAAGCAGAATGGCCCATTTGTTGTAAAAATTATCTTTTTCTTCAAATGTAAACATAAAAAAGCTGATGGTGGATCTTAGCTGACACAGTGGGACCCATTAAGGAGTCCTGCCTTTCACAACAGCTGTAGACCAAGGTGGATCAAAATGAGGACAGAACACTCATTATCTGGTATCAAGAAAGCAACATGTAAAGCTTTGTGGGACAGACAGTGTCAAAAAGACAAATACCCACTACTTGAAGGGATTTTTAAAGATAAGCCTTTCCAGTTCCTGAGCATTCGGATGAAGGTGGTGACACTAATCAGACAGCTGTTCCAAACTATGATAAGGCTCTAAAAATCAGGGAAATTGGCATGCATGCAACTTTTACACCCACATTCAAAACTCTAACAAAAAAAACAACATATATTTAAGAATTTTTCAGATTGTTTTATTGCTCATTTAAAACTACATCATAGAAAAAACACTGACACTTTCATTCCTTCAGAGTAACCTGACTGTTTAGCACATTAGATGCTGGTACAAAACCGGTGTCAGCGTTACAGCATAAAAATATAATTACAATTATGGATTTAGAACAAGACAGGTCGGAGTGCAAGATACACAGATAACAGAAGAAAGAGGAAGACATTGTGTTTTCTGGGATAGAGCAACGTTAACAGTCATTAGCTTCACATTTATTACAGAATACTGATGCAACAATAAGAGATGAATCTGAGATGCTTATAATAAAAATATGACAAAATAGATGTGCATGAGCATATTGTAAGGTAATAAATATGTTTTTACAGTTCAAATTATTTGAATGCATCACACACAGATAAATTATTCAATTTTGCATCAGTTAAATCAGACTGGTACCGGTGATTTGCATAATCAAGTTATTTTAGTAATGCAGGAACATTTGAAATAATATACTTTATTATGCCTAATGAAATGCTAATACAGTGCTTTCAAAAGGTATTTTCTTTTTTTTTTTTTTACAGATTTTTAGCTGGAAAATTAAAATATTCCAATTCCACATAGCCTTAACTGAAAAAGTAATTGTCCCTCTTGTTAATTCATTAATTAACTCTGATTAAGCATTTTGGGATTGAAATTAAGAAAAAATAAATAAAAATCATCAACAGCCACACCCAGGCCTGATTACTGCCTGACTTAAAGGATAAAAAAAAAATTGAGTCATGGTGGTCTAAACAACAGAAAGTTAGCTAAATTTTAAGGGGCAACAAATTATTCAACATCAAGAAAATCAAAATTACACGACAAGCTATGTTACTTAGCTCCATCAGTTTACCATTGGTCACAAAGTCACTGCTTAAAAGTGTAGTGGATGATTTTCTTTTTCTAGGTGGATCATGAAAATAAGTGGTCCTCCTAATTGTCAATCATTCTGGTGATATGTTTACGTAAGGCCGTCCTACTTGCTCGTCCCCATTTTCACTTACAGATGGCGAGTCTGACATAGTGGAAAAACTACAAATCTTCTTCTAAAAAGTAAACTTGTATGAGCAATGCAAAAAGCAGCTTTTTAACAGAGCAAGCAGGAGCCCATTTCTCCAAATGCACGCTCTGTTTAAAAGAGTTTAATAGGCTTTCCCTCTCTGGAGCGGGTGCAGGGTTGTGCATGTGCAGTCGAGAGGGCAGGTCTTTTAAAAAATTCGCAAAAATCCTCAACTAAATCTTTAAATGAAAGAAAAAACACCAAAAAAAAAAAAATCCCTGCTAACTAAAAAGGGCCATTCTAACATTTCTAAAAAAAAACAAAAAAAAAAAAAAACATCTAGATCATCCCAATGACTTTGAGGGAAATATTCTAATGCCTGAAAGAACAAAACAGTGAATGTTTTTTAGAAGTATATTTGTCAACATATCTGGTGGGGGAAAAAAATGACAAAATAAAACAATAAGAAAAAGCATTTCAGGGAAAAAATAAACATCTACCATCAACAATCTTGGCAGTAGTGTGATGGTCTGGAGCTACTTTGCTAAATGGATCCAGAAATTCTGTGTGGCCATCAGTTTGTGAACTTAAGGACGAGCAAAGCTGAGTTATGCAGCAGGACAATCAACATTTAAAACAGTCCAGTTAGTCAACCTAAGGAAGGTTTACACTTAATATCGATTGTGATGCTATTACATTTTTTAGTGAAGTAAAAAAACTGATCATCATTAAAGTAAAAAAGCTTTAGAGGGCAATTACATATTCATGAAAGGCTGATTTTATGAGAAAACTGCATTTTGTGTTTACAGAGCTTTTTTCTTTAAAATTTAGTGATAAAAAAAATATTTGACAAAAAAAAGTCTGTAAGTTGGCAAATAGTTGTTTTCAGCACTGTACGTCTTCTTTGACTCCCTACCCCAAGCAATCTTCCACCACCGGTCACACACTGAGTCTGAATTTAAATTTGCATTATAAAAAAACAAAAAAAACAATGAATACCTCAAAAGTACTTCAAGATTAAATATTAATCAAATTACAAGCCTCTGGATAAAAATCGCATTGCAAATTTAAAGCTACTGAATCAAACAGCTGATTGTCTTGCGAGCGAATGTTACATTGAATTAAACAGACAAGCTAGAATCCATTTCTCCTCACTGCCAGGGTTTCAACATATAAACAAAGGGACAATGTTTTCTCATACATTAATGCCATGTTCAGTTGTTCAAATGCAAACTTCAAAGTATCAACTTTTCCTTGAAAACTGGGTTGGATTTACCTTGTAATATATATCTGTTATTTAACATTTCATGATGAAAACACAACAAAACAAGAAAAAGAAAAAAAGAGGATTCTGACATGTATACAGTGCCAAATTAGGATAGAAGAATTAAATTACTGCTTGATCACAAATCATTGCATAAAAGATACATATCACTTATTTCAAACATGTCTGGCACCTACAGAGAAGAAGAGGTAGAGCTACATAAAGGTTTTCATACATCTACTACCCTGGAGTCAGGGAAAAGACAGCAGAGTGGAAACAGACCACAGAGAAGACATTTGAAATTAAATATTTCCACCCCTTATAGGAAACTCAACCCACTGAGAGTGATATGAGAATAAATATATAGCAAGGGAAGAAATTATTTTAAAAAAAGAAGATGAAAACCTTTGTGTTATTTTTAAATTGCTGGAACTATGAAAAAAAAAATCAGAAATATTTTCACACCCTTGAACCAAACATAAAGTAGCTTGTTACTCTGCATAGGTGACTTTATAGCCCTTTTGTTCACAACATGTAAACGTCAGAATCTAATGATCAGATGATGATTTCAGCAGCTTAGAAAGAAGAAAACTTGTCTTCATTTGTTCTATTAAAAAAAAAATAATAATAATAAACCTTTGGGATATGAACAGGAAAAACTGAGTTTAATGTATGGTTTAGTTGCCATGGCTTCCTGAACCTTTGCTTGTGTCCACAGATGTTAAGATTGATGATGACTAAATTATTAGTTTTAAAGCGAATTAAGATAATATTTAGGAGCTGTGATGATTTTAAAGCCAATGAAGCAACGTCTCTATAGAAATTCAGTACCAACAAAGTGTTAAGACAAATACTCCCGCCGTTCTGATTCAAATCCGTTTGCTAACTTTAACCGAAATACCACTACAAATCGGCACTGTGGTAATAAAATGAAATTAAATCAAATAAGAGGATGGCTAAGTTTGCAGCGTCATGCTGTTTCTTTAAATTTTCATGTCACAGTTCAGTTTCAGACTTCTTCCTCCGGAGGAAACCATTGTTCTCCAGGTCAATCTGAATCGTAGTTGAACCGCTGCCAACACTGTGAAAAAGGAAAGAAAACAATGACATGAAGTTTATTCCCTATGTTTATATCCCTTTAACTTCCACAGATTTTGTCACTTAGCCATTTAAACAAATGCGGATTTTTGTTTTTCAAAGAAAAATCTGAAACAGTGTGGTCTGACTTTGGATTCAGTCAGGCTTTCGACTTTTGTATTTAACAAAAAAGTGGAACATGGTTTTTTGATAAGATAAAAGCAAAACTAAACCTTTTTATTTTGCATATCAAGCTATGGTGTCCTATGATGACCAAAAAGGATGGGGATCCAGGAAGAAAGCTTACTTGAGTCTCCAAAAAACACCTGAGGCTGAGAAAGAATAAGTAGGGCTAAAACCATTTATCGCATTAATTTATGGATTATTGAAATAATTGTCAACTAATCTATTATTGATTAATCTTTAACTGGAGTATAGACTCTAAAATATGCTTTAGCTGACAAAGTGACCCACTTAGAGCAGTAATTATCTCAAGATTGTAAATAAACTATATAATTTTGCATTAAAGATTAAAAAAAAAAATCTTCTTCTGTCAATATGCTCTATCCAGAACTCCTCAAGTGGAAAAGCTTTAGTTTCACCTGGTTTAATTTCATGAAAAAAAGTCTTCTTTAAGGAACCTTTTGCAATCAGATTATTAATTGATTAATCAAAATAATTATTGACAGATTAATGGATTGGCAAAATACTCATTAGTTGCAGCCCTGATATAAAACCAGTGTGACCGCAGAGGGATTTGTTGGAATGGCCTAGTCAAAGTTCAAACTTCAGATTAACTGAGAATCTTGGGCTATGCTTTTATAACATACAGAGGGTTGGATTAAAAACTAATGCCACTCAGTTTTAATCGCAAAAAAATACCGAAAATCATTTTGCTTATGATTCATACATTTATGATTGTGATTGCAGCATCTGTAACAAATATAACAGAGTTTAAAGGAAGTATGTGTGAACAGCTATGCAGAAGGAGGTGGTACTCACTCACACAGTGGGTCTGCGGAAGTAGTGTTCAGCACGGTGAATGGGGGTTAAGGAAAGTTTTCGCATGATCTCCTGGAAAAAAGAAGCAAGAAGTTAATGACAAGTTCATACATTTCAAATAAAAGGTAAAAGCAGAAATATGAAAACAGGGAAAAAAGCAAGCACTGCAAAGCTTCTTTCAGGGGCATGTTATCCGAAGTGCTATTAATTTAAACAGAGTTAGTGAAGCAGTGAAGTGCTGAGCATGAAGCTTGTGAAGTTCTGAGCAGCTGTTGGAGCCGGAGCAAAGCAAACCCTGACTAGTACTCACTATCCTCAGATTTATCCCCCAACATTGGCTCCTGTTCCATCATATCCATAGAGATTTTTATAGAGGGGATATTTTCATTGTAGGGGTAGTCAGACTGTGGGAATGGAGGGACAACATTAACGCTGGAGATCTACTTTCTGACACATCACTTCAACAGTGGATAACACAAAATGTCCTTTTTCCACATGTGGATATTTAACTACTGTTACTTACAAAATCCATTTCACTATCAATGCTTCCCTTCTTCTTGTTTTTCTTCTTTTTCTCATCCTCCTTCTTCTTCTTGTCCTTCTCTGGGATCACATCGTCCAGGTAGCTGAGGTCATGTTGGGAGAACACGAAGTCCATGGCCTTTCGGACGGCGACTAACGCCAGAATCTATGAACAAGAGGAGCAGTGAAATTATTCTCAACGCCTGTTACCGTGAGCTCCGTTTTCACTCAGCTACACAGCAGCCGATCCTCACCATAACTGGGAAAATGATTGCAGCCACTGTAGATTTGAGGACCCAGAGGAGGGCCAAACAGAGGGCCTGGATGAAGGTGAAAAGGTGGATACGTCTCTGGGGGACGTGGCGCAGGTAGATCAGGTCTGGTTGGTGCTTGGCAGGCATGAGGAGCAGCTGCAGACGGTCCATTAACTGCAGCACGGAAACACACAATGTTATGGAAAGTTTTTGTAATGTTAATGATCAGAAAATTTTGATGCCCATTTTTAATCAGCCACCTAAATTAATAAGCTCCTTATGCTGCAACTACAGATGCAAGACTGCTTGGGTATTTTTCCTTCTCCCCCCAATCATTCTTTACAAATTTTCTCAGAATAAGTGGGACTGAAAAACAGGTTTAATTGAAGCACAGTTTTAAAGCCTAGGCACAGCTTCTGAAATTCTGTATCTTTCTAACACAGATATCTACATTGATGTAAACCTTTAGACTGAAGCTCTGGCTGTTTGTTAAGCTGGGAGATTGAAGCTTTGACTCAAATAGAGTACTTTCTGAAGTAGTTTTCGACATATTTTTTTGTTAATCACACCAAGTCTTCTGTTTCCCTACCCTTTTTTTAAAGTTTTTACGGCACTAGTGGCTTATTTTTATGGACGGTAGGCTGACAGGAAAGGGGGTATGACAGCGGGAGAGACATGCGGGAATTGCGAACCCGGGTCGCCCGCGTCGAGGACTAAGGCCTCCATACATGGGTCACGTGAGCTAATCACTGTTTCCCTTCCCTTTTATGCACTACTTAACAACTGATCTGAAATACGCTAAAATGAATCACTGCTGTGAGAAAAAGGAAGGTCTGTAATTAAGACTACATTAAAACAAATGCTTTGATAACTACGATGAATAATTAAAGACAAGAAGATAAAATAGTATTTTATTGTGAGTGTCATTGCTAGTTAGAGGTGTCTAAGCAACGTGCAACAACTCACCTGTACACCATTGAGAGATGCCACACCCATGTAGAGGAAGACACCATAGAGCACAGGCATGGGGATGAACTGCAGACCACAGAGCAGGAAAACATCCATATAATACATGTTGACTGCAGGATTATCAGTTTGAGCTAAACAATAAGTGAGCTTTATAGTTTTGTGTAATAAAGCTTTTACTAATTAAAACAGAAAGGTAGTTTTGTATCTTGATGCACTTAGTTTGCAGTCACTATTGTTTCTTTATGTTTTGAATATATAGTAGTCATGTAGCTTTAAATATGAAAAAAATAGAAAGATTTATGATTCTGACAGGCTTATACATAAAACACAATCATACAGCCAGACATCTTAATACACCACATGAGAAAACAGTAGGAGGGGAGTCTATAAAATGTCCACAAGGGGGAGCAGCAGCATCAACTCAGTCCTCTGCCAGCTTAGTGGGAGAATGGAAACTCTACACTCTTCTGCAATTGGAGCTTAAAGTCCTGATGAATGTCCCTACTTCAAATTGAATTAGTTCAGGTCGAGGGGCTTCTAATCGGATGAAGGAAAGATTTTCAATGATTTAAGAAAAATAAACCAAGTGACGAGAGCTTGTCCTAAAAGAGGAGGACCGTAATCCACATTTCCATGGGAGAATTAGGACCTGGACGGAATACCTTGAGGATAGGAGCCATGAAGACAGAGAGTCCCGTCAGGAGGAACACAGAGATGCCAGTGACTCTTTGTTCCCTGGACAGGAGGAACGACAGAAAAAAAGATTAAAAACAAGAAAATAAGCATTGGATGAAAAAACTGGTTTGGTCAAATGGAGGAAATTCCAAACAGCGGTTCAAACCTAGAAATCCTAGAGTACTGAAACTTTATTCCGACATTTCAAGCATTTAAAAGCAATGGGAAAAAGTTAATTAAACTAATGTTACAGAACTAATGCTCATCAGAAAGCAGCAGAAGCCACATCTTGACTGATTAAAACTATTTGTTCGGTTTGCACTCCAAATATATCCACATGCCACACATTAGTAAAAGAAATGCCTATAAATAAATCTTTTTCATGTTAAAGAGCATTAAAGTGTCAACTGACCTGACGCCCAGGAACTTGGGCTGCTCTCCGGGGGCGGAGGTCTGCGTCTCCATTTTCAGAGAATCGATGTGGGCGATGGAGATGACGGTGGCAGCTACGTACCATGGCAGCCCCATGAAGGAGCACAAAATTATCAGGATGGCCACCCAGAACAGGTCCAGATGATACCCGGCCCCTTTCTGGGAATGGGTAGGAGAGATGAGAGAGAAGACAACACCAGGTGGTTATAGAGGAGCCTACTAGAGGTTATTGGTTCTAATGTTGTTGCATCTTGATCGTATGCTTTAAAAAGTTTACATAGCAAAAGATGAAACCAGAAGATTTAATTTATTATGAACTTTATAAGGAGGATCAATTAAAATTATACATTTATCTTAAGTAAATATCTGAAAAGTACATTCTCTGGACAATGAAAAACTCATAAATGTTCAAATCTAGATGGACAGTTTAACAAGGTCATTCTTGGTCATAAATAGATTAAGGTATAAAAAAAATGTTAGTGCAGGTCTGAGCTACTACCCTCTCACTGCTGAAAAAAGGTTCCAACAGCATGCTGCTGCCAGCACCATGTTTCATTATTAGGATGGTGTTTTTAGAATGAAGCGCAGCTGAAGAGGTTTTGTAGGTTAAAGAAAAGTAATTAGGATCTCATCTGATCAAAGCTTCTTTCCTTCCACTTCACCATTATGCACTACGATGTGTTGGTTTATCCAATAGAATCCCAGTAAGACACAGGGAAGGATGTGGTTGTATTTTTACAAAATGTGTGCAAAACCATTAATACTTTTGCAATGCACTGTATTTAACTATTTAGGAAGGAGTACAATTCAACAGAATGGCAAAGCTTCAAGCTTTAATTAAAGGAGATTTAAATGTAAATTTAATGAATCTTTTTTATTGTTAAGCTTCACCATCTTGACCATTTTTTATGTAAATAATAAGCAATTATAATAAGCAATTTAAAGAAGTTAAGTAATTTCCCTCTGGGATTATTAAAGTATTTCTGATTCTGAATTATTATGGTAGCTCCGAAATATTTTATAAAACATTTTTTAACTGTTTTACAAACCTTTTTATGACCCTTTTACACAGCAGTTCACAACAAGGCCAAAATAGTTTGTTTTATAATATAAATGCAATCATAATAAGACATCATTCAGTAGTTTATCCTTTATTCCTAACCAGTTTTCAGCAGCACTCCTCACCTTTAGTTTGTGTTCTTTCCTGTTGACAATCACAGCAGTGATCTGCTGATCCATGAATATCAGAATCGTGACCAAGAGGGCAGGAAGCGCAGCTGCCAGGTAGACCCACCAGGGGTTCCCTCCAAAAGGAGGAACAAACCAGCCCCTATTTGGACTTGTGGGCTGAATAAATTCAAAGAGAAGAGATTTAAGGCTCACAGCGATATTGAGTGCAGCACAAAGACCACATACAAGAACACAGCCAACACCTGAAGCATAAAATTAAACTGCGCCACAGACATCAGGTACCTGAACGCTGTAGGTTTGAATTACTTCTGCATTATGATGTGACAGAGAAGCGTGAATTAAACCTCTGTGAGCAAAGAAAGCTCGCTCTGTGCCTGCTCTAGAAGACAGTGTTCTCACATCACCTGTAATCAACTTTTGCTCACTCCTCCAGCAAAGGGAGGGCTGCTGGGGTCTGCCAACATTTGATCTCAAAGATCTCCAAGAATGCCTGTCTTAGTTTCAGGTAATATGTATCCAACCGAGCAAACTACAAAGAGAGCATTATGTAGGGATTTTAAAGAATTAGGGAGGCTTTCTTGCAGAAACATGGATCATTAACAGTGTAATCTAAGAAAACAGCACTCTGCTGACCAATGCACTGTCCCCCATCTAAAGGATCCTGCTCCTTTATGTTCAGACTGCAGAATATGTAACTTTTTTGTTTAAATTATCCATTTCTGACCTTGAGTAATATTTCAATGTCTGAAACACTTTAGGGTTTTTATTTTAGGGTTTGTTGTAGATATAATGTGTAGTTACCTTAAATTCACTAGGCACTATAAGCTTTGGAGTGTCTACACCAACCAAGGCATCGATGCCACAGAAGAGAAGAATGGTCAAGATGATTGCAAAGTCACTGATAAGCTTCCTCACCTGCAAAGAGGGAACCATGCAGAAAAACAAAGTGTTAGTAGAGACCGGTAATTTTGCATCCTTCCCAAATGTGGATACTCAATTATATACTTCATGATAGGGCTGGGCGATATAGAAAAAAAGCTTATCGATAAAAAAAAATGCATATTGATCGATATCGATAATTATTGAAAAGATTTGAAACCATATTTTATGTGCAACTCTGCTTGGACTTTTTATAATATTGCTAAATGATTTAATTTTAATAAAAAACACAAACACAGACTTCGAATTAAATCTTTATTTAACCAACTTTTTTAACCATAACAGAATTGTTTTAAAGAAAAATAACTTAAGAGACCTGGGTTATGTTATTAAATACTGACAAAGAATAAACTAAAGTGACCAGAAAAGTGACCAAAATAAATATATCAAATAAGTAAATGCCCCCCCACCGCCCACTTTTCCTGCTTTAACCTGAGTTATTACTTTGAAGTTTCTGGCCCCTCAGCATTTTTCTCTCAATTGTTAGAACTACGTGGGAAACTGCCCAGAACTGAAAATATATATATATATTTTCCCGAAATTCCTGAAGATTCCTCGGAGGAGAGCCGCGCTGTGGCCTACACAGCTCGTACTCCTGTGGGTGTGAGCGGCTGATGATTAAAAAAAAAAAAGTTGGTTGTGTTATCAGACTTCGTTTTCACTGGTTCCCTAAACATTTTACAGATGACTGTGGTTTGTTTTTTGTCCGACTTGCCATGACCGAAATACTGCCAGACTGCCGAACTACAAAAACCCTTCTTTGGAGCAATTTCCTCCGCCTCTCCTTGCTGCGACATCTGCATATGCTCTGTGTTGTGGTTTGAGAGGGCGGCGCTTGGTGACGGCGTGCCTGGGTCCGCGATTGTGATTGGTTGGGAGGAAGCAGTGACTAGCATAAACCTACATGCTAGGCTACAATGAGAAGGAAGGAAAACTGCGTTTCTTTATCGAACTTTTATCGACCCTCTTTTTTTCTATTGCGCCACACGTCTATCGATCGATATATATCGTTATTGAATTATCGCCCAGCCCTACTTCATGAATCAAAAACTCTTGATTGTTTGAACATTGCAACAAACCCTGATGTTCATTATCAGGATGCTTTTAGATCAAAAGAAAGAAGCAAAGGTATAGAGATAAAGGATGCATGGCTTTAAAATTATGTTGTAGGAAAAAAAAAAAAGTCATATAATTTATCGAACAAGCTCAGTCAGACTGGATGGAGATCATCTTTGAAAATCTAGTTGGATCAACCCACCAATATTTTATATAAAACACAAAATCCTGAGCTTGGTTGTTCGATTTGGTAAAGTTAGCCAGACCATAAACATCCAACTCAGTTTAAATTCACTTTTAACTTCCATCTGGTTTTTATCACCCATCTTTCCATCAACTCTTGTCTGGCTTCTCTGTCCCTATGGAAATAAAAGCGTCCCCAGTGCCTGATGTTGCCAATACACGTGTCGATATGGGGACGCAATGTTCAGTAATCAGAACTAAAGTTCAGATATTGTTTTATGACCCTGCATTGCTCCAAGCGTTCACCCTGACCCATCTCCAGTGTTCTTGGGCTTCATGACGCCATTTTGTTCAGTAATCTTCTCCATTAGACTTTTAAAGGACACGTGTCAAGCTTAAGGCCAGTGAGCCAGATCTGGTTCAATCCAGCAGTTGGTCCTAGCCTCAGGTCAAAAAATGCATAACATGATTCACCCTGGAAATTTAGTTTAAAATACTAAGAAAAAGTAAGATAGAGGAAAAAATTAAGACGTTTAAGCTGGTTGGCCTATGACACAAATTTTGAACCAGGTATAATGAATGCTAAATTTAAAGAATGGATAACTAAAGGATTATTCTAAACACATTTTTTCAAAAAAGGCCAAATTTTAGGTTTTCAAACTCTGCAGAGGGAGTTCAATTTGGAAAACCAAGATTTTTACCTGTACCTTTAGCTCAAGACTACTATTTAAAAGAAATTAGCCCAGTTCTCCCAGGTGAATTGAACGCAATTAAACAAATATTAAGCAATGCATATAACAATAAAAGTCGTAAAGTGGTAGCAACACTGTATAAATGATTAATAGTTAATAGGAAAACCTCAACACTGTATATTAGGGACAAACAGGTGAATGAACTACAGGAGGGCATAAGTAATGACATGTGGTACACTATCTGTAAATCACAGGTTACAACTACTAGTTTTAGGAATTGGAAAATTTACTGTTGGAAAAGTTTTTTCAGGTTTTTTTATTACTCCAAAGATAATAAAAAAAAAAAGCATTGTCATCCTTAAACCAACTCTGCTGGAGACTCTCCAGAGAACAGAATGGGAGTCATGCACAGATCTTCTGGCAGTGCTGCAATTTGTCCCAATTTTGGGAAGATTTTGCCAAAGAAATGGATAAGATACTGTGGTACAGAATGCACCACAAGAACTATACTGACATTTTGTTTTAGTCATGTAAAATTTTATTGGCAGCAGCAAAAAAGGCTGTCACACGCAAATGGTCTAAAGAAGTAAACCCTTCATTCAAAAACTGGATGGACAGTAGGAGAAAATTACAGCATGAAAAGATTTACTTTTTTATTAAGGTTGTAACAAGCAAAATATGAAGACCTTTGGAAAAATGGACAATGTACATTGAGGATCTCGGACCACCTGTTCTCTGTAAATTGTTCTGTTTCATATTATTTGTTCCTTTTAAAAATAATAAAATACAAGTGAAAAAAATCCATGACATAAAGTAAAGCATATGGTCCTTTAACATTTATAGTAAATTAATAAAGTGATACTGGCAGAGCAGAGTTTAAATGTAACATTGAAGCTCAACCAGCTTTTATTAAGACTTAATGATGCTGAAAATATGTTTGACACTTCTGCTTTGAGGGGTTTACAAAAACCAAATACATTTCTAAAGAGACCTGAATTCTACATAACAGGTGCAATTTAATGACTCTGAATGCTATAGGTTATTGTGGATTTTATTTAGATCATAATCCTCCTACCCCACAACTATTCTCTGATTTGGAATTTTTGTTACATTCATCCCAACAAAAGCCTTAAAATATGTTATTCTAACACCTGAAGACTAAAGGTCTCAGTGTTTTCTATCACTTAGTAGCAAAAATGAAATATTGTTCATAGGGGGGCTACAACTCACTGTTGTGGGAAAGAATCTACTCGTCTTGAACTTCTTCAGAGCCATGGAGCATGTGTAGGTCCCAAAGAACAGGATGAAGGACATCAGGGTAATGTCAGGCACATAGATACAAGCCTCTCCGACCAGCTGTCCTCCAAACTCCTTACACTGTTGCATGGTCAGGGAAGCCCAGGTTGCATTCTCTGGCTGGGCAGACAAAGAGTAAAAGAGATTCATAATCTATGTCAATGAGTGGGTGATAGCAGCTTTCTAGAAATCCATCCTAAATCAAAACTGCTAATGCTGTTCAGCTTAATGTTCGTAAAATAAGGACAACACGTACCAGAGTTGAATTTGTCCAGGCAGAAGCATTTAGTGCTGATGAATTATCTAGGAAAAAAGAAATATCTAATCAGTAAAGCAGGAATATTTTGGAATTTAGCCGAATCACTTGTTCCATCTGATAATGGAAAGAGTGCCAAACTGATAGGGAGGCTGGGAAAGTAAGCAAAGGTTTCAATTTGTTACTTCTATTGCAAACACATTTTAACAAACACCCTGCCAAATCTAACAGCATCAATCAGTACTGTAGTGATTAGGTGTCATCCAAGTCTGCTGCAGAGAAAGCTGTCGGATGCTCACCAGGTACGCAGCGGCAGTCGTACTGAGTGATGAGGTTGTGATCAAACTCCTTGTTGATGGGGTTGTGATTGGCCAGCTTTATCATCTTCTTGAACGCATCGTAGATAAAGATGAAGCTGATGAGTGCAGAGAAGCCCTCCTCGGTGAAGCGTGTGAAGTACTGCACCAGGAAGCTAGCGTCTGTGGCGACCAGCACCAGGCAGAAGAAGCCGGACCACAGGCCGATCCACAGCCGGAATTCGAGGTAGTCGAAATTATTATCTCTGAGTGAAGGGGGGGTTAGAGCAAAAAACAATTACGTTCAATGAAAGTGGCAACTCATTTCACTGACTTTATTTTTGTTTACACAACCTTTGTAAACAAAGGTACTTCATAATGTGGTTCTGCTGTAATGAAAGGAATAAACTGAAATGATTTAAATAAGCTGTAGTTACATAACCTGCTTAAATCTATCATTAAATTGATGTCAGATTAAAGCTTCTTTCTTACTGAAATTAGTAGGGGTGGAACGGTTCACTAAATCCACGGTTCGGTTCAAGGTTTCGTGGTCACGGTTTTCGGTTCGGTATATGTTGTTTGTTAAAGTGCTGCTGGCGCGTCTTCCAACTCCTGTTCTTTCCCACTCGCCATACCCACACAATTCTCCACAACAACTGATTTTTTTCTGCTACACCCGGCTACGCTGCTTTCGTTTCTTCTTCTTGTTTACTACTGGTTGTTGGCTGTGGTCTTAGTACCGCCACCTTCTGCTCTGGAGTGTACACGCTTCGCCTATGAGAAAATGGAGCTGCGCATGAACCGAACGCAACATACGCGAATCGAACAGAGACAGTCGAACAGAACGGTTCGGATGGTTTTCATAAACCGCTCCATCCCTAGAAATTAGCCAATTGACGCGCGTTTTTCACATACGGGTAGACCCGCTAAAAATTGGCAATTATCTCCCTTCCCATTGGCTAAAAAAGCTGGGCCTAACCCCTCACTGGCAAGCTGCATGGTCCCTGCCCCCCTGCCGCTGTATATCTGGGTTAGTGTTGGTTATGTTACCACTGTTACAGAGGTGAGGAAAGTAAACAATGGAGAGAAACATAAGAAAACCAGGATGTAGAAAGCATTATTTATTGTTTCGCTCTTTGATTCGTCCGAGTCCCTCTCACCAGTCCTGCGCCAGGTTTATCGAATGTAAACAGAGTTATTTTGGCTGGTCATATCAGACACGGCATGCGCGGTGTGTTTTTGTCCGTATGTTGAGCTAAATGGAATAAGGTAAATTAGCATGTCGTTCCCACTGTAGGCCGATCAGAGCAAAGGCGTTTGAAGGCGATTTTAACGCCGGTCGCTTGCAGAATTGTTTGAGTTGGGTCGACACAGCTCACTGAGCTGTTCCAGGGTTTAAACAGGTTTTTCAGCCAGTGGGAAAGGGTATAAGTGTTACAGTGAGTTTAATCCGTTAAAAATGGAGATACCCCCACCTGCTACTGCCACTACAAATTCTCACTGCTTACAGAAAAGAAAATCAATTTGGGTGTTAAAGACAAAAAATGTTTTATTTATTTACATTTTTACTTAGCCAACATGTTTTTTGAAACTACTGAAGTCAAAATAAGAGTAGCGTGTCAGACTATAGGATGGCTACCGCAGTAGGCAGCCATCCTGACATATGTCAGCTTGTACAATCTGCGGTACAGTATACTAAAGGCGTTACCGACACCGCAGCCATTTAAAGGGCACAGAAACCCCATCGTTCTTCACTCACTGTGTAAAATTAAATGAGAGTGAATTATTAATAATGGAACAGAGCAGGCATAGTGTTTGGTAATGCTAGAAGACAAGCCTAGGGAGTCAGAAAAGCACTAGAAGAGAGGAGTCAGCACTAGAAAGCCTGTTTTGATTGTTAAATGATTCTATATTTACAGTATGACCCTCAATTGGCCATTTGTTCAACTCTATCACAAAAAGCAGTAAAACCAGAACATGAAGCTGAGAGAAAAACTGTTCTGTGAGCAATCTGCAAATACTAAGTGATTTAAAGTGCAGCAAGTTAGAACAGTAAATGAAGAAAGCCTCTGAATGTCGAAGGTCAATTTTTCATGCTTGACACTTTTACTCAATAGAAAAACTAAAACTGAAAGCTGCTGATCCTAATTATCAGACTAATTTACCTCTTGCTTTTACTTGGCTTTTATGTCTGTTTTCCAGTTTTCATTTGGAGATACTCACTTGCTAAAGGTGAACAGAAGTCTTTCAAACACAAGCACCGGGCCTGTGCTACTGAGAATGGTCAGGGGCTGACCAGCTAACAGACAGAACACTGCCCCCGTCAGCGCCGTGCCCAGGAAACTTTCCAACACTCCCTAAAGCACACAACAGAACCATCACTGCAGACTTTTACATGACTGATAGAGTAAAGAATTTAGAAATAAAACATTCATTTAGTGAGCATGTTAACAATCTTCAATATAAATGTATCCAAAATACATTTAATTAAAATTAGTATACAGTTTTACCATTATTAATAAAGGCTAAAATCCTATTTATGCAGATCACATTTAGTTTTTTTCAACTTTTTTTCCCCCAATTTGTTATCTATACATTTACAACCCAGTGTTAAAAAAAAACTTGCAAAAGATATTTTATTATAAACAATGACTAAGAAAGGTTATCCAAGGACAGGGATTCCCTCTGCTCTGCAGAGATTGGAAAAACAGGATTGAGGAACACTGACATAGTACAGGTTTAAAGGGGAAAGGCTTGGTGGGGGGTGATTCCTTTAACACCCACGCTGAGGCTACGACGGCTGAGTAATCTGGATCTGTGGTTATTTACAGCTCTGGCAAATCCCTGCATGAGGCCGATGCTTTGCAGGCGTCCGTCGCAGCAGAGCTTCTGCTGGACAGACTGTCACCTGCAGGTGCACCCAAATGATGGATGCAAACACTGTTTGCTGATTTTCAGTTAAAAATTCCTGTGAGGAATCAGGCCTTGGTTCAGCAAATGGATTTGCTACGACCTTCTAAGCCTGAAATTAGCATGGCTAATCAGCTGAAGAGACAAAATTGGTTTAACACGAGGAGTAATGACGGAACAATGAGCTCAGCTAATAGTCGAAGCTATCTTGGTGTCAACTGACTTAACAAAACTTGGATATTTAAATAATTTGAAGTAAACAGATTACAAATCTTCAGTGTACATACACGTCCTCCATGCTGTTATCTTTCCTGGTAACAACCTACAATTAAATGCCTCGATAAACAAAGGATGGCATTTGAATCAGCAAACTTACCTGCATGTTTTCTGTAGCATCCCCAAGCAAGCCTCCAAAAGTAATTGCGTTGGTGACTGTCCCCAAATAGATAAACAGGATGGCAGACAGAGACTGAATGTTGAGTGCATCGTAGAAATCACTGCCAAAAAATGGCAGCTTTCTTTTCACATCGAGGATAAGACCCCCGCAGAACCTGAAAGACAAAGTCGCTTAAATTAGTTAATTTCACATCACAGCTCACTTTAAACATGGTGGTGATATTTGAGGCGCACATAGAGCTTTAAAGATCCATTTAAAGACATTTCTGTTACAGTTATGCAAGAAAGGAATGCTCTGAACAAAAGACATACAATAAGGTTATTCAGCTGTGAAATGCATCAATTGTTCTTTAGTTCCTTGTGGAATTTTTCTTATTGTCATCGGGAAAACAAAAGCTATAACGCTTTCATTTGATATCCCACATCTTACCTTACAGTAACCTGAGGCCATCAGGATTATCAAAATACTGATTATGTGTTACTATGTAAAAAAACAAACAAACTCTTGAATTAGTCACTAAACATGGGCTTTTTTTTTTTTTTTACATTAGTTCCTCTTTTACCTGTAATTATTTCCTAATGTAGTAAGAAATTCAAATTACTTTCTTGTGCACTGGAGCTCCTCTCCGACTTGGTGTCCTCCTCCTCCTCCACCTCCATGACCTGAATCGTGGGGAGTGTCGCCATTCATCTGAGGTGCCTCTCCTCCAGCATACATATTCTTCCTTTAAAAGTAAAAAATAAAACACCCATTGTCTTCAGTTCAGCAGACCATGATGAGAACCCTTACAATAATACAAAATGACCAATGCAATAGATGTTCATTTTGTAATGATGCAGGCTCACATTTAATTTTTTTTTTTTAAGAATCAAGTTGAATTCAAGGTAAGCTTCATTTGAAAAGCGGAAAAATGTGAAATAGTATAATCCTGGATTATATGAATTCTGTGGTTTGGTCAAAGAACAATAACATATAATAAAGCAAAACATTCCACTGTGTAAAGCCAATGATAAAAACACCACATGCTCTCTGGTGAGCATGCTGGAGAATCTGCAGTTATTGTTGTCCTTCTGGTTTTCCACAATAACAGTGAGAAAAATACAAAATCTCGTTCCCTCAACCCGTTGCCATAGGTTCCTCCAGGAGGACTGAATCCTCCTCCATGATACAACACACAAACACACAAATGGGCTGAAAGACCCAAATTCAACCTCCTTTTTTACCCCATGATCTAAAGCTTATAGAAAACTTGAAGAAACAGGACAAACTACAGTTGTTGTTCAACAAAGAGGTCAAAGACTGATCTCTGTGCATGCCGCTGTCCTACCAGAAAAGGGGATTTTACAAAAAATTAACAGCAAACGTGTTAATGATTTAGGAAACCGTGTTTTTATTACTCATTAGTGTATGTTATTTATTAATATGGCATCCATCCCTCCTGCACTACTTTCAATTACAAGGTTGGATTTTTCAAGTGGTATCTGGTATAAATTACATTCTACATTATACTGTGTGCAATTATGCAACTCCAACAATAGATTAATTGACTTTAAGACATTATAAAATTTATGGGTGGTTATAAATGTAGTGGATGGTATAAAAACATAAAAAAATAAATGGACATAATAAGTGTGAAATATGAGTCATGGGGTAAATAGGCCTGATAGAATATTTAATATTATAAATAAATTATTTTCTTCTTCTTTGAAAAGGTTACATGCCCACATGGTCTTATTCAGGTTTGTTTGATTTGATTAGTAACAGCTGAGTCAGTTTGTTTACGGAAACATCCCTAAAGACGTCATCAAAATATTTCCATTCAGTGGAGTAAAATCTTAGAATACAAAAAGTGAGGTAATCCAAAAAAAAAAAAAAAGAAAGGTAGTTTAATGAGAGAAAATGTTTAGGTGTCAGATGATGAATAAATTATATGAATTTCTGAACTGCTGGGTCATTAATATGGATCAGATCAGACCTTTTGTCTGAGGAGGGAAGAGACTTGGGCGGCTCTATTCTGATGTCGGGGTCCCACTCGCCAGGCGGCAGGACGATCACCTCATCCAGGAACTCCTCGATCCCAGCCAGCAGGTCCTTCCTGTCCTTTGCTTTATAGGCGATGTCATGAAACACCTTGAAGATAAATAAAGCCAACCAATTACCACATTAGAAATTAACATAACAACATTCAGAGTCTGGAAACAGAAGGCAAGAAAATGTGTAACTCCAACGCCTGAGTGGAAAATATTTCCCAATCGCTTTGTTTACTGGAACAGAGAGTACAGCCAGTCACTGACTTTAATATCTGGCACTTAAAAAAAAAACTCTAAGCAACACAGACTATTTTAAATGTTTCCCAAAATGAGCAAACATTATTAGCCAATATGTGTTTATGCCAGTACTGAGAATACAGCAGATAAACACATGGGGCAATGAGTCAAAAAAACATCTGATAACGGGACTGTTATGGGACGGCTGAGAGGGTTAAAGTTTAACTCGACGAAATCCAGTGAAAACACTTCCTAACCTGGTTTATCAACAGAAAGGATGTGACTGATGTTGGTGGGAAAATGTGGGGCAGGTCTGAACAGTGTTAAGGGCCAACCTTCCTGACAACACAGTAACAGATGAAAAAAAAAACACACACTGTCCTATGTAGCAGGTACTCAACCCACTACCTATTAGTTTACCGTCAGCGGCTGCATAACAGCTGTTCCAGTGGGAGAAAAAACGACTTCTGCTGAAAGTTTAAAAAATTATATTCATATCCCCCTTGGTGTGCAGGCCTGATTCATTCTCATAGTATTTTATTGATCCAAAAACTTTGGCCTTTTCTAAACTACACAAGTGCTTTTCATTGGGTTTACAGTGAGAGAGAGACTTTATTGGCTGCTGTGGTCCCCCCGCAAGTTATCAAATTAAATGGGCATGGTAAGCCTAGCATAGCAGCAAAAAGCTCTGTACGATACTGCAGCATATTGAATGTTACTAGTGAATTTCTGTTCATACTAATGGGGATCAGGTGAATGTTGTTTTAATAAATATTCGAGTTTTTTATTTCCATCATCTCTCCTGGACTGGGACTTTACCGTTTGGGTAAATGTCTATCCATCCATCCATTTTCTGGCACGCTTCATCCCTCCTGAGATTGCGAGGGGTGCTGGTGCTTATCTCGCGCTGTCAATGTGCAAGAGGCGGGGTACACCCTGGACATTTCACAGGTCTATCGCAGGGCAACACAGAGACAACCATTCACGTATACACTCACACCTAAGGAGAATTTAGACAAGCCAATTAACCTAACAGTCGTGTTTTTGACCTGTGGGAGGAAGCTGGGGTACCCGGAGAGAACCCACGCATGCTGAGAGAGAACATGCAAACTCCATGCAGAAAGACAGAGATTCGAATCCAGAACCTTCTTGTTCTTATTTTGACAGGTACTGGGCGACAAAAACAATTGGGTCCAAAGAACATTTAATAAATGTGGCCTTACAGGGCTTACAGGTGCCCATTTGCTTTAAGGTTTCTTTGCTAAATAAACAAAAAAATAAATGCATATTTAAATATTTATTCTCTCGTCGCCTTAACAACATACCTCATCAGACATCAGGGTAGCAATGGCTCTTCCGATCTCCCGATAAGACTTGGACTTTCCTTTAGGTCCCAGCAGTACAAACATAAACCTAGGCACAACACCAAGATATTGATACGTCTTTTTTATTATTTTTAAAGATTCCATGCAGCATCAGTAAATAAAAGGAGGAGGAATTAACCTTGTGGGCACAGGGACTTCAGTCAGAGCTCCCAGCATAACGGCCTGCTGCAGGCGAACAAAAGCAACAAACGGGGTTTCAAGGAAGTCCACCTCTCCAACCAGCACGTTGGATGCCTCAGCATCACGGGGCAGCTTTTTCATGAACTTATTCTTCAGCTGTGGAACCATTTCAGGTGGAGAAGAAATAAAGGAGACCTTGTTAACATCAACAGACTTAGACAACTTTTATTGTCATTTTGTATACGCAATATATACAAAGCTAAACTTCATTTTGTACAGCTTTCAGAACATTTCCTTTCTAGTACATAACTTGAAATGTAATCAAATCAGTAAGCTGCATAAACATTCCTAACAACATGCAGGATTATGCATGATTCAACAATAAAAACATGCAAATAAAATAAAAAATAAAAAAAAAGTAGGGTTTGTTTGAATGCCTATAGGCATCTAGAACAGTGGTAATATCCACCCAAACCATGAACGACATGGTGAAATCTTGAATTTATCCCATCCCATAAACATACTTTACAGCTGCATATATCCAAAGTCTACATTGTTCTTACTTTGGACTTGGCAAGAGAACAAACATTACTTTGACAATAGAGCCTTCTTAAAAAGTAAGGCAAACCCCACCCAAAGGCTACACCGGTCCATAAGGGTAGGAGAATGCTCTCCAGCACAACAACTCACTCCTGCCTTCCTAGAAAATGAATTTTACAACATAATTTAAATCAATATTAGAAAATTAACCAAAAAAAAAAAAGGTCAACAGGGTGCTCCTGTATAATATAACCCTGTGCAAAATGAGCTGAACTCTTCTTTTTGTGAGACAAATAGATTTATATGAGTTATAGAGTTGTTTAGTTAATGAAACATTTTTGTCAAACTTAGTGCTTTACTTTTTGGAGCTGTAACTGTTGCTTTAATACATAAAAATAAAAGGATAAAAATCAGCCTTCATAGCTGAACTATTCATTATGTGTCCCGAGGGTTGAGAAGTTGAGAGGTTTTGTTTAAAGTAGGCCCTGTTGTGTAGAAACGGGCCGCCGCTGGCACACCGCACTACCACGAAGTCACGTGCCTGCACTCCATGTTGCTCAAACTCTTTTCAGCTGAAGGCATTAAGATAGTATTAAGGGAAAAATGGAGTACTGTATCTAATTGATAAAATTGATGACGGCTAGAAAGTAAATTAAAAATCAATGCAATAAACCTCTGTCTGAAAGTAAAGGTCACAATAGTCTACAGTGTTATTAACAGTTGTTACATTTTAACCACATCTGCCATGTTTTTATCAACTGCAGCGGATCTGTCACTATGGAAACAATTCTTCTTAAACCATGACTGCAGGAGACACAGGACACACAGGGCAGATGACTTAAACTTCAACTAACAAACACCACAGAGAGCTTTTGTTGCTTCAAGTTGAGCTGCAGAACAAACCAACTAGGCAGCTTTTCTGTCTCAGGTGGGGCTCTGAAATATGAAGAAATTTATATTTGTTTTTCTTTTTTTTGAGTTTGAGTTTTTCGACAGTAGACTGAGAGGAAAGGGGGTATGAGAGAGGAGGAGAGACATGCGACAAAGGACCGTTGGTCGGATTCGAACCCGGGTCAGCTGAGGACTAACCAAGGTTCGTGCTAACCACTGCGCCACCTGCAAGCTCAGAAATTAATATTTTTAAGCAACTTCTGACATACTGAAAACCTACTTTAGATTGACCAAAATTCTTATTAAATAATGCAAAAAAAAAAAAAAGGTACCATGTTTTTGCCTCAGCGACAGCATACTTTCACACTGTATTCCTAATAAAGGGTGCCTTTAATTCAAAAACATTCATTCAGGAGAAAATAAATCCTTCATGAATAAACCATTTTAGAAAAAATCCACCTGTACAACAATTATTGCTGCTATAAAATTTAAATCAAAGTACCTTCAGTGCTTCTTTATGAGTAGATCAGAGTTCCTACAGATGTCTAATCAGTATTGCATGACTGTGCTTCTTTGAGTATAAATATTACCTGAGACAGAGGGGTATTTTTCTTAGATAATTTTTAAATGTGAGTTTACAACATGCTGTTCAGGAGATTAGGATGAAAGCTAATCTCCCAACAAGCTTTTCAAAGATCCCTGATGGAGATTTGGTTGGTTGGGTAAAAGATTATACTTAATAAAAAACACTGAACAGAGTCTCATGCATGCTGTTATGTACAGTGGAGAATCTGTAGTACTGTGGGCCTTTTTCGCTTCAAAAAGCCCCATGGATCAAATCTGGCATGCACTGCAGTTATGAATTATTTGAAATACGAGGAGAAATATATTTAAAGTGCAGCTGAGGATCATACTAATGACTTAAAGCACAGATTGCATGAAAGAAATGTTTATCCAGTCAAAACCTAATTACCCACATCAAAATCTTAACCAAAAACCCAAGAGAGACACCAGGATTTTGGAGATCTAAAGCCATGCCCACAGTCGGCCCTAGAGGGCCGCTGTCCTGCATCTTTAAGAGGTTTCCCTGCTTTAGCTCAACTGATTCTGACGAAGGGCAGTTCAGCAAAAGCCTGTTAAACAGCTATCAATGAAAATCAGCTGTGCTGGAGCAGGGAAAGATCTCAAATCTGCAGGACAGCGGCACTTGAGGGCCGGCTTTGGGCATGCCTGATCTAGAACGACAGTCGACAGAAGACTAGCCGAAGAGCCTTCGCTCTGATTGTGATTTACACAATTTCGATTTACAAGCGTAAACTAAGTGCTGTCCTATTCCAAACAAGGAGAGTCTGACCACAGTATTGACAGAAGGGGTTTAAGTAATGCAGTTATGAGTTTCATTCTATCAAGCTTTTCACAACCCTTTAAAAGGGTTGCCAATAGGAGTAGGTTTTATTTTATTATTTTTAAAAGGGAGAGTTAAAAACACATTACCTGATCTTTTTCTGGTTTATCTGAGAAATCACTGAGGCTGTTGGAGGTGAGGTTCCGGTGGGTAGTGGTAGGGCTACCTGAAAACAGGCCATAGATATTGTTTGGATCAAAAACACATGATCATTACGAAAATGAGACTTTTCTTTGCTTTAGAGAAGGTTAGAGAACACAAAGCATGAGTTAGGTATACAGAAGGAGGTAGAAACATCCGCTAAATGTGGCATGGCTTAAGCTTAACCGTTAAAGCCAGATGGCTGTTCATTCAGTCCCTTCACAGACAGGACAGCTGAGATATGTGGTCATCTCAGGGCTGCCGCTTAGAGGCATCAGCAGACATATGCTGCTTAGACAGCTATTGGCAAATGAGAGAGAGAGAGTAAACTTTGGAAGTATATCCCTCCTCTCCCTCTGTAAAAACAATTACTACTGCCAAATATATTTTCTAGTGCATGTTTTTCCACATCCAATTTAGGTTTTAGCAATATCTAAACAAAAACCAGGGTGTGTGTCAGCATGGCTCAGTTCCGTCTTGTGTCTTAACATATGCTACTTCTCAGTAAATCTTTCAGCTGGAGGCCTGTGACCTCACTCACAAAGGTGTCCCGTGCTGGAGCTCCTCATGACCTCACATGATTCCGACGAGTCTTGAGTTAAAAAAGGCAAAGGGTGATCGAAGGAGGAGCGTGGTGCTGCACCCCGGATGCAGGAAAACAGCACAGACCCCGAGACGATTCGGGACAACGGAGAAGAAAGGCCGGAAAAAGGAAAAGAACAAAGGGTTTGGAAGGGTGGGAAAATGAAAATAAGGAAAAGGGGTTGGAAGAGAAAAATATTAGTGTAGAAAAGTGGCAAGTATTAGAAGGAATTTAAAGATAAAGGATTATGAAAGGTGAAAATGCTGGAAATAAAAAGGAGTAAACCCAGGGATTTCTATACCATTTTCCTGGTTTGAAAAGAGCCGGCTTGCACTGGAGACGCTCTTGCCGATGTCGGCGAGAGAGCGCAGGTTGGACTTCTTGGTTTGGTGGCGATGCTTCCTTAACAGCGTGTACACCACCTTCTCCTTCAGCTCTGCCTTTAGCTGACCCGTTTCAATCTGGCTGTCTGTGATCATATCTGCAGACACGTTCAAGGAAAAAAAACGGTGTCATCTGCAAAACGTTTAATCTCTTGTGTAACAGATCTGGGGGTGGTCAACTCCAATTACCAACAACTTGCGGCAGCGTGGACGCCTCCATGTCTAACAGGATCGTTCCACTCTCAATGTATGTTTTGAGCTCCATCAAGCTATGCAAGGACAATGTGGCGACATGAGGCTTGCTCCAACGCTCTCCGCCTTTCTCCACCTTCTCTTCAAACTTGATCCATCTATACAAAGAAGACAAAGAGATGACACAGAGTGTAAAGAGCGGTTTAAGCAAAACATAAAAAGCAACAAGCTTGATTATTTTTTGCTGAAGTTTGAATTGATCACACTCCAAAAGATAAGTACAGAAGATGCATGAAATCATAACCATAAAAACATAAATCACTGGCTGCATCCCATAGTTCCCGGACCACACCAATCATTTGGTGGAACAGGGTTATGTTGCACCCTGGTTTTAACCCTGGCTGTATCCTCAGGGTAAAACCCAGGGACAAGGATCCTTTTTATAATAATAATAATGCATCACATGTCTTTGATACAAAGAACCATTTTCTTGAGGCCAGAGGATGGTATTTCCTCTCAGGATAGAGTATCCCTTTGGCTGGGCATGGTCCACGTGTCTCTGACCTGACTTTATGGAGTTCATTTGCAGAAATTCCCATCCGACCCCAGCTTCCCTAAATAGGAGTGAACTGTAACCTGTAAAGTGTAGCTTTCAGCCCTTTGGAAATTTTCGCCAGCTTGCAAATCTTTGACTTTGTGCGTCAGTGCTATGGAAACAAAGTTTTCTTTAGAAACAGCTTTATCTGATGCTTGTATCTCATTAAAAAATATGTAGGAGTAATTACAGTTTAAAGGTTAAGTCTGTGCCAAAGCAAATCGTAACAGCAAGTCCTGTTCAGAGCATGTGAGAGTTTGAGCCTTTTCCTGGTCACACAGGGCAGGTAACAAGAATCCTGATCAGATAAGGACATTCAGGGAGTTCACTGGAGTGCAGCCTACTTCCTTTCACAATTCTAAAACATGGTAGACTGTAAAGCAGGAAATTTCTCCCAACACTGCCCACTGCTCCCGATCTCAAAGGCATAGAGGAGGGAGTCGGGCGCAGATAAATGCCAGAATTATGAGGCATAGGTTGGGTGGTTCACCTGGCTGTCTCCTTCCATTCCAGTTCCTGCCCGTCCACACTCAGAAGCTCGTCCAGCTCTGTGAAGAGCTGAGGAGGTGGTGGTCCATCATCCTCCTCTCCCAGGATAAACCGGATCCTCTCAGCTGGAGAAACTAAACAGGAAATTGTAATGGGGAAGGAAAATAAAATTGTCACTTAAATTCTGCATCTATGCTGCAAGCTTTTATTCTCTCGGAAGCTTGGATATAAGACTGGTGATTGCTGAGCATAGTTTCTCACCATGGTTTGCATGCAAACAGTAAAGCATCCAGATGAGAAATATAGATGATGCAGCCATTCGTGCAGCTCCTTTGGTGAACTTTAATATTTCATATGTGCATATTCTATTGGATACTTAAGATTTAGGAAAATATCTTTACTCTTACTGTGTGAATTTGCACTGAAACCACATTTTTAATACATGTTAGCTGAGCTGATAGCATTTATTAAACTATGAGCTGCTGTTAAACAATGCTTATTGGTCTGCTCGGATAGAAATGGTGGACGACGGCGGCTAAAACTGCAGTTATAAAATTTATATATTTCGCTTTATAAGACCCAAAGTAAACATTTAAGGATTTTTTTTAGGTGAGAATTTTGCTTTTTTGAACTCAAATATTTGCATAGTTGAGTTCCAATGTTTTCTAATACCTGATAAGTGACAAGGATTTTTGTCTTGTATGTATGTTTTCAGGACTGGGGATGTCCTAAATGTACACCATAAATATTAGCCAACAGAGCCTTTAAGACCAAATATTTGTACTGTGATAAAATCTTGGTAATGGACACAAAACAATTGCTTTAATAAAAGAGTAAATGGGGGCACCATTTCATACAAACTGCAGAGATCCAAAACAGAATAATGCAAAGAATAGTCTCCAAAATTAAGATGCAGGTAGCCACAGAGTTAAACATGTGTCAGCATAATATTGCAGAATAGAACTTGTATAGCTTTGTAAAGGAAAAGGCCTTTAAGAGGTCTGGAGAGCTATTATAGACTGAAGAAGAACTCCACACTCATCGTGAGCCACTACAGAAGAGACATTACAGTTCTGTTATGTTTAATACTCGAGGTCCCCAACCCTTTGTTGTCATTAACTAACCTACGAATGTAGCCTATTCCCGCAGGGCTGTTTAAGACGGTGTTTGGATGCTAAACTGGAAGAAAACCTTTACATTGTCCACTTTATTCCAAAGCACTCTTGTAAATCCAACAAGGAATGTCTTTAAAGGAAGAAACCGAGAGCCAAGGAATGCTAAAGTCAAAGGGCAGGTTTGAATCTGGCCTTTGACTTGAGAGGTGGAGGTGGGGTTTTCCAAAACGGGTGGTACGTGCATCTTGGAGCTGCAGGAATTCTGCATGGGTTAGTGTTTGAAAATTCATCCGCGTGATGTCATAGCTCCCTAAAACCAAGCACCCATATTTCAGACCTATTTCTGACTCGCAGCGCAGTGATGCAATGCTGTAGTCACCTACAGGAGCAGGTAGGTACAGACATTTGCTATAAAAAGAGCCATTGATGCTTTATGTGAAAGCTTTGACAGCATTTTCAGAGAAGGAAGAAGGTTTCGCTTCCTTCTGAGAAAAGCAGAAAAAGAATTTGAGGAAATAGAAGAGGTTTTTGGCACACACTGCCTTTATTTTCTTGCTCTTCCTCAAGTTACTTTTAGGCATACCTCAAACTTATGACCCCCTCCGTCTTGTCTCCTAAAGCAAATGCCATTTCTTACTTTAAAAGGAAATCATTTTCAAGGTTAACACTACCAGGAAAGTTGTGCAACATTAAGTAATAGTATTTTCTTAGCCTTTTTTTCACCGTTCTACCTTGAACACCTAAAGTAATCTTTCAATCCCGAAAAAGCACACCAGCTTCTTAATTTAGGACGGTTGTTTTTAAACTGGCATAATCTACAACGAAGCTACAGTAAGGTCAGGATCAATGCCAGGGAGAGGCTTAGAGGGCATTACCCTGGCATCCTGTGCAAAGCATCTCAGTCGAATAACACATAGAAGACTTCCCCCGAGATCACTGGTACCAGTGAGTCTTTCAGCACATGCGTGTCTCAGGTGGGTCAAATGTTGTTCAGTTAAAACCAAATCTTTGAATCTGCATTTAGAAAAAGATTAAAAGAGGATAGATAAATGAAAAAGGATTACAGGGATTTAGATAAAGGTCAAAACAACAGGAAGCTGAAGGCCCTGTATCCACTGTCAGGTAGCTTCACATGTGCCACACTAAACTATACCCACTTACTGTTTAATTAGCATCCAAAACTAAAACTTTTCACCACATTAGGCTCTTTAGATGTCATCTAAGTACACATGTCAATCTGTATTTTACAGCGAGCCCTGACTATTTCTACTGAGAAAGTAGAACAGACAAGAGGTGGCATGACAGGAGAAGGCAAAACAGCCATAGCCAACATTGCATATTTTCCATGGGGTCACCGAGGTTGCTCAGGGCTCAACAGCGGAAAAATGTTTATTCCAAGAGGAGTTCTTCATACACAGAAGTCCGTCCTCTCACTCAACCTTACAAGACTGTTTACGCTTTAGATTTCCTACGAAGATACAGTCTGATAAGAAAGTGGGAGTTTGTGTCCGTTTGCATGTGCCTGAGTGCATTTGGGAAGTGTTAAATTTTCCATTTCAGTCACTCTTCACTGCTTAGTTCGGTTGCACTTGTTTCTGGCTGCCTGTCGTTTTACAGCTGAAAACTGAGTCAATGGAGGCACAACCTGCCATAGACGGTGGTTTCAAATGCATTGCATTTCAATAAAGAACGCATAAAAAGCATGAGGGTGCATCAGGATTGTAAATTATTGAGTTCTTTCGGCACATGGAGGTTAATTTGATAATTAACTAAGCCTTAGTTAATAAGCAGAAAGAGGTTTTAAAGTAACACAAGCCAAATAATTGAACTGTATAATACTGTTTACCAGATTAGAGGAGTTGAAAAGCTTTTATTGGTTTAACGTTGTTCAATGAAATGCCTTTCAACAGGTGTTCACAGTCCCACACATTTTTTTGGCAATCCTGGCAATGACATTCAAAAATAAGCTTAACATTTTTTATTTATTAAAAAAATCTAATAAAAAAGGGAGTTTTTTTTTTAACACAGAAAAAGTATCCGTTTTAAACAAAAAACAACAGAAATATTAAAATTATTTTAGCAAAATAAAATTATTATTTTAGCAAAAAATAAATAAATAAAAACTTTTTTTGTAATGTGGTTGCAGTTGTTTTTAGATGCAGTATTGTTCCAGGTTTGCCTTTATTTAAGAAGGAAACTAAAGGGTAGAAAAAGAAAATTCATCTCATCAATCAGTCAGGACCAAAAACAGATAATCTGTCTCCCTCTCTTACCAGCAAACACTTTGTTCACCTGCATCATCCTCTTACTAAATAAGTCTAAAACTTGTTTTGTTTTCTGGCTGGCACTTTGTTTTTTTTCCTCTTATTCTACTCAAATGCACCTAATTCACATCCTCTCTTGCCATTTTTGGTACACTTGAACTTAGCATGCTTTTTGCACTGCAAGCAAACCACATCAGGTTTCGTATAGATCGGTTCACACTGGCATTAACTCTCCAGAAACACTCATTTCTGTGTGAACAACTGCATATTTTCAATTAGAAGTGGAATTTTTTGACATCTTCAGTCATCTTCTGCAACTTGGGGGGAAAAAATAATTTTTAAGGGGTGCATATAAGTGATAGGATAAAGCGGTTTGAGTTTTAAAGTTCTAAAGAAATCCACACTAATCAAGTACGACCTGTGATATGTGGATGGGGGGATTAATTAGAACAAACCACTTATCATATCAAGGCATCTTCGGATGACTGAGCACACATGCTGCATGACACCAGACCATGAGGTGCAATGGATTACAGCTTCAGAGAAGAGAGGATTAATCAAAGGCACTTCTGCAGCATCAAGGCAGCTTAATGCGACAAACGCACCGAAACCAGAACCAGTGTTTTGGGTTTGGGGGTCATTTAAATTTTCTGTGTTTTTGAAAAACAGTCTAATTATTTATTGATCTGGTTAAAACGCAACTAAATTATGGGTTCGTCTTTATTTACAATACAGATATTATTCACCCTATTCAATAGCCCCCTCCTGACCTGATATAATCATGTGGTTTCAACAGCTGCCACTCATCGATAAAACTACTGTCAGAAGACAGCAGCTGTACATTCCTCTAGTCCGTCGGTCCTAAATCTTTACTTCACATTTCCACACAGTGGTGTTTTTCATACATAACTGGCCTCAGAGGGAACCAGGCAGCTAAAATATGCCGAAACTAGCTGCTGTGCCTTGCTGGTAGCTGGCTGCAGGTTACTGCAACGTTCTCCATATCAGTTCTATCAATTTACATTGCTTTAAAAGCTAGAAGCAAAAAAGCTTCATGCCAATACATTGTTTCTTTAAAAAAAGTGGGAAAAATTCCTGCTTTTCCATTTTATTTAAAAGAATTGCGATCATGTTAAAACCTTTTCTTGTACATTTCTATGATTACCACAATGCTACTATTAAATAGTGCAAACTTTCCTCAAGGATTGAATAGATCCAAGTGACCAGTCAGTTCTGTTTTTCCCTCAAAGGTTAAAAAAAATGCAATAACTCCACAGTGTTAAATATGCAGTTTCAAAGTAAATTGACTCTTTTTGAGTTATTACAACAACAACTGGAGTAAGATATACACTATGTGTAGAGTTAATTTAACACTAATTCAGAGTGGGACCAGACACACTCGGATTGGTGTTAAATTTTACTCTTAGAGTGTTACTTTAACACTGCAAAAATGACTTTAAAACGTACTACTTAAAAACTACTCTAAAATCTTAAATTTTCATAGTGATGGTTTTGTAACAGATGGCTATCCATTTAGCATGCTAATTATTTCACTTTAAGCATACAAACCAAGAGCAATCTGATTTTTTTTTTTTTTTTACTGCACAGTGTAAAAGCAGAAGAAAACAATTGTATGAGCCTTTATAAAGATTTTGGTAAAGAAACTCTCCTAGAAATTTCCCCGCCGTTTGAAAAGCTGTTAGATTGACTCTCCAGTTAGAAGTCCATTCTTTTTATATGAGAAGAGAGAGATTTCTTCCAGGAAAGATTCTACCTGACAAACTTCATACATTTGAGCATTAGGGAATAATTTTCTTTCACGGTTTTTCCTGAGCAAACAGGCCTGTAAATAAACAAGGCTTGCAGTCTTCTATGATTCTGTATCCCTCTCTCATTGGTTTAGTTCTACTTTTACCCTTTAATTTGTTTGATCACAATGATCATAGTAACTCATTTCAACTTTAAACATCATTATAGTCATCAGTTTGCTTTGATCCTGTCCGCGGGATTGGGTATCCTATCATTTTCCCCCCATATGTCCCCAATGAGTTCAGAGATTTGCCTTTTTTTCAGTTTGTATAGGATATTCATCATGATAGCTTCACAGTTACTTTCACCAGATTCTTACATGATAATTTAGGTAAACTTTGATAATCATAAGCCTACAAATTATAATGTTTGGGCCAAATTTACCTTCTTAAATTACAGTATATTGATTCTTTTATCTACACTGTTACCAAATCATAATGTAGATTCAAATGTTGTTGGATCTTTCCCACCTAAGAAGCTTGTTAACATTTATTTGACCCTTTAATAGCAATGCAAAATTGCTTACCCTACAGAAGTCTTAAGTCTTTGCTTTTGTTAGGCATACTAAAATATTTTACATCAATTTCACTTTAAAAGTAAATTCCAAAGCTGTGTTTAAAATATTATTTATTTTATCAATAAAACTAACAGTTCAACTTTAAAAAATATATATGTTGTGAATTATTTATGTTCTTTTGGTGTGATTTTACAAACAAATATGGCCCTGATTAACACCAGGCCTGTGTTTTCAATAAATGACTTTAATAGCACCTAACAGACAACATGAAGTAGACCGAAACAAAAGCGGAATTCATTCTTGCTGCAATGTAGAGACATCAGATTGTAGAGATCAGTCTAGAAGAGGTTTATAAACTTATTTTTAGCATGTTAGGAATAAGATAAAAGCCCTTATCCATAAAATAGAGAAAACATAAAACAGGGGTGAACCTTCAAAAGAGTATGACTGTAACAAAAATAATCCCAGATCTCAACCACCACCAATACACCTGGGTACAAGGATACCAAAAACGTCTAACATATAAAGCCCTTCTTCTTTCAGTGTTTATGAATCAAAACCACAAAACGGATAGAAAAAAAAGCAGGATCATTGGGAGAGAATCTTGGAAAAAGAAACCCTTCCCTCAGAATCTAAATATGGGAAACAACTCCAACATTGAAAGAAATTTCCTCTTATACTGAGAGTCCTGATGGACATTTCCATATCCCTTTATGGACTAATAATTTCTAAACGGGAATTTTCAGTGTGACTGAAATTTTCACATACTTTTCCTAACTTCTGCATCTGGAATTTTCTTTTCTTGACCTCCAACATCTGACCAACTACTCAGGTTTTAGCTGCTTCACATCCTTTCCCACAAATCCCAAAGAGAAAGGCGATAAGCTTGCAGGTGTAAGGGAATACCTCCCTTTGTGTTAACATTACACACATTAGACCAGGTGGGGTGTCATTTTAAGATTAGCCTGAGCCATCTTCCCATCCATTTCTCATGGATTCAAGAAAGATGAACACAGTCAACTCTGTTCAGCTTCCCTGGCAGCAGAAACAGGTAAACATTTGCAGTGAGATGGTGAAATGCATCTTAGAACTTAATTATAAAGTGGTAATGTCATCGTTTTGAGTTCTAATCAGAGCATTTTAGCAGATCTCAGTCAGTTTAAGCTGTACTCACTGAGAGGTTTCAGGAAGCTGGAGCTGGAATCGTCCACATTCTCCGCATCGGACTTGTACCCTTCCACAATCTGCTGAACCCGTTCCCGCTTCTCTTTATGACTCGACTTGCGTCTGTGGCGTCTCCTCCGGTGGTAGCTCTTAGGAACATGCACACCAATGTACACAGTGTGGTGTCCTGCAACAAACAAACACCAGGAATACATATGAAGAGTTATGGCATTAACAGACAAAAAGGGTACTTGTTAATTTAATAGCAAACAAAAACTTTAAAGATCAAAGCAATCTGGCCTTGTATAAAACATATACTAATATTTATGTTATATTTAAAAAGATATGGTTTAAAATTTTTCAAAGAAGTTTTTGTTGAGTGTAAAAACCAAAGTTTTTCCTTAAAATCTATAAAAGAAAAATCTGCATTCAAGTTACATAAGCCAACGCAAAGATTAGAGCTGCTTAAAAGTGGAATCGAAATATGCAAAATGTAATTTAAAAAAAGCGCTTTCAAAAAACCTGTAAATAAAAAACGTATTAATCTATATTGGGGTATGCCTTCTACCTTTTCAGTGGGTTCATTTTTTCAACATAAGTACAAATACAAGATGAGTTTTCTGCTCCTCTATAGCCATTTCAAGGTAAGCTTCAGTAAACTGGCAGTAAATAAATACCTGCCAAATTCTGGGTGGTTTATAATTACAAAGACAACTTGTAGCTAAAGAAAAAAACAACAACTTAAAATCCATCTCAAAAGGAACATGAAGCCTGTGAAAAGCAGCAGGTTAAACAGGACTTATCTCCTCCTTCTTCCAAAGGCATTATAGTGGCAACATTGAAGTTTGCTCCTAGGCCGAAAAAAGAAATGGATATTTTGATGGGAATGGATGTTTATAGATTTTTTTCAAGTGAATCAGATTATTTTGTTCTTAGCTTTATTCAAATCAAGAATAATAGGAATTGGAGTCTCAAGTTAACGAGTTCAAAACTAAACTTCTTCCATCCTAAAAACAACTAACATCAAATACACTACAGCATTTTAGGTGGAGGCTTTAAATGATTTCCATTAGGTGATTATTTACAGAGTATCTAATGATTATTTACATTAAACTAGAGGTTATATGGATTATCCCACCAATGATCCAACTGTATGAAAAACCTGCTGAGAACAGTTCAAGGGCTAAAGGGTTTCCTGTTAGTGTTCCTGTTCCAAAAGTTGAGTTGTGTTTCTCAATATATATAAGAAATGTGTCTATGACACATTTCTTATATATATTGAGCTTTACATTCTCTTTCCAGCAGTCAGGGAACCCTTTGCATGTTTTGTTTTTAGTATGCATTTCAAACAGGAAGCTAATCAGTGGCGCATCATCTATTACCACCATTTCCTGCGTAAATAATCAGAGGTTTCATTTCTGCAAACTTTACAGTTTAAAGGTTCATACAATTAGCATTGGTATAATGCAAAGAAAACCTTCATGAAGAAAGTTTTCACGGACCTATATTGGAAAAATGCAAAACTACCTTTTTAATGTGCAAACCGTTACAGTACACAGAGGCTCATAGAGGAAATGATAATTTATCCTGTTCAGGAAATAATTAGAGGCAAGAAGAGAGCTAATCTCTTTTAAACACTGGAACCAGCTGTCTAAAGTCAGAGCTGAAGTAACCATGTTTATATCTAGTCAATCTCTCATTCCAATAGCATGTCTAGCAGGTTTTATGACATCGTTGTTTTGCTTCAGAGCAGAAACCCGACGTGCATCCCAGACAAAATAAAACCTGACGCTGAATATCCATGCGGCGCAGCAATTTAAAAAAACGTCGGCAAGCAAAGAAACAAAGCGGCGAGAACACAAACGTCCCTCCGTCTTTGTGTGAACCTTTTAAGTGGTGGTTTGGAAAATATGCGAATGTCTCAGTAAATACATTTGGGTGACTCTGGATTCTTCTGTGGCTTTAGCTGTCAGACAACATTGAGGAGGATTAGAAAGGCTATCCCCAGCGAAATATATTAGCTTAGAGGAATTATCTCTGTCACTGACGTGGGATTCTGTGCTGATACTTGTGGGAGGGTGATACTTTTCTCGCCTTAACAGAACAGTATGGATACAATGTGTGTGAACATTAAGACTGTAGGATTTTCACAGGCAGCACAAAAGACCAGAGAGCAGTAATCTGCCTACCTTCCACTTCCTCTTCATCACAGACATGTTTCACAAAAGCGGCTCCTCTGTCCAAAACAGCTTCATCCTCTACTCTGGAACACAAAAAAACAGATTAGATGCCACAGCAAAACTCATGACTTCATTGTAAATCTCAAATGTTTTGTTCCTTAAGGATTATTCGAGTCACTTATTTGAAAAGAATCCTACTGTAAGTTACCAAAAACACACTAATTCAATGGAACTATATTTTATTCTGACTCAATACTTAATTCAACCCCTTTTGCACCCTTTGCAGCTGCATGTCTCATGAAGTACGTCTCTACCATTATTACTGATTAAGCTCATTATCAGTTTGCCATTTCATGATTGGGGAACTATTAATGCGCTTTATCAGATTGGATGTATAACTTCTGTGATCAATAACTTCACGAATTTGACTGGACCGTCGTTAAAGGAAAAATGCTTTGATCTAAACCCTTTTAATGCAACATTTAAGCCTGCAGCATGAGGAAAGCTTTCCCACAGCATGACACTGCCACCTCCAAGCTCCACCATAGGAAGGCTAGTTTTAAGGCGATGTGAACTTCTAGATTTTTTACTTTTCATAAAATACAGAATGTTATATTTTGTGCCAGACCACCTTCTTTCCCACCCTAGTTGTGTCTCCTATGAGTATCGAGGTGAAACAACAAACAATACCTCTTAAGGTTTTCTTTAATTCTCGCAAAACAGTTCACCGGCTAACAGATTCTCGCACCTTAGCTGTGGATTCTTACAGCTCCACCATAAACAGCTTGTTTCCATTCCCATATTTTTGCTCAATTGTTTGACAATATTACACCGAACTCTATCCATCCATCCATCCATACATCCATACATCCATCCATTTCCTGTCACAGTTATCCCTTCTGGGTGAGGGGTGCTAATGCCCATCTCCAGCTGTCAATGTGCGAGAGGCGCGATATACAGAGGACAAGACGCCAGTCTATTGCAGGGCAACAAAAAAACAAGACATACAGGACAAACAACCATTCACGCACACACTCACACCTAAGAACAGTTTAGAGAAGCCAATTAACTTAACAGTCATGTTTTTGGACTCTGGGAGGAAGCCAGAGTACCCGTGGAGAACCCATGCATGCAAAGGAAGAACATGCAAACTCCATGCAGAAAGACCATGGGCCGGGAATCAAATTCAGAACCTTCTTGCTGCAAGGCAGCAGTGCTACCCACTGCACCATTGTGTAGCCCCACACCACCAAAATAAAATATATTTACTTCTTCTGTGGATGATATTCAATTATTTCTCCCCTTTGGATGTTTGGTGAAAGGATTAAAATATGAGCTAAATGAAAAACCCAACTTGACGCCTCAGAAGCTCCTTAGGAATCACTACCTATGAGAACATAAACATTGCATTTTAGACATAGGATAGGTAAAAAAATAAAAATGCTTTTGCAATAAGTACAAAAAGTGGAAACTTTTCCCCTAAAATCTCTGTGGCTGGAGGTATGACAACTGAAATAACAATTATGCGGACATTTTCATCAGATCAAACCCTCATTTCCTAATCGACTTGAATTACTTGGCCTTTAAATAAAACAAGTATAAAAAATATCAGTTCATAAGGCAGCAGCACTACATCCATGTAGTTTGGAATGAAAATAGCTTCCACTAATACCACAGGATTAAAGTTTCCATATAACAAAATGATTAGTCAGCTAGTCAAACCGGACTAGATTTCACAACAAAAGCAGCAACAACACATGCAAAGACTGACTCCTCTATTTGAATATTCCCTTGTATGACTAACGCAGACTCATTGACCCACAATCCTGCATGAAACACCAGTTAAACACCGAAAGGGAAATTCCTCCTTTGAGCGTATGTAAATATGACACACTCACAGATCAGAACCTGCCACCACATGCATCAATAAGAGCCTCGGAGCAGGGTGTAGAAAAAAAAATGCATGTTAAAATCCACATCTTAGGCACAACTAATTTATAAGTAGACAACATCTGAAGTCTTTTTTCTTATGTGTTGGGCTCAATTCCCTCCATCAAGCTTCTTAAAGATGTTCCTATAAGGTTGGAAGAAATCTACCCCCCAGTCCAGTAAAGTACACACATTCATGCTATAAAAAGGGTGCTTCAGGCCGCATGACGTAAAATAGTCAAGAAACCTTTTTCTATAAACAGAAAATGTTTCTATCACAAGCATTTCTTGGTGCCACAGACTAAACCTTTCATCACCTGCCTGTTCATTAAAAGTTTTGAGATGACCCAAGTGTGTGAGAATAAATTGGTCATTCTTTATCAGATAACTCTCTCTTTGAAATCGACCTAGAAAGCACATGGAGTATGCTTGTAAAGATATACGGCATTTAGCGATTTGCAAAAGGGGGACTTTTAAGCTGAGGAGGCGGTTTACAAATTAATGGGCGTGGGGCAGCGCTGCAAACAGTAAACAAAGCCGGGAAGAAAACAGCGTGTTCCTTCAGTTGCATTGCAAACTTGTTTGAATTTCACATGAGGATATGATATCTGGAACTACGCTACTGATAATTAGTCTGATTATGCCACTAAATTAATAAAATCATGAGGAAGGTGTGCATGCCATATCAATGGTGTCATTAATATCTGCGCGTTCCTACTGTTGGTAAATACAAAGTGGTTGTGCTACGATAGCGTGTTACAAGGAAGGACTCTAGTCTTTATCTTTTAGCTGCTGATTTTCTTCTCACCTCCTCTCCAGCTCGCTCTGTATATATTCCAACCCTGCAGGACAGGGTGTACTGAAAATCCCACTTGCTTCAAGGACTCGCTTATGTCACACTGTTTGTCTTTTCTGGCGATCCTATTCTTGAGCAGACCCAGTGACAGTTTAAATGTGAATCACTTGCAGGGCAGTTTATATTAAGCAGCACATGTTTAATGTGTGGGATCTGGGGGCTAGGGTCTCAATGAAATAAGGCGTTTTTGTGTCTAGTGAACCAGTTTTTTTGGCTGATTTGGGCATATTTTTAGATCATCCTCCTGTTAAAAGACCCAATGTGAAGATGTTTGACTAGCAGAGGCCCAAACGTTGCAGTGAATGCATAGGGTTTGGTAAGAGTTTGTGATGTTCTGTTCTCTGGGTATATTTTTAATAGCAAGAACTTACTGACTTTAGACTGTAAGATCATGTTCTAGGGTGTTATCTCTTTAGAAAGTCCAGGGCGTGAAAGTTCAAGATGTTTCCCTCTAAAAACCAAGCGCGTTCCCCGGAGATCACATCTAGGGCAGCTCATATTCATCTTACATTTCAACAGTGTGTGTGGAAAAGTATCAAACAGTAACGTCCATTGTTATGTCGATGATACTGAAATGTACTCTACCCCGACCACACCTTAACAGGTCGCTTATCAGCTCCGACAAGCTTTCGGTGTAGTTTAGTGAACTCAGTGCAATTCTATAGAAGTTTGAATGTCTTGTAACTGATCTTTAAATTTCCATTTGGCTGTACTCCTAGGCACATAGGAATCTGAATTGAAAAGTTTCTTACCTTTATGTTTTGAGAAGATTGTAAATTCTCAGAACATGATTTTAATGTTTTTATTTTATGTTTTTATTATTTTTTCTTAACTGTTGTAGAATATTCACAATCTTTAAAATTCTGCCTAGCTGCAATGACATTCTCATATATATCACTTTTGCCTGCACTCTCCCATCTAAAATCTTGTTCTATCACAAAACTTGTTCCTGGTGACTGTGCAAAAATGCTCATACTGACCCAGCTTATACAAAAAAAAAACCCAAAAAGCTCTTAAACCTCACAAGAACAGAGTATACTCCAACATCTGTTTTAATCCACCATGCTGTTAGATTTGACTGTTTCATGTGTCATAGGGCTTACATAAATAGCAACCATTGCCGTTTTTAAAATGTGTAAAATATCTTTAAATATCTTTTAAAGAATTGCATTTTACTGCCATTTTAAAGGCTCCGTCATCTTGGCCCCGAAATTCCTCGTAAACAACATTTGAAGTCTCAGAGTGTCTCCCTGGGTTAAATATAGTATGAATCAAAAATAATGAAATAAACTATAATTTCCATTGACCCTTGAATGAGAAGCAGACCCACATCATCACAAGTCCTAAATTGTCCTCAAAAGTGGTCATGAGGTTCTTCTAAAAGAACCTCAAGGCTAAAAACATCAAAATGTCCCAAGTTTGTAATAAAGAACTTCCTGACCATTCCACTGACTTTCCATGCTAAGATAGACTTGGGTAATCTTCCAGTCAAGCAACCCTGGATGAAAGAATTAACCTCATATACACTATATTGCCAAAAGTATTTGCTCACCCATCCAAATTATTGGAATCAGGTGTTCCAATCACTTCCATGGCCACAGGTGTATAAATTCAAGCACCTAGGCATGCAGACTGTTTTTACAAACATTTGTGAAAGAATGGGTCGCTCTCAGGAGCTCAGTGAATTCCAGCGTGGAACTGTGATAGGATGCCACCTGTGCAACAAATCCAGTCGTGAAATTTCCTCGCTCCTAAATATTCCACAGTCAACTGTCAGCTGTATTATAAGAAAATGGAAGTGTTTGGGAACGACAGCAACTCAGCCACGAAGTGGTAGGCCACGTAAACTGACGGAGCGGGGTCAGCGGATGCTGAAGCGCATAGTGCGAAGAGGTCGCCAACTTTCTGCAGAGTCAATCACTACAGACCTCCAAACTTCATGTGGCCTTCAGATTAGCTCAAGAACAGTGCGCAGAGAGCTTCATGGAATGGGTTTCCATGGTCGAGCAGCTGCATCCAAGCCATACATAACCAAGTGCAATGCAAAGCGTCGGATGCGGTGGTGTAAAGCACGCCGCCACTGGACTCTAGAGCAGTGGAGACGCGTTCTCTGGAGTGACGAATCGCGCTTCTCCATCTGGCAATCTGATGGACGGGTCTGGGTTTGGCGGTTGCCAGGAGAACGGTACTTGTCTGACTGCATTGTGCCAAGTGTAAAGTTTGGTGGAGGGGGGATTATGGTGTGGGGTTGTTTTTCAGGAGCTGGGCTTGGCCCCTTAGTTCCATTGAAAGGAACTCTGAATGCTTCAGCATACCAAGACATTTTGGACAATTCCATGCTCCCAACTTTGTGGGAACAGTTTGGAGCTGGCCCCTTCCTCTTCCAACATGACTGTGCACCAGTGCACAAAGCAAGGTCCATAAAGACATGGATGACAGAGTCTGGTGTGGATGAACTTGACTGGCCTGCACAGAGTCCTGACCTCAACCCGATAGAACACCTTTGGGATGAATTAGAGCGGAGACTGAGAGCCAGGCCTTCTCGTCCAACATCAGTGTGCGACCTCACAAATGCGCTTCTGGAAGAATGGTCAAAAATTCCCATAAACACACTCCTAAACCTTGTGGACAGCCTTCCCAGAAGAGTTGAAGCTGTTCTAGCTGCAAAGGGTGGACCGACGTCATATTGAACCCTATGGATTAGGAACGGGATGTCACTTAAGCTCATATGTGAGTCAAGGCAGGTGAGCAAATACTTTTGGCAATATAGTGTATATACCACAAGGAAACAAGAGGTCATCAATTACTAATTAAATGTTCCAAAAAACTAAGAGAAATCCAAAAATCTATCTCTACATGAATGTTCTTCCAAAGTCTTGAAATTAAAGGTTACATTTCTGAAATTGAGGTGTAAGGTGTGTGATGACACAATGTTTCATGTAGGAGGAGCGGTGATAATGTTTTTTTTTATTTTTATTTTTTTATGACTAAACAGAAACTTCTAAAACCCCAAGGGTGGAGCTGGTTTAATTCAGTACAACTCAAGTCACGCCACATGTGGCGCCTTAGGAGCGTTCTAAGAGCCGCCCTTAATTTTTTGGCTTCACCTTTCTAACAGGTGCGAAAGTGTGGGGGATGCAGCTTCTACGCACACAGAGACGAGGCCCTCAGAAAACTACTCAGAGAACAGGAGAGCAAACTAAGCTCATGTTTCAGGTTTACTGCTGGTCATGGAGCAGCATTAATCACCTCACTTGGTGGCCAGGGACAGGGAGAACTTAAAAAGGGAAAACCACCACTGATGCGGCAAATACTCCCAGGATGCAGCCATGGCAGCAAGAATGCAGCCAGAGTGTGAATTAGGCTGGAGCTATACAGAGAAAGGATAAACCTAAACTCTGCTCTTAAGTATTACTCAGCAAAGTCAACAAGAGGAAAAGGCATGGGAACACGTCACAGATAAGATCTCACAGTGCATCAAATAACTGTTATAGAAGCATATCTTGATCTCCTTGTTCACTTCCTGTTGTTTCTGCTTCATGCAAGGGCAAACGCATTGGTCAACTTTCTGCTTTGCTTCTTGTCAGCCTCATGAGGCTGGATAAGCATGCCAGGGCATGAGGCGGCAGGATCAGGGATCAGCTACATCTCTTTACCAAGTGACGTAGCCAATCCCAGCAGTCAGCTAGATTTACCGAGAGGGCAGCAAGTGCAACAAGCTGTAGAGTGATGAGTAAGGAGCCATAATGGCATTTACACTTGTGGATTCAAAATTAGAGCAACTTAAGGAGACATTTTGTACCTTTTTTACTGAAAAATCTTTAGAATAGCCTTTTTATTTGACTCTTTTTAACTAAAATAATGTTTGATGAGCAGACTGACACCTCATTACTTCAGCCACTGATCACTTTTCAGTGGATTGCTGATTTCCCTTTGGTAGTACAGGGTTGAGTGAAGCAACCTGCCGCCATATTGGTACCCCATAGTTAAACCGGTCGCAATGTAAACAATAAGTGCGCTATAGCATCGAACAACTATAATGTTCTCATTTTAAGGGGGACTTAAGACTTTTAAAATATAAATTCATCACTTGGACACAGACTTGCAGTTTCATAGCTTAAGTAGATTACTGTAATTTATGATAAAAAAAATAAGTGCATCACATTGCAAAGTCATTATGAAGTCAATGAAGTCTATAAATCATGTAATATGACGTATTATACAAATCCATCACAACAAAATGAGTGTGTTAATGGAGCACAATAATACACACGCGCCAAAAGTGCTAAATTGAGGACGTACATGTAATATACATGTACTGATTACATTGTTATGGTAATTACATATAATTTCAAGATTTAACATCAAGACTGATATACAAGTACATCTGTTAATGCTATAATATTTTCCTATTTGCAAATTGTGCATGCATGATGCCATATACTTTTATGACTTTAAAAATGCTTGACTTGCTTTTTTGCATCAATATAACATGCAATGTACTTTAGCACATTACTTTTTCAAATGAGAAATACAACAAACACTACAAAAACGACATCCACTTAAAGAATAACTACATTTACATTTCACAATGAATTACTTTCTATTTTCTAACGTTAGACCCAATGTTGATGTCTTACTCAGTCAATGTCTTAGAGTCAGTCTAAGACAGCCAGACTAATGTTAATCTACATACTATAGGATAAATCGGAATATATATACGAATTTTCTTTGTTAGTAAATCCACTGACTGTATAATTACCTGTGAAACATCTTCCAAGAGCCAGCAAACTATTTATTTTTGCAGCCAAATGCTATATACGTAGGCATTTTTTAATGGCTCATCTCCTTGGGAGTGGGAGTACCAATATGGCGGCCAGTGGGTTCACTTTTTTCAGGCTATCAGCTATCCAGTGAATAAATAGAGATCAGTGACTTCAGCACCAATGCCTCTATAAGCCTGTAGCCCATGTTCCCTGAATGTACCTCAGGTCATAAGTACATTTAGGGAATTTTCTTGGTAATACACAGCTTGTTATTTAATAGTATAATATTAATAACTGTTATTATTTTTAAGGATTTTAAGCAGTCAATTTATTTCTCAGGCTGGTTTATAAAGAAAAAAAAAATCACCATATTTTTTAAACATTTTAAAAGTAATTAGATCAATTTTACTTTTGTTTCTAATGTATATTTCCTTTGAAAGGGGAAATGGCTGAGATAAAGTTTTGTCTCAAAACATTTAATGAAAACAATTGTCTGCATTGTTCCCTTCACACAATAGATCACTACCTGCTAAACAGGTAGTCTTGACTTTTGCAATTTCCAGCAAAGAAGATTTAATATGATAGGAGAGGTTAGGCAATTTCGAAGAACTTCTTAAAGCCCTTTATACTCAAGTTCACGCCTAGAGAAAGCAAGACAAGCAAGGAAAAAGGAAGAGAAAAACATTTCCTTGTTGAAAACAAGGTGTCACAAACCATTCATCACAAACAATTGGAGACAAAGGAGAGTTAGAAATCAAGTGTTGTTTCTATACACCCATACAAAGAGGTCACTCTAGACTCCATATTTGATTTGAAGAGGACTTAACCCAACCCCGCAAATATTCCAAGGAGATGCAATAGATGAGAGGTATGACGCAACAACTGCAATCCATGAGCTTAAGGAAAAATTTTAAAACAGACCAAGGGGATTTCTGGTTTTGACCGGCATAATAATAGCTGATTTGTTCCTTTCAGTGAAACTAGTTGATCTACTGTATATGCAGTCCGTCGGCAATAAAACAACACTGTGGTCAGTTTTTCTATTTGTTTGACCCCTTCTTTTGCAAATCAACATAAATTCTACCCTCACAACCTAAGCTCCAAGATCTGGTTACATCACATCCTGCGTCTTATCAGACGTCGATTTCAGTGAGGTACATATAAAACCGTATCGCGTATCACCTATCACTGCCAAAAATGATCCCTAAAATCAAACACGTACCAATGCCAAAACAGTTAGCATGATGGCGCCTAAAACACAGACTCTGAAGTGTTTCACAATATAAGCCCAAATCTCTCAAGATGATTGCAGAACCAATCAGGATACGGACAGGGGGTGGTTCATTAATGTCCCAACAACTACTTAGAGCTAAACCTGCTAAAAACTGTGTCAACTGTAGGACTTCTTCCAGTTCCTATAAACCACCCTATAAAACTGAGAGAGGGTTTCCCCCATATACCATGAATCGGTATGGATTCCTTAGCCAAAGCAGAATGGCGTCAGCAGTCGCCATGATAAGGGCTGTCCAAATAGTTCTGGGAGTAAGGAAGGAGGTAGGTAGAAGAGCTTGTATTCTTCCAATCATATTTCCTTTATCACTGAGACTTTGGAACATTAATAACTGGCACTAAAGGGCTTTTAGAAATTATATTTACGCACTGACTGCCTCATGGAAATAAAAAAAAAAAACAGTTTTTGCTTCATGAGTACTGTGTGCGAGACAAATGCCAATCTGTACACCGTTGTATGATTTGGTTTGTGTAATGTAGAGGTTTTCTTTTCATTGCTCCAATATGACATGTATCATCGATGTGAATTTTATTTTGTTGCCCAATGAAGTCCCCAGTTAAAGGCTGTCTGGATTTGGTACAGCTGTTCAGAGTTCCTTTCCTACCCACACTAAAGTCTTTACTGCTGACCTCATGGAAGGTGAAGGAGCAGGGAAATCCAATTTGCTGTATTCTGCTTCAGCCATAGACTAGATTCTATTCAGAGGAGAGCCAATCAGAGTCGCTGCAGAAATTCAGAAGGTGCAACCCTCCACCAGAGCAGCTGCTCATCTCCACTTTGCCATCATCCTGTCTGTTTTCTGCACATCCATCACTGTGTAAGTTGGCTAATCTAAAAAGCATGACAGGTCCAACCTATAATTAGGTTCACCGAGAGGATAATTGGGACAGACTTTCCCTCCGTTCATGACCTGGAAAAGTAGTCTAAAACTAAAAAAATGTGACCAACGTCTATGCCACAAACAGGCATCCTGGTCAGAGGCTGTCCAAACTCTTATCTTCAGTAAAGTGTTAAAAAAATAAGCCCCCACAAAGACAATTTCCCCAGTCATTCTCTGTTCAATTTAATGAAAACCTCAAATCCAAGATACTCAGTACCTCGATCCAAGTACCTCAAATTATAGCTGCTACTTCCTGTTTCTATTTTTCACCTTTCACAGGGTCAACAATATGACCGCTATCCAGGGCAGGAAAAGAACTCCAGACTGATGTACTGAATCCAGAAAGCCTTCATCCTTATGGACGTCATTACACAACGGACATGCACACCAATAATGCAAATAAAATTAGGACTATAACCTTCTATAAGAAGAATACAAAAAAAAATATATAAAAATCTAGCAAACTATTGAATTTCTCAATTATATAGCCCAAAACTTATAAGGAAATGTTCATTCGCATGCATCACACAGAGTGCAGGTGAAGAAATAATGTATTTTTGTTAAACTCGATGAGGTTGCCTGTGCCTAAACACCCTGTCCTGCAAAGGATTGTGGGTAACTGTATAGCTCCTAGTCATGGCTAGGAACATCAGAAGGTCCTTATGATAAATGAATTGCTTCTAGGAAGCATCCTACTTCCTCGTTCTGGATCCTTCTTTACTGCAAGCGTTCTTAGACAGCACTTATCCAAGTGTGGCGATGGCTGACGCACTTACCATGTGGCTTAAATGTCCTAACTGATTGGAAATATTCCAATTGACCTAGACACTCTGCTAGAACAATTAAGTTTTTTGCAACATTACAACCCGTTTCCCTGTTTTTTACTTGAACAAATGCACACTTGTACACACCATTATCCTGCTCTTACTCCCTTTAAGCATATTTTTTTAAACCGTGTGATTATTTTTTACTTTTGATAATGATATAAGCAATGAAAAAACAAAAACAAAGCTAGGTTCCTGGTTTGTGCGCAAATTTAGTTTTTTTTTGCGATTCTGCAATTCCATTATTTACTCACTCTTGATGATAAGCCTGATTATTGTGCCTCCTGTGTTGCTTTTAATAGAAATATACTGTATACAAAATCAGATCAAGTTAGTTTTTGTTTCCTTCGACGTCCTTTCAAAAACCTTTGTATCTTATTGTGATAACTTAAATGACTTTAGATCCATTTATCAATTTTTTAATTGATTATATTATTCTCGAGCAGTTTTTCCAACCCTGTGCTTTTTTTTTCCTCCCATTGTATGGTTGTCAGAAAAGGTGTCCCTCAAGAACCTGTATTAAGGCCAAAAAATAACAATGTAATCATTTTTGGCATTTACTTTATTATATTTAGTTACTTTAATACAATTGTTTCATGTTAGCAGGGTAGGACATAAAACAATTGTGTTACAGCAACTAAATATGATTAAGTAAATGCCTAAAGCGGTTGCATTGTTTTTTTCAGTATAATGGGTTAAATGTTCTTCCCTCTGTCCCTATGCGGATGATACTATCATGGAAACATAGTGAACCTGCTAAAATATATGTCCATCTATACCAACAACTAAACACCAAAAAACAAAGAACCAAGGGAAAATGCCTTTAGTTCTTCCAAACCTTTTTTCCCCACAAGAGTTAAAAATGCTGAATTTGAATATATAAAAATCTTAATATTTTCATTGATGACCTTTTTGGCTATTTGAAATACAAAAACAAACAAATAAAAATCAAATCAAACACTAGGGTTCTTGTATAAATACCTATTTTTTTCATTTGCCATAATAACAGGACCTCCCTTACTATCCGTACACATTTTCGTTTCGCGTCATTTACACTCAAGATTGATCAAATTAATTACTTTTATCGAAGAGCACTGACATTCATCTCGGAAAAAAAAATCTCTTACCCACAATCAAAGTTTAATATTTCCAGTTAACCGCCACTATACTTAACTTGATCAAATTAAAGGGGAAATAAGGTTTCATTGAGCTAGAATCAGACCTTATCCCTGCAGCCTAACCCAAATGAAGGCTTCAAAGGCATGTTAAAGGAAAAATAGTTTGTTAGGCTTTAATGCTTTACATGGGCGATTCTAGACAGAAGCCAACGGGGGCCATATTATAATAATAATAATATATTTGAATCCCTAACCCTGTTTTTTTTTTTTATTTCATGCTTTTCTGTGCCCCCATGAAAAAACGCTGGGCCCCCTCCTGGCCCCTTGGTAAATTTGGTCTAGAACCGCCACTGATGCTTTACTTCTAGTGTCTCCTGCCTTGAACTATTAACTGCCTTTTAAGATAAGACTGTTATACCCTATTATATGGATGTTTAAAATCACACTATCCAATATGTTTTTTTATTAAAATCTAATATGAAGGCGCGTGCGCAGTGAGGCGCGCGCACTGCTTGATTCATAGATGTAGAGCAGTGATCCATCCATCGCTGCGTCTTTCTAATTGATAATGACAGGTTCTTGGAAAATAGATTACAGTCCATTCATAGGCACAGCGGTGAAGGAACACTGGCTTATCTAAGGGGACTTTTTTCCAAAATACTTTTTTTTTTTCGATCACTCTTAGTTTGTTAAACAACCCACGCTTTTTTACTCAGGTATAACACAGACTATAGTCAAAGCTCTATAATTAATCAAAGAATATCTGATATTTACTTGTTAAATAACCTGGATGAGGATCAGATGTGCGCGTAAACTTTCCACTCGGAGTTCTTCCTCTTAAAAACGCAACAGATTGTAAACTTACTTGCTCTTATCGGAACTCATGGCGACAAGTTTCCTCCTCGGAGATGATCAAGCTTTGTACTCGGTGGACTTTTGTCACCTCCAGTTGCTTTATTTGTTTTCCTTTTCTATTTAAGAAACAAAAATATAAATATATATCTAATGAAAGCAAACAACGAGGGAAGAAGTGCGGCTATCTGGCGGGGATGATCTCTTTGACTCGATGAACCAAACTGTGCGCAGCAGGACGCGCAATCCTCATTATCTGGCTGAGCTCGTCCCGGAGCGACACGCTGAGGAAATGCGGAGCGTCGTGGGCGCGTGGAGACTCCGTGGACTGCATGTCTGTTTTCCATATTTAACATCCCTTCCCTCCTCCTGCGTGACGCCACGGATGGGGGCGGAGGTCACTCGTGGGTGGCGCTCCAGATGCCTCTACTTGACAAATTGCTCCTCTATTGTTTAATCAATTTAATTTCCTGGCATTTGGAAGCGCTTTGTTTCAACTCTTTGCACATAAATCTGGACAAACAAGGATATAAGATATCATGGAGGGGACCGAGATTTATATTACATCCTTTTCTAAACCAGACTTTATTTTGGCTATTATTCTAATGACTGTAAAAACAAAAATAAATAAAAGTAAAAAATAAAAAAAAGGAATCCAGGTAAATGCTTTATTATCTTGCTTGCTTCAAATAAAGGTCGAATAATCAGCTAAAAGGGTTTGAATTAAGACTGGCAACACGTTCTGGAAGAACTATAGGTGCACCTCAGAAAATTGGAATCAATTTTAAGTCAAAAGTTTTATTATGGACCACATGGCTCTCTGCCCAGGGCTGCACAGACTGAGGGGAGACCAGCCTCAAAATAAGGTTAGGCTTTATAATCATTCATTTCTAAATTACAATTTTTTTCTGGAATGCGTGAAACATATATAAGTTTTATAGACCTTAATCTTACTGAATGTTTAGAAAAATAAAAAAATGTTTTTTTTGGCAAATGGGTGGGGTGCTAAAACTTCTTTGTGCTTTTTGTGGAGTATGAACAGTCCATTGATTGCATTTTTGAGTGATACCTGAACAGGCTTTATTCCGGAATAAGTAACTCTAATTTAAAGCTTTTTAATGCTCCTAGAAATAATTTTAATGCCATCAACAAGTACTCATGACTCTAATATATAAACACAGCAAAATCCTCTTTACTGTCGACAGGCTTCAGCCATGTCATGAATTCCTTGTTTTCCATCCGCTTTTGTTGAAATTAGTATTTTCCCATTCTCTAGCCTTTTCTCCGCTTCGAGCTTCTTTTCCGAACATACGGCTTTACGATCAACCAAAAGCAGTTCGGCGCAAACATTCGGGACATTATATCTGAGGAAATTGTTTTTATAAACTTTTTTTAGTGCATTTTAAATACCACGATAATCACATTTAATGAATTTCAATGC
>CM060069.1:13861336-14018836 GCA_030533445.1 Cyprinodon diabolis
TTTTGATATCTCAAATGCATCTGGAGATCTGGGAGGCTTCTTGCTGTCTGCTGACATTCAAATAATGGAGGTCCATGGTGCCCGAGGCAGAAAGGTCCATAAAAGTCCACAAAAAACGTGTCAATATTCCTCCATACTGCTCGTCCAATGTATTCCAAGTGTCCTGAGTGGGTAGCGTCCATAATTTACTCGAAACAAAGTCATTTAGAATGTTTTTAGAGCATAAACAGTAGTGTATAGGATTTCCTAAAAGCACGCGCCTGCGAGTTCACGAGCCTACGGAAACCGCGGCAGACCAAACCAGATGAAAGTGCGCATTCAGCTCGGTAAAGAACTTATGCTCTTCCTCAACACTGAAGTCCTCAGACATTTTTCTTTCGTTGTTTCTTTAATTGCACAAGTAAACAGCAAAGTTATTCTTCTACGCTTGCATTATCAAGAGCAGACGCTGAATGCGCACTTTCATCTGGTTTGGTCTGCCGCAGTTTCCGTAGGCTCGTGAACTCGCAGGCACGCGCTTTTAGGAAATCCTATACACTACTGTTTATGCTCTAAAAACATTCTAAATGACTTCGTTTCGAGTAAATTATGGAAGCTACCCACTCAGGATACTTGGAATACATTGGACGAGCAGTATGGAGGAATATTGACACGTTTTTTGTGGACTTTTATGGACCTTTCTGCCTCGGGCACCATAGACCTCCATTATTTGAATGTCAGCAGACAGCAAGAAGCCTCCCAGATCTCCAGATGCATTTGAGATATCAACAAAGTACTCCAGAGTGTTGTTCAGCATGGGGGTGAGTAGAAAATGAAGGCTAATCATGTTTTGGGTGTACTATTCCTTTAAAGAGAATTAAAAAAAGTCTCCTGGTTGCAAAGGACAACATCATAGTCCTAGTACATTGTTTTATAGCCCTTTATACCCATTTGTTGATAACTAAAGTCAACTGATAACATCAAAAAGTTTAATATTAACTTCTGCTATCAATGGGCTTTTTTGACTCTTTCATGAAACCTTAAGACCTTTATGATAAGGTCACCCAACCCCAACCTTCAGTGGAAAATCTACCTCTTCACACTGCAGAATTTACTGCTTTTTATTTAAACACATCTCTTCCCAGTTAGATTTATAACTTTTTTCTTCAATTTTCAGCCCCTTGCCTACAAAATGTTATTTTTTTTTGTTAATAAAAAGCTTTACCTGGGCATAAAAAGAGTTCCTTGATCTAGGCTGTAGATGGCACCTTACTAGATGAAGGAGCATGTGCAACAGTCCAAAGCAGAATTAAAAAGCCATTGTTGTCAAAGTGGACAATTTTTAACTTTAGCTTATGAATTTGTGTTAAAGCATAAATAATAAAGTGTATTTCTTTTTTTTAAAATATGAAAAAATGAGCCAATTTTTTTATATAACCTTAGCCCACTCCTGTTCCACTTTAACAGCACAGTTTGGTTCTCTTTAACCAAAAAAGTACAGAAATCAAGAGTTATAACCTGTCTGATCGGTGTCTTGTTTCCAGACCACTATGCATGCATGTCAAAGCAGGAGGTTTGAGCTGCAGGTGTGCATTTCTGTGCAGAAACCACCTGTTTCCCTTGGGTGTGTATTAACTGTAACCAGCGCAGATATGTGGACAGATGGCAGCTGCGCTCTAAATACAGCTGAGGACCCTCCCTGTTATGCAGACATGGTCAAACGGGGGCTCAGCAGCTCTCTGAAGGAGCCTTCACTTCTATGTTATAGTGCAGGCTTAATATTCACAAAATAATTTAGATAAGTAGGGTTTTTTTTCTCTCCCCCACTTATTGTCTACTAACTATGCGTGAAATATGGAGGACCAATCCTGCCATAATTAAAAATAAATACAGAAATAAATAAATGCTCCAAAAATAAATAAGCATACAATTAATTGCCCCCCTAAAATACCTTAAACAAATTATATATATATATATATATATATATATATGTTTAAGGTATATCTTTTAATTAGCTTCTTTGTTTTTTGCCTTTGTAATAACCTACATTTATTTGTTTATTGTATTTTGGGGGGCAATTAATTGTATGCTTATTTATTTTTGAAGCATTTATTTCTGTATGTATTTGTAATTATGGTAGGATTGGTCCTCCATATTTTTTAAGCATTTATTTTTTTCTGTATTTATTTGTAATTATGGCAGGATTGGTCCTCCACAGGGAAGACATACCTCAAAGTCGCTGGTTGATGTTTGGACGTTGCACCATCTAGCGATCGGTTCTGGTACTATCTCCCAGTCATTGCTCTCCTGCTCCAAAAGGCGCACAAAAGTAGACTTCCCCGCCGCTGCGCACCAAAAAATATTTTTTTTTAATTCAGTTACGGTCATATATTGTAATATAAATACAAACTACGATACAAAATAGTGGCATTGGCCTTATATATAAAGTAAGAAGTGAATTTAAGCGGGCATGACTATAATTTGGCGGCAAAATACCATTAGATCTAAAGTAACACAACCGTCCGAAAAACATAGAAACTAATTATGACCACCTGCCACATTATTTAAATATGCACTAATAAAAGTTGTAAGTCATGTTTTCTAAAACAGATATTAAGTCTTTATTTTTCTTTGACAGCTGCACTTACCAATGTTTCCTTCGATAGAAATGCGCTTTATTCTTTTCTCCATGGAGTCATTCATGGCGTCGGGGCAGGGTCTCTTCGGTATGGAAGGCATCTTTAGAGATCTAGTATTTGCACCTAAAATAGGCCAAAAATGAAGGAGAGCACTGCGGGTACAGCTGCAGCTGATGGAGAATCGTTGTTGTTTAAATTTGGCGGTGACAGAACGGACGTGGTGGGCGTGTCATTCAGACCCCGGAAGCAGCTGTTCGCCCTCCTACTTCCGCTTCTTCTTGTGGAAATTTTTATGGCGGTTTACAAAAACGTTAGGTGAGCATTACTGCCACCAACTGGTAAGGAGTGTGGACCGCATTGCAAAAAAAATATATATATATATATCCGGTTATACACTTTAATCTGTTTCAAAAACTCAAATATAACCCGATATTCTCTGCTTCCTGATTCCTTTTGCAGTAAATCAATAATGTCAAGTTTCATTTTCATATTACTAAGTTTCCTAATTAACTTGTTTCCCTGAACTAAATATTTTCTAGAACTCACTCCTACTTCTGCTTCACCTCCCCGCCCCATATGAATGCAAACCTGTGGCCAGATATTTTTATTTTGCTTTATCACAACGCAACAATAATACAAAAAAGTAGTGCGTAATTATGAAGTAAAAATATCAAAAGACGCTTGTTTAAAATAAAAAGAATTGTGACTTGATATACTTAAATTAAGTGCAGACAAAATCACATCATTAATCAACATATTCTCACTATGTTTAGTTTAAACTTAATATAAATAATTGCACATATGTGCAGCTGTGACTGTAGAAAAAGCAGAATGGGCTGGATTTTAGGTGCAAAAGTAACTTTTTCTCATTTTGAATAAAATACCAATGGGTTAAGTTTCACCTGGTTTACAGAATTTAAACCAGGGGAAACTAAACTTATTCCACTTCAGAAGTTATGGTAATAGCATTTTAAAGGACAAAATAAAAACTTTTTAAACATAAATGTAAAGGGTTTTTTGTTGCTTTTTTTAAAAACCATTTTGGTGTAATTACTGCTTTGAGTGAGTTGCTCTGTAAGATAAACATATTTTTTAAAAGTATCTGTACTCCAGTTATGACTAATCCCTTACTAAATTAAAGATTATTTCATAAATCTAATAATCCCAATTAATCCGAAGAACCATTTCAGCCCTAAAAAAATCATTCTGTAAACTCGACCATTACGTGTTTCGTGTTGCCATTTCATTTTGATCCAAAAGCATCAATTTTAGCTGTAACATGACAAATGTGGAAAATTTGAATGTTTCATTAATAATTTCAATCTTATATCAAATTTATCAATTTTCATACAGAACTAAGCGTTGCATGGATAACACTGTCTTGCATTTTTGCCATCTAAGATATTACACAATGTATTCTAATTAATAAGGTGGCATTCATAAGCTTTTAATGGATTTCATTAGTCCATGTGTGATGAAGTAACAGCATCTCTGTTCCAATCTAGTCTGGCTAAACTCAGGGTACACAGTAAAAATACAAGATTCGGCGAGTCAAGACCACCTTTATTTGCCTTGTAAACAGCATAACCAATTCAGTAGCACTGAAAATCCATATCAAGCCATTATTTACAAACATCTCATCAATTGATAAAGTAAAGAGGATCAAATGGAGGCTGGAGGTTTTGTTATGGGCATTTCATGAGGATGACCGGTTATTCTATTACATGTTAGAGTATTTGCTGACCAGTAACATTCATATTAATTAGATAAGAAAGTGAAACAAACATCTTAAATATGTAAAACATGAGTTTTCCAATAACTGAATAAAGGAGACGAAGCAGCCTCTAAAACGACTCGATGTATTAATTTAACAAAAAGCCACCACTTCATGCTCACTTAGAAATCAGTCAATCCTCAATATTTACAAGTGTGCATCATTTTTACTTCCAAGAAATTACTGTTATAAAACGTTCAAATGCCTTTTTTTTTTATACTAAATCAGACAGAGAGGGGTTTCCATTTCTGTCTGACCCAAATTCAAGCACTCTTTGAAAGTTTGTATAAGATTCAGAATACGAAAGCGCCAACTGGTAATCCTTTTAGTGTTGTTTTCAGTCATTGCATAGCAACTAAACTTTGACATTAGGAAAGGGAGCATGCTTCGGCTGGAGAAAGCACAAAAGTATTATAAGTTAAAGAATAGGGTAAAAAAAAAAAAAAATCACATATAAGCATAAGGAAACCTTAGTTGTGCCCTACAGCTAACCTCAGAGGAAATCGATCCGTTTAACATTCATTTGGTAAAATATGAGGAAGGAGATACAGCAGGAAAACTCAAAACTACACAATACTGTTAAGAATTCAGGTTTTTAAGACTTAGACCCTGATAAACATTTCCAGAGGTTTCTATAGTTAATGAGACATTTATTACCTGGATAAAATGTGAGACTAAAGTGGCATTTTTCCAGATGGAATAAAATAGGCTGTAACAGAGGGAATAACGGAGGAAAAACCTCCTCTATAATTCACATGCCTGGACTAGATGTATGAATAAAAAAAAAAAGAAGAAAGAAACTGGACAGGTTTTCTCTGAAAACTGGCTCAAACGGTATGTTTCACATGGAAACATACTCCAAAGAAAACCATTTCTATTGTGAAACACGTTGGTGGCAGCATCATGCTTTGTGGTTACCTTTCTTCAGAAACACCTTTGGTTTCTGGGTGCCTGCATGAAACAACAGTCCTTTTCGATCAAGACTCTCACAGAAAGCCGTCTGGGTTCTTTTTAGCATTCCAGTGAGTTCAAATTAACAAAAGGATGACCTAAAATGTTGGAACGGCCCAACCAAAAGTCTACACCAACAGATCAGGACGCGGCAGGGCTTTATATAACAACTTTAAAAATGGCTGCTGAAAGTAAACCCTAAAATGTTTTAAGACAGTAATAGTTTTATCTCAGAAATAATTAATCATGGGTCTGAAAAACCTGAAGCTATAACAGTACTGTGTGTGCTTCTCACAAAATTCAACATATTGCAGAGAAAAACATTCAGGCAAGAGTGGTTAGAAAACTTGTTCAAAGTGCTTCATGGCTATCCAGATACCAAGGTACAGTATGTGGTGTCATCTGACTCAAAATACTTACAGTTCTCAAAAACGGTGGAGGTTAAATATTTATCTGTATCTATCAGCAGGTATGTATGTACAGTTTAAGGTTTTGGATCCGTTGCGAAATGTTTCTACATAAAGGTTTCAGGTGGGTAAACTAGCACACAGGGACTTGTCACTAGACAATCCTAAAAGCTTATTATTAGTCCCTGCTCTAAAATGACAAAAAAACAGCTGTAATCTCACTTCTATATCCTTTAACACATTCATTTAATCATCACCCTCTCAAGAGCACACAGCAGGGAGACTTTCCAAAACAAGATATGGGACAGGAGGGAGAAGTCAGGGCTATTTGGGTTTAAAGGGAGGTAGGTGGAAAATTTTAACTAAGCTGATCAAATATGGCCTTAAATCTTTTGACAGTTCTCACTGTTGATATAGGGCAACTGCGAGCCGTGCTAGGCACTTAGGGTTCTTCTGTACTGATGGCAACAAGACTCAACTAAAGTCTGACCTTTTAATTGAGAATGAAATGATAAGAGTAAAACTATTGAATAAGCTCCAAAGCTGGCTCAAATCTTCCCCATAAAATCTATACTGTCCCTCTCCCTTAAGAGTGTGTCGAACCATCGGAGAAAAGAAAAAGAAAATGAAAGAACATACAATATATGTCTGTATAATCCTAAATCATTGTGTGTTGATACAAGGGATTATTCTCCATACACCTAAATGTTTTTTTTCTCTGTTAATTAAATCTGTAATCCCTGATAAAATTAGTCCTGATGCCTTAAACCTATCAAAAAAAAAAAACCCAGTCTGCTTCCTGGCAATATTAAAAACATTTCCCCCTTGGAAATCCATGTAGTTTATACTGCATACATACAGCCAGGGTGGGGTTGGGTATCTGTGCAAAAACTAGAACAATAAAATACAAGTTTGCATTGGTGTTTATCTATCCTTAGTGGTCAGCTTCTCAATCAGCTCCTGGAGTGGAGCCAGCTCTTTTCTGTCAATGAGGTTGAACTCCTGAAAAACACACAGAAAAAAAGACAAAAGCAGAAAAGTCAGGAAAGGCTTTTAATCCACATGGGCAGATATTTGACTCATTCCTTAAAATATCCGAGACTCTTTACCTGAACAAAAAAGATGAAGTGTTTGAAGGATGTGTTGAGGTGGGCCTCCTCTTGCAGCTGCATGACGGAGTCAAAGTGCTGGTGGTAGATGTGAGCATAGACCCTGAACAGGCGTTTCAGAATGGTCTTCGCCACGGACATGAAGTTGCGCTTAAAGGGAACGCCTTGGAAATAAAAAAAACAGAGCATTTAGGTCAATAAAGAGAAAATACTTTATACAGAACTTGCATAGCTCTGAAGTCAGAACTCTGGACAGAGTGTTTAGCCTTCACCTTCAGAGGCTGTTTCTTCTACACTTCACAGTCACATCACCCCGATCGATATTTCATATTTGCCTTGAGGTCAAATTAGGAAACTTGCAGAGTAGCAACTATTTTGCAAGGCGCCCATTAGATTTAAAACCCTAAAAGTTGGTACGGTTATGAAGCCTTGGTATCCGTTTAGCCCAGCTCACAGGAAAAGCAAGAAGGAACAAGATCGAGACAGCATGTTCCCCAGGATTGCAAAAGTGTTCGCTGGCAGGCTGCGGCATGATCGGGGGAAAGTGTGAACAATCATGACAGCAACATGTTAAGCATTCATCTCCAGGATGGAAAACTCCTTCATGTTCAGACAGACCTCTTCTATTCTACTGCGATGTAAATCAGAGACACGGTGGGCTAAACTGAGCACAAATGCACACAAAAAGTCTCTACGGATCAATTTTTTAACAAAACCACTAAAATAAGAAGAGTTGAACTGCTGCTTACAGCTAAACTGGGCTTTACAATCCTCCAAACTGCATTGATTAATTCATCAACAATCAAACACCTTTAAAGCTAAGTGGCACAGCTAATTAAATATTTGATGCATGTTGCTTTGCACACAGGATGCTCCAGAATACCACACACCCAGAGGAGGGTGTGGATGTCATTCCTGCTCCGTGGATAAGAAAACAGATCCAAAATCTGTTGCCTCAGGGAGAGAGTGTTTAGCTCTTCCCCTCAGATGGACACTACAGCTGGCATTTAAGGCTGGGCGCCAGCATCTTTAAAAAAAATAACCCTACCCTTACCAACACAGGCCTCAGCTGGTAGAGAAAGGGGCTCAGACACGACTGGATGTTTCAGCCACAAATTACAGAACATGAACCTTTATGAAATCCCTCATGCAGAAGCATGAAATGTACCAATGCTAAAATAAACAGTGTAACATGGAACTGCCTCCATGTGCAAAAGAGAATAGGGAACTTAATGAGTTTCACTGTAAACATGAAGGCATCATAAATAAGATGGGTCATGTTTACTTTCTTGGTTCAGGATTTCCATTTTATTAGCCGCAGCATTAAGTGGAAAAAAAACTATTTTCTCTATCCGAGAACTTTATTTTCCAACAGCAACATGAAAGCAGCCTGTAGAATAAACTGTTACAGATAAAGGAAGGAACCAGGGAGCAAATCCTACCGATCTTTGAAGGGAAAAGCGTCTCATCATCCAGCTGGTCCTGCACCCACGTCATGAGGTAATCAATATACTTTGGAGCTGAGCATTTAATGGGTTTCTTGATGTTGGTTCCATCGGCCCAATGGTACTCATACCTACAAGAAAGCACAGCAAAAACGAATGTTTCATTCTAATAAACGCATGTGAGCAAACAAAGAGGAAAGAACGACCTGGATAACCATCAGATGTTAATTCTTAGCAGACCTGGCGGAACTTAATGTAAAATTGTCATCACAGTGCAGAACGCCTGGTAAACATCAGCTGGCGAGGGAGCAGGATGAGTTGTTAGTTCTCTCAGATTGGCTGATGACCATTGTAATAAATCAGCATAATTATTAATCCTCTGAATTACTTAGTGTCTTTTTGGACATAACATTATAAATTTAACTTTTTTTTCACCTCTACTAGAAGCAGATAAGTACTAATGTAGTTGAAGCGTTTTAAAGCATGTACCATCCATTGTTTAGCAGAAACCTGCACTCTGTTGCTGGCTGCAGGTTTGAATCCTCATCAGTTAGCCTTTTTCACTTGATCAGTGGGATCTGAGCAGGACCAAAGAGAAGCCCTTCCTTGACACATTTATTTTTGCCTTGAAGTCAAACAGAGATTCTTACTCTGAAAACTGCACAAAACATAAGGAAAGGGAATAACACACACGGCCAGGGACCAGTTTTACCATAAATAAATCCTTGCCAAAGGTTCCTAAATGTGGATTAACCTGCATTTGAATGCACATGCAATTGTTTGCATGATAAAAACAGTTTGTTGCATATTTGCGACACTAGGCATCAAGGGGTTAAAGGTCAGGATTTTATCTTTTTTGTTGTTGTTGTTTTTTATAGCACTAGTGGCCCATTTAATGGATGGTAGGCTGACAGGAAAGGGGGTATGAGAGAGGGGGAGAGACACAGGCCAGATTCGAACCCAGGTTACCCAGGTCGAGGACTAAGGCCTCCATACATGGGTCATGAGCGCTAACCACTGCGCCGCCAAGGCACACCCACGGCTAGGCTATTATTCTGTAATTAAAAAGATGTATATGGAAAAGTATAGAAGCAATGCAGAAAAAAAAAGTTTTCTCTTTACTTTTATTCAAATAAAAAAAAAAATGAAGAAATGTATTGGATTCATCTGTTACACAGAAGCACAAAGGATGCACCGTGTTGGAAATGATGCAGTTTGAAGAAAAGGGAAATTCGGATGATTATTAGAAAGCAGTGGATGTGATTGGTTCTCTTACTTTGGACCAGCAGACATGACTGGGCAGCTTTCCTCTGTGCAGAAGTCTGTGATGGTTCCATACAGCATGTTGATCTGGTTGAAGAAATCCACCGCTGTGAAAAGAAAAATGGCTGAGAATCAAAGCAAGTCTCTCTCCGCTCACATAGGGAATCAACAAACACTAGGGATGCACCAATCCACATTTTTTCACTTCCGTTTCTGAATTTGGATATCTGCAGGTCCTGATACTGTACTGATACAGAGCCGTTTGTTTCTGTTATCATAATCACTCTTGTATTTTTAATGAAGCAGTCATAGATTCCCCCTTAAAAAACAAGTATGATATATAAATGTAACATGTTTATCCCAAAAAGCAACCTAAATTAAAAAAAAAATGTTTTTTGAAAGGACAGATTCCATCCTGAAAAACAAATATCCAACTCTAAGGGTTCAAAATGACTGTATTGATAAAATCAAAGAAACTTTTCTGCAATTCAAGTGATTCTTTAACTTTTGAATTTTATTAGAGAAATAGACTGAATGCATCAGTCCCGATGGATCAGATCCGTACAGATATTAATATCCGATCAGGGCATCTTTAGCACAGACTGCAGCCAGTTATGAACACAAAAAAGGTTTAAATCTGATACATGATTCAAGATTTAAGCCTCCAATTATCGTGCAGGAAAGTGAATCATCCAAGTAAATCTCCTTAAATTTTAAGAAAAGTTGTTTTTTAAAAACATTAAGGTAAAATAACTACCTTAATAATAATTGTTTGCCTTTTCATTTTGCCTAATCAACCATTTTACCCAGTTTGGTTCTTTTAAAGACATTTTCTAAAGAAGGTTTGAATTATTTCAACCATAAATTCTTCCTAAGAGTCATTATTTATCATCAAATTCCAGCTTTGCACAAAGATTGAGCCAAATCACATTTACCATCTGAATTTGTTGCTATAGTCTTTGTATTGTCATGTGTGTTTATAAAGATAAGAATTAAAAAGGAAATAATATATCACAGCAGATGGACTTATGGTTGTAAACAGTGCTGCACAACAGCAGACTAAACGACACGCTGGTGTTGACAATTTCAACATTGCTATGTATTATGATCTCCATCACAGCTCGTTATTTTCCATCAACATAATTTCTGCACCGATCACCGTCAGCTTAGCATCTGGAATCTATTTTCAGGTGTCCCCAGTTCTTTATATCTTACTGACCCTTTGCAATAACCTAGCAGTATCCAGATTGATATGTGTAGAACTGAGCTTAGTTCTATGTAATGAATCCAGGATGGCTGCCATTCAGTCTGTCCATGAAAAGGAGGGATATTTAGTACAATACTTCAAGCTGATTGGTGATGTGCCAGCTAGTACCCGCCTTCAATAATACGCTTGCAGCCAATAGTAGCAGAAAACTGTGACATTTCAGACAGGATTCGTCTGCAGCTTCTTGAGTGTTTTCACAACTAGCAGAGTGGACTTGAAAGCACAGCCATCTTTCCAATCTACAAATTCACAAAGTGCTTCTCTTTGCTCCTTTTTTTAAACGAGAAATTGTTGCAATTCTAGCTAAAATCGAGTCAATTGCAGTATCGACAGCTGAATCCTCCAGCGTAGCTATGATTGTAATGCTGCAGCAAGGTCCTTCTGAGTGTCTTCATTCCTACATGTCCCGCCCCTAAAAAACATTGCTGGCATGTCGCTGGGCCGACTCGCTGGTTGTTATGAGACAAATGTATTAGCGGGAGTGTCTCAAGATGGATTTGTTGTGAGACTGAAAACTTAGACCTCAAAACAATCCAGCTTGCAGTGCAAGGTTACCTTTGCAATACAAAAATCACTTGTGGCACAACGCTACATTCACACAGCAGCCTGAAGTGACCCAAATCCGATTTTCTGTCCCATGTGCGACCTGAAATCTGATCTTTACATGACAGTCTGAACGACACAGATCCGATTTTTTTCCAATGCGATCCAGGCCACTTGGCTATGTGGTCATGAATCCGATACCAATCTGATCTTTTCAAATGCGACCTGTGTGTGAACGGTCAGGTCGCATTCATCCGACCCGAGCTCCATTAATACCTGACAAAGATCATTATTCTGGGTCTTGCTATGAAGAAGCGGCAAGAAAAACAACTATGGCGCACGATAATGCGGAGAGCAGTATTTATGTTTAACCATCATGAAAAGATTGTGTTTTAATGGTTGGAAAAGACCGCTAGATGCGTCCAGCGCTACCATCCATGTTTACTTCCGTAAACACAGAGCACGCTGGCCTGTGATGTTACTGTGTCCTCTACTGCGCATACGGGACAGTTGCGTTGTATGACTGCAGTTCACACAGGAGATCACATACAAGTCGCATATATTTTGAAATGTGAAAGGCAAGGCAAAAAAAGCGGATTTCACAAAAAAATCGGAATTGAGCATCAAGGCCTGCAGTGTGAACGTAGCCTTTGACGCTAATCTTGGAGCATTGCTGTTACAATGGTTGCTTCCTGTTGGGTTCATTCAAGGATGTTCAACAGCAAGAAGATGCTCCCGCTGCCAACCAACAATCCAGGAAAATTATCAAACTCGGTTGGAGTTGAACGCTAAATGTCAGCATGAACCGTCCAGCTTGGAAACTTCACCAACAGAGACCGGCCTTTGGAAACATCTAGAATCTGCTCTGATCATTTTGAAGGCACGGTGGAGTGTCCAGGTTCAGAAGGATTCTCCAGACAGCTGGTCTGTCGAGCAGAACTGGTCCGGGTTTTTTCCCCCCAATAAAATGCAGCACTGTTACTATGTCTATGCGCAGTGCCTCAATGGGTTAATGTGTTAGTTTGCATTTTATTGGGAGGTAAAAACGTCGCCTCACAATATGGGTAAAAGAACAAAATAGGAGTGGGCTAAAATTGACAAAAAGTAAGATGATATTGGTGCAGCAAGGAATAACAAAGTTTTGCTGTTTCAACAGAACCAGAACTTTACAAGTTGGTGATTCAATTCTTTAGTTTAAAAAAAAAAGTTTGCACTTATTTAAAACTTCCCGTTCCGAGTGTGTCAAACATTTCAGTGAGGTACTCTAACGATCAGTATTCAAACAAAAAAGGCAAATCTGGAACGATTATACTCTATATAAAAAGAAACAACATGTAAAATAAAACTGCAGCTTCTCATGAGCAACAATCATGTGAAAAGTCCGTTAGCTGTGATGGCAAGAGGAGTGACCGCTAGCAGCACATCTATAGCAACTTCCCTTCATTGTGAAAGTCAGGAGAGCTTGTGTAACAAACTCTAATAAAAACTACATATCAGGATAATAGCACGGCGAAAAAAGTCTTGGAACTAACCATTTGCCTGCATGTTGTCTTGCTCAAAAAAAAAAAAAAGTGCACAGAGGGAGGAATTTACCTTTAAACAGCCATTTTCTGCTGCTTAGTGGAAAGTAAACAAGGCTCTCACCAAACGGTCAATAAAGTCTATTTAACATTCACAGCAGTCTGTCTGGCATGAAAAAGCACACAGTCTTTAGAGGGACAGCCAAGATCTGACATCCTGAAAGTCCACTCTCTGATTCATGACCTAGACACTGACATTTCAAAGCCAAGAGTAGAAATGTCTTTAATAAAACAACAGAATAACAGGTGTTGAGATAAAGCCCTTTGAAGCAGAAAAAAGATGAGTCAGAGGAGGGGAAAAGGCAGGACTTACTGTTGACAGCGACCCACTCATTCAAGTCTTCCCCCTCCGGCAACATGACCGCCATGCGCAGGTTTCCACTCCCCAGCGTCGCCTCGGCATGTTTCAACAGCTCGTACTGATGAGAACCCTCTGGGATATTCTTCTTAGGCTTGAAAGTTTTAGATGAACGGTTTCCACTGTGGGTCACGTTGGGGAGAAGACGACAAACAGAGACACGAATAACTCGATGAGAGATCATGACTTTACAGAAACAGAGGGGGAAAAAAGTCGGCTTAAACAACAACAGAGTCAAGATGTCGGGTTTTTAAACAAAGGAGACGCTGATGCTATAAAAAAAAATCTAGGGGGGGAAAGAACAGTACATCTCTGTGCTTAATGAGGCCATGTTCATTCTCACACTGCCCCATTAAAGAAGAGTCTTTCAGGCATCAAAGCACGAGTCAGAAACAAAACAAAATGCTGGGCTGTTAATTAAAATGTTTGCCAAAGCAGATCCAAAATGAACTGAATGCTTCCAAACAAAAAAAACCCTCTAATCGTTTCTCTAAACACATAAAAACCTACTTATCATGACAATTGTTTCAACTAGACTACATCAATATTAGACTTAGACAACTTTTATAGTCATTTTATATACAAAGAGTGTATACAAAACGATATTTCGTTTAGTATAGCTTTTTAGACAGTAAATGAATATTTCCATTCTATAAAGTGCAGCAGCGATCAAATGTAAACAGTGTGGGAGAACAAAACATGGTGCAAAAAAATTAAAAATGCATTGATATGGAAGTTCAGGGTATTAATTTAATATGGGGCAAATATGCACTATACAGTGTGTAAGCAAATACGTAATATGCAAGCAAAGCAATGTAAAATATTTCCCTAAAATGGAAAAAAAGGAGAGAGGTTGTGTCATCTGAGGACTGGTTGATCAACAAGTTCTAGATCAGAGGGATCTGTAGAAGAGTCACTCTTATACACACACACACACACACACACCTGATGTTAAAATCCTTAGTTGGTGCAATTCAGCCATATTTTAACTGGGAATGAGTATCAGTCTTTAAGGACTGCTTGGGTTCGCATGGTGAAGAGGTACTTTAAAAGCCCAACACCACTTTTAAACCAACACCCTATCACCTGGCTTTGTGCTTAAACCAAATGGTAGGTTTTGAGTCTCTCAGTCTCACTACCACATCAATTAGTCTTTGAGCAGAACTGTGACCTCTAGACAATAATAGATAAGAAGATACAAAGGTTTAAGGGTGGGCAGAGATGAAAAAAAAAAACTCTCATTATGTTTGTTTTGAGTTGATACAAACAATAACTAAATGGTTAATTAATAGTTTTTAACAAAAAAAATTACATCTAAAAACTAAAGTAAACTCAATTCAAGACAAATTTTGTCATAGTTGTAATAATCTCCTTCAGAGTGCATTTATGTGAAAGCAGCTCATTTTGATTGTAAACAGGTTTTTATTCTCAATTTATCTTAAACCAACCTTCTTAATGTGAAAACAAAGCTAAAGGCTTTGCACCAACATAGAGAATGTGGCTTCTTATAAAAGGGCCAATTTAGAACCACAGATATGAAAGAGATGGTTGTGTGGCTGTCAATGGAAAAGAAGAAATAAAGGATTTTCATTAATTAAAAATAGAGAAAAACTAATCATAGATTTGGGAGTTTTATTCGCTCAAGAAGATCGACCATGACAGTGTATCATTATTTGCCTTTTATCTAAAAAAAAAAATGTATTATTGAAGAAATCTTTCAATGTCATAAAATTATAATAAGATTGTTCAACCCTTATCCTTGAAAAACAGAGGATGTTAAAAAGTACAAATGATAAATATATTTAATTTATAGTTGATTTTTGGTTACCTTAACCTGAAAGTACAAAGCTCCATTAAATTTATAATTCAGCACAAGTTTTATTTCGATTAGTTCTTAAGAAAAATAAAATGTATAATGTTTGTTTAAGAAATGTGATCATAGAAATTACTTTACCTAAAAAAATACTTTTGATTTATGCTTGCCTTTAACACTTTCTTTCATGTACAAATCCAGTAATCATAGCCAGCTTTGTTTTTTTGTTTTTTTTCCATTTTTTCATGTAATCAAATGGTTAGTTATCTATAAACACAGGAACACAGTCCTTACACAAGAATAAGATCGAATGTGCTATAATCTACCCAAAGCTAATGTTAGCACTTGTTAGCACAATACACGCACCAGCAAATAACCAGGCCACACGAAAAAACTTGATTAAAACTCGTATTATGATGATAACAAGTTTATATAATATCCTGAATTTATTTTTGTGTTGAATAAAGTAAATGGAAATCTGAGTATTTTAAAGATAAGAAAATACAAAGAACGCAGCCAAAATTAGAAAAAACCGATTAAAAGGCAGATCCAGGAAGTAGTCTAATCCCGTGTTTATTTGATCGCTAGCTAGCTTTCAGCTGTGAAATATCGTCCCCTTTTTTGTCGACAACTAAACCCCAATCAGAAAGACAAAAACAAGTATCAAACAAACAATAATAACTCACAAAAGGAAGCTCATGGTTCCTCGGAGATCAGAAAAAAAGGCGATATTTAAAATCAGGCTGAGAGGATGGACACCAGAGGGACCAAACTCTTCTATCTCACTCTTTTTTCCTCGGCCTTTTCAGTCGGAACCAAAGAAAATCTCAAATAACTATTAGTGCAGACTTAAAAGGAGAGAGCAAGCAATAGAGAAAGCAGCTTTGTCTTTCGGACACCCCGATATACCACAGCTGCTCTAGACGCAGAGAAACAAGAAGCAATAGATGTGACTTCTTCAGCAGACACTTCAAGCAGGCGGACCAGGCATATTTCTACTGTGTGCTGACACCTACTGGAAGAAAATGAAAATACTGGTTTGGAAGCGCTGTCTGAATGGAAAGTGTTGTTTTTGTGTTTGTTTGTTTTATTTTAATCCAGGATATGATTGCAGTAGATATTTAAAACATTCCTCAGAGTCATGTGGTCAGCAGTAACATAGAAAATGGGATCCTAGCAAATCTGAGATAATTTTTTCTGAAACTCTTTCATACACCCTAATACTCATAGATATTTTATTCGCTTTATAACCTCCCTCAGAATTTGTATCTGTTATGATCTGTTTTGTTTATTTCTGAAGATGGCACCCACCTATTTTCCATGTCACTTCAAATTAGTATACAAGTTTCTGTTCTCTGTTTGCTCTTTGTTGGGTTCTCTTGTTCTACTCCTGGCTCCTGAGTTCTATCTGCTAGATCTGCTTTACTTTGTTTAATCTTCATCAATGCGCCTGCTGTGGTCATGTTACCACTTTGGTCCTCAGTCTCCTTAGAAATTAACAGCATCCATATAATTCCTGCTGATTTTAGTATTGCAGCCACTTCTTAATTTTATTCTTTTCTTGAACTCTTCACCGTGAATTGTAATTATGCAGTTATAGTAAGAAAATACTAAGCTACTACTTTTGTTGTTGTTTATTGTATTCTTAACATTTAGATAAAGAGGATAAAGAATAAAAGGATGACCTAATATGTTTTCCCATTACTGCATAAAAAAATGAGATAATTTAAAAATCATTAGACCCTCTAACCATTTTGTGTTATTACTGTCACAGATGTCTAGCCAGAAATTTTTTATAAGGCTGGCCAGGCAATAACCAATGTACACTGAGGAGTGGACGAAAGTGAATAGGCGCCAGAACCTCAGGGTCAATCTATACTGTTCAATAGGAAAGTTAATGAGAAAAACATCCATATTTTCAAAATAAAGACAAACTATACTTTCCTACAACCTTTGCTAACAAATAGAAGCATATATTTAAACATCAATACTTCCTAGATAAAAGGTGTAGTGGATAAAATTCTTTCAGGTATGAGTTCTGGGGCGAACATCTTTTCCATTGTTATTACTTACCTCCTTTTCCTAATAATTACTCTTCATAAAATTGATATTTACAAGTACTAATATCTACATAAAGTAAATATCTCTGCTGTGAGATCAATAAAGTCAATCAATTAATCAATTTATCACTTAATATGTTTATGTATAATTTAACTGGATTCCTAGATGACTCGCATTTTCTCTTCACCCCATTATAACACAAAATCCAGTTCTGAAAACTCTGTACTTATCATCTTTAATGTTAGTATATTGATGTGCATAATAAACCACAGAGGTTTTGTTGTCAAGTAATTGTTAATATTTGAAAAATTTTAATGTTTTTAATACTTCATCTGACAGTATTATTGCTGCTACCATCTGTATTAGAGGGAAGAAAATGGTAGGGGCGGCCACGGGGTGGCTAACGATAGGCTAAGGGTGGCCATGGCCACCCCTGGCCCCACATCTAGCTCCGCCCCTGTCATAATTTTTATTTATACATTTTCCTACGAATAATATACACATTTAAAAATGGTAAAAGGTATACCTTTACGTATCAATATCATATTAAATGTAAATACATTTTCGTATTCGAAGCAGTAATGTCACGAATTCCGTATAGATCTGGTTCAGTTAAAGGCAGAGGGCTTGCTTGTGATGCCTTCAGGAACTATCTGGAATTTATCGATTTACCTTTATGGGGCTCTTTGTCATATAAATAATATCCATTGGAAAAGTCTTTGTTGTAAATTGTTGACGTGAATTTAAATTTATTAAAACAATAATAATATAAAGCTATTGGATAAATATGAAATATACGTCTGAATGATGAGCACTAGGACCCCGCAGCTGTCAGCTGACCGAAGCAGGAGGCTATAATCAACGCAGGGCTGTTTGACCTGAAGCTTTTTTTCGTCTGGCTGTGAGTACAGACGTGTCTGCCGAAACGGGCCCATGTCTGAAAACCTAGACAGACGCTCCCGTTTGAACAGAAAGGACACAACAAGAGAAAAGGTCGGCGAGGACAGAGCAGGTAACGGTGCGTTTCTGTCAAACACGGTTTGGGCTTTTAACGGAGGGCGGGGTGGTTCATTTAAGAGCCGTTGACTCTGATGTTGTGGCTTTATCCGCGGCAGCAGCAAGATGGAGTGTGAGTGGAAGCCAGACGAGCAGGGGCTTCAGCAAATACTACAGCTGCTGAAGGAGTCTCAGTCACCAGACACGTCCACGCAGAGATCCGTCCAGCAAGTATCCTTTCCCTCAGCAACACAGGAATCAGGTTTATTTCTTCTAACAGAGCTAAATCACTTAACAGGCTAGCTGTTGCTAATGTGCGTCAACAGTAGAAGAATGTTCGCCTGTCCTACTCTTGGGGTTTTCCTTTCAGCTCCTTTATTTCACCACAAAAACCTCACCGAGGTTAACAAGGTCATGCACTCAATGCAATTCATATGTGCTCGATATGATTTTTATATTTAAACATGATAATGACCAAACAATGTCCATGTAAACACTAATATATCTAAAGTAAACAGCTGTTCATAATAATCTGAACCACTTCTATAATTACTCATTAAATTAAAAGCTTTGGTTTTATCATAACTGTGATTGTATAGCTTCTTTTATTGTTTATTTATAATCATTTCTTGAAAATTAAGCTAGGTCTCATAAAAAGGCGATTTATTTATTTTACCACAGAATCTAATCACTTTGAATAAATTTGAATAAAATCCCCGTGTAACTCTGCTTTAAACCAACCTCCATGTCAAAATTTGCTTATTTTCGCTTTGTAAGGTTACAAAAGCTTAAAAATAACCTAAATTCAGGAACCACTATGACATTTCTGCACAGATCAGATGACCTAATTCTCCTCTTTTACAGTTTACTGCCATGCACTTTAATTGGTACATATGTATTTTTTTTTCATACAAATGATACTAAAAAAGCTTTCATTTCAAAATGACAGCATTTTCCTTAATAGCAGGTTTTGGTACTAAAATACCAGGAAGGTTTTCAGGGTTTGATCTGGCTTCATATAGCCTATAAAGTAGCATAGCTACCATTTCCTCATCTGTTTGCTGCCTAAAATGAGGTTACAGGACTTTTAGTTGCTTACAGAAAAGACTTGTTTTGTTTCTGGCAGTGTTTTCAGCTGCAAAGAAAAGCCAAACTTGGATGCTCCCCATGTTGAAAGTTTGATAAACCCCAACCTGTGCTTCTTAATAAGGTACAGCAGCCCAGAACAGATCATATTAGCTGGTGTGCTAATATAGGTGGTAATACCTCCAGATTATGTGAAAGACTGGAGTTGTAGCAGCTAAAAATACTGTCTAAGGACAGTTTAGCAGGTCTGGTCTGAGATGAGCCTTGAAGCGAGAAGGGGTTTTTGAATTATGTTGCGTCGTGGTGCTACTGCTACTGATAGGGTAGGTGACTCAGGCTGTGTCCGAATGTTCGCCCTAACCACTATATAGGGCACTATGTAGTAGGAAGTAGTAGTTAGCATAGTGGTTATAGCTGTTTGGTAACGACAGCCTATGGCGACAGTGGGCTGCTGTGACAACAAATCCCATAATGCTCTCCTCAGACAGCATTCCGGGATACATCTGCTTGCCTAGCGACCATTGTTGATCACTAATTGTCAAGGTGCATTGTGGGAAATTTTGAGTCCACTACTTCTTCATCCACTAGATGTTCAGACATTCATCTAAAATTTCATAAGCATTATATAGTGCCCTATATAGTTATTTGGGCAGACATTCGGACACAGCCCTAGTGGGGGAAAAGGTAGTGGACTCGAAATTTCCCACAATGCACCCTAAAATGTAGTGATCGTCCATGTCACTACCCGATCCATCCCGGAAGCATGATCCGTTCTGCACATGCGCAAATAAATTGATAAAATAATGTAATTATGGTACTAAAACTACTTATTTCTATCCTTAACTCACCAAAGAATGCTAATACACATCTTTAAAAAATGTTTTATGACTTTTGTGAGACAATTTTGAAGCTTTTTACATTTTCTTCGTTAAACCTCTTCTCTGACGCCATCATCAAACAAGCTCAGAGCAGTCTGGCAAAATATAATTAAAGCATGTTTATCTGCATTATAGTTGTGTCTTTCTTTAGATTACGCCTATATAGCATAAGGTTAAAACTAAATGAAAACATAAAACTTAAAAAGACTAGATTTATGTTTAAATCCAAAGGCTAAAAAGTTAGCCTCCGGAAGTAGCGTAGGATCCCATTTCCAGTGCAGGTCGGGCAGAGACAAGCGATAAAACAAAAAGGATTTTAATCAATCTTTTTGCTCAGGAAATGCATCATTAACCTTCAACACATTATATTTTAGTACGTTTAATAATTTTGGGAAGGGAAAAACGTCATTTAGGTCTTTTTAACAAAATAAAATCGAGGGCAACCCAGATGTATATCTAGATGCGCATCTGCAGAATGGATCGTGCTTCCGGGACGGATTGCGTAGTGACAGTCCATGGTCACTAGATGAGCAGATTTATCCCATAATGCTGTGCCAGGAGAGCTCTTTTGTTGTCACAGCAGCCCACTGTCGCCATACCTGACAACAGTGACAAATGACAAAGATGGTGCATGCACCGTGCGGTTAGGCGGAGTCATGTGACCAACAGGGAGCACGTTTCTGTCCGAACGGTCAGTTAACTGAGGTTATTATAAAGTCCATTATATAGTCCCTGCTCTATATAGCGATTGGGGGGATTTAGGGGTTAGAGCGGACGGTAGGACAGAGCTGCAGTTGTTGTGATCACCAGCCAATCCGGATTAGCGTAATGAGATAAATGCTTCTGAGAAATACGGAAATACGAACGGAAACAAATGTTACAAATGAGAACTGCCTAAGGAGCATATTGGTTAGGCAGCTAGCAGTTTGCTGTAATCAGATTAGTGGTACAGAAATATTAATACCAATTGTTTCTTTCTGTTTAAAACAAAAAACAAGCTTTATCTAATGGTCTATTACAGAGAAATGTGGTACAGTGCTGCGCAATATTATTGCGATTTCTCAAATGTTGGAGGCACTCAGCCTTCATCACATTAAATTTAAAAAGAGGAAGACTCCGACTTACTCACTCCAGCCCTTTAGGTGATGGTAATGCTTTTAAAAAGTCTTTGACACCACAGAGAAAGGAAGATAGATTATTAGTTAGTAGCGGATCAATGCCTGCTAGTAGAAGTAACAGTAAAGTCCTTCACTGATAGATTTTGAATAAGCAAGCTTTCAAGGTCATGAAAACAATGAAACCCTGGGGTTCAATGTCTTCATGCTTATGATTTATGCAGATTATAGTGGGAATAAAATCAATACCGGTAAAATTTTTGGCAAAATCATTCAGCCTTTACATTTTATGCTAAACCAGTGGGGATGATTTGAAAAAAAAAACCTGAGCAGCTGTCATTTGAGCTTTTCACATTGACATCTGCTGTCGTCTCATTTTTCAAAGAGCCAGAAATGAACAAACCTTGAATCATAAAGCGCAGACATGTTGGAATAAACGTTCTCATGACCCTCTGATGAGATTGAGCGGCAAATATAAAAATTTCAGAGAAGTTAATAAGGACTATCTGCACGGTTTGCTAATTGCAGCTTCATTAACCCCGTCATTGTTTTACTTTTGAACAGTTATCAGTTGCAAACGAGCCTGAGTATTTTCACATTAGAGGAAACGGATCATCCTCAGCCAGGCTGACTTGTTTCTGTGTGGCTGCTTGCTGATCCTAAATGACTTGCTTATGTAATCCCTCCCCCCCCCTCATATGAGCCACATCATTAGCTCATACATGATATTGCCCTAAAGACGCCATCTGGTCGGGTACTCTCCTCGCTCGGTCGTGGTAAATGACATATTTATGACCCATAGAAACATCAAACCGCCACTTATTACCTCTCTCCACCGTGTGGATGAAAAGAAAACAATAATAAAAAATAAATGTTGTGCTTCATTGCTGCAATATAAATCTGTACAGTTGTCTTCCTCAACCGCTTTTCTCAGAGACTGGAGCAGCTGAACCAGTATCCAGACTTCAACAACTATCTGATATTTGTTTTGACCAAATTAAAATCTGAAGGTAAGCAGTTTATCCGTCTCCTTTTTTTCTTCTAACCTCATGTTTGTATCAATTTATTTAATGCAGCACCTTTTTTGGGGGGGATGGATCCGTCTGGCTATGACTTGGGTGACCCAAGGGCATCTCTGCTATAGATGATGCGGCTCTGGGAATATGGGTCAGGCTAAATTTAAACCTGATTCCTGGCATAGATGCAGCGTTTGGCACGACTGTCTGCAAAGATCCAGGAGGGTGTTGAGACATCTTGATTTGCTGCTTTAACCGCTCCTCTTAGATTAAATGCAGTTTAATTCATCAGACCATTAAAAGCATTTTAGTATTGACATAATGAGCCTAAATTGTTTATTAAATGTTGATATTGTTTATTCAGAGGGAAGCTATCCAGAACAACCGAGTTCTCAGTAAAAAAAAGGATATTAACCAATGATGCAAACATTCCCATTGATTGTTGCCAATTAGTGTTTTTATATCTTTCACCTTTTAGATTTGTCTTATTTAAAGCATCATATTCAGGTCTGCTATTTTATCCTAGTCTTTCAGAGGTGGGCTGGCTGATCTTACTAAGATCAGTGTTGGTATGATTTTAAGGTTTTAGGTCACATGTGACTAGAAACAAATGACTTTATGAAGTCCAGCTTTCTATCTGAAGTTTGTGCTGAAAAGTCTTTGGGCCATTAAGATTTATTTATAAAATTCTTTTGAGTAAATGTGAATTTTTGACTTATCCAAAGTGTTTATATGATGTCAGATGGGTCCTATTTCTAGATTTGACATTTTGGAAACTTTAATTGAAACATTAAAGTGTGACTAAAATAAGAAAAACCTAAGAAAGGGGGACAAAAATGATGCAAATGTACTTTTCTAAAAATGTTCTTCTGCTGCATTTTTCCTTTTTTAGATTTATGGTTAATTTCATGTTTATAAAAGGGAATCCTGGATCGACTGAGCATCGGTAAGCTCACAGTGAGCTCTTATCACCTCTGACCTGTTCTTTGTCCTCCTCCCACCCCCACAGATGAACCGACCCGTTCCCTGAGTGGACTGATTCTGAAGAACAATGTGAAGGCTCACTATCAGAACTTCCCAAATGGAGTGTCTGATTTCATCAAGAGCGAATGCCTCCAAAACATCGGGGACACGTCTCCCCTCATTCGAGCCACTGTGGGTGAGTTACCTAAACTTTCACCCTACAGGGATCTTTCTATAAAACCTGCTTCTGTCATCTTTGTTTCCACCCATCTGTGTCAGATTGGCTTATGGTAGATTTTAATTTTTTTTCTGTCTTATAAAGCACTGTTGCATCTTTGCTTAAAAAAAGTCTCTGTGTAGGTGTGTTCTAAATCTCCATAAGCAGCACGGCATATTGAATCACTGCAGGGATGCAGTATTTCATAGAACCTTGTGTTTACTTTATCGCGGAGCCCCTTGATTCCCCAAGTTGAAGTTAATTTCAATAAATATGATGCTAATGCTCACAAAGACTAGTAGAGATAGAAAAAAAATCTAATTTAGTTATCGTCTACTGCAGGCTATTTTATATTTTTTTAAAAAGCTTATTCATGCATTTTTTGGAAGAGTAATTATCAAATTAACTCTCTGTAGATAAACTAATGGGGTTATTAATTAGGGTATTTTAGTTTCCCTGTTGGATAAATAAACATTTTAAAGTGAAGTGTATTTATTCAGGTTAGCTCATTATTCTAGTAAGGCAGAACCACCAAGTTATATTTCTGTATGTAATTTAAATGTAGAGGACTTAAATATTTGACTTGAGCATCTGCAGAGTTGTTTAAACAGAAAAAAGTTATTTTTATCCTTAATCTGTTGTAGAACTGGAGTTGTAACCATATTTTTATGTTTTATTCATTTTAGGTTTTTTTAGGATGCATCCTCCTTTTTTTATTCCATTTTTCCTTTTACAAAAAAAGAGAAATCTGATTTTGTATTTTTTTTCTTACATGACAGTGCACTAGTAAACAAAATACTTTGCATTTCTATTTAAGTACTTGAAATATAATTTAATAGTGTTACTCACCTTTCTCCCCTTATTAAAAAAAAAATCCTAACTGAAGGTTTAGGAGCAGTGCTGCTTGGAATAGTCTAAACCCTGTAAATGAATTAAGACACCGATTGCAGGATGCTTATATATTTTAGTCCAAATGCAAAATGCACACCATGCGGTCTTGTACGTTCATCTGAATGTGTCGAGCTTTTCGTTAGACTGCCATGAAGCTCCATGTTTTTTCCTTCCTAAGAAGAAAACGACTCCATCCAGGGGTGTGTGGGAAGTACCGTGGCTGGTTTCTCTCATGGTGTTGGCAGAACCGCCCAGCAACTGTTACTGCTGCTCTTCACCTCCGACTGTCTGCGTTTGCAGCAGGTTAAGAGGATGCTGCTAATTTGAAGCAACATTCGGAGTGGGAGTGCATCTAAAACTAGATGGATTTAGACACATTGGCCTTTCTGAACTCTTGCACATTTATTCTCCTCTCTCTATTAAAGGGACTGAGCTAGGAATGTTTAAAAGGTGAAACATAAGCAGGGGCCACAGAGTAAAAGACAATTTCCTTTATTCTGGTCATGTCTGCGAGCACTATTAGCATTGATTATTCCATGTTGTTACTAAATGCATTTCACCTGCTCTTAGTACTGGCTTTGCAGCTTGTAGCTGCTGTGATCTGCGGTTCGTTTGATAGAAGAATCTTTCATGAAAGCAAATGATTTGTGGTTTTTATTGCTTGCTGTTTGAACCTACTGCAAAGCAAAGCATAAACCTCACAGCTGCAGCTGTGTCTAACTCAAATCCACCTTTCAGTGCTGTATAAAGCTCCTCCATATTAGTAAGATTAGATTTGTTTGACTTGTGAAACTAAATGACTTCTCCTCTGTAGGTATCCTCATCACCACCATCGCCTCCAAAGGAGAGCTGCAAAACTGGCCTGAGCTTCTGCCTAAACTCTGCCTGCTGCTGGACTCTGAGGACTATAATACATGCGAGGTGAGGGAAAAGAGTTTAGACATAGAATCTGCTTCATATGCATAGCACCTAGTGTTGCTGCATGAATCAGTGAATTCAGCGTTGGGCAAAAGTGTTTTTCGCTGCAGCTACATGGCTTGTCTATGGCTTGTGTCGGTGAGAGAAAGGGCGTCTAGACATCAAAAATAAAGAATAATGCTCTAACTTTACATATTGTATATTAAGCACATGCATCTCCTAATTATCAGGTAATAATCATGAGGTGGAAGGACAGTGCTTATATATATATATATATATATATATATATATATATATATATATATATATATATATATATACACACACACACACACACAATTCAACCAGGTCTTACAGTCAAATTGATTCAAAGTTTTCTATCTAAGGAAAACTAGCTGATTGAATTGAATCGTTGACTCCAAGGCAATCCCTCACCCCAAGCATGCTTTTAGTGACAGTGGAGAGGAAAAACAGGAAGAACCCTCCAGCAGAACCAGGCTCACTCTAAGCGGCTTCTGCCAAGGCCGACTGGGGTTCAGTCACACAGAAGAAGACCTACAGAAATAAGCAGAGATAAAAAAGGAATTAGAGGACGAAAAGAGCACATCCAGTTAGTCACAATCAGAGAAACAGGACTACACTGAAAAATAGGCCGAGCTCAAACATCTATAAACAAAGGTGTTGATGGCAGCAGCACAGCTGCTATTTCTCTTCAGGAACAAACCACATGAAGCTACAATGAGGTAAAAGCAGAGAGAACATACGGTTAGAGATTGAACTAACAAATTCTGCAGAGTGGGAGATTAGAGATAGAATGAGGAAAAGCAGTCTAAGGCTATAGCAGCATAACTATAGAGATGGCTCAGGATAACCTGAGCCACTCTAACTATAGGCTTTATCAAAAAGGAACGTTTTAAGCCTACCTTAAAAGTAGACACAGTGTCTGCCCAGCAGACTAAAACTGGGATTGGTTCCACAGGAGAGGAGTCGAACCTCTGTTTGTTTGTGTGTTTGTATGCAACCCTGAGTCAATACGGCTAATGTCCAGCTTTCACTGCAGCTACAGCTGGAAGTCTTTATTCACTTCTGTCAAATTTTGGCCTTTTTGTTTTTGCAAAACGGCTCAAGATCAGTTAGACTGGATTGAAATCGTCTGTTAAACATCAGGGTGTAGTCCCTGGTTTAATTGTGCTTTTGTGTTTTTACAGTTTTTCCCACTAGAAAGCAAAACAGGTTTTCTTCCAGCATTTTTAGCTCTGTTCAGTTTCTCATTAGCTGTGACCACAGTTTCTCTCTCCCTGCTGTGTGAAGAATCCCCTCAGCATAATGCTGCTGCCACCATGTTTCACCAAAGGAATGTTGATGAACCTTCAGGGTTTCCGCTACTCCTAACATCATGCTGACCAGAAAGTTCTGTTATGGTTTCATCATACCTCGTCATGTTTATTCCCTACATGCTTAAATGCAAAAAAAAACAAACAAAAGAACAAATGAGCATTTTATTGGGATTTTTTCTATTTTTTTTTTTTTAGAGCTAGGACAGAAATAGATTCGCTGGTTCTACGTATCTTCTCCATAGTCATCAAAGCTATCCTTTTAGCTGGACTCCCATTTTAGCTGTTTCATGCTCTATTTTTTGGGTGATGGATAGAACAATACTTTGATAAATGTTAAAATCCTGGGATAATCTTTTGAAACCAAACAGTGCATCAAACCTCCATAAGTGTCCCCCTGACTTGTCTGCTGGGACTCTCTAAAAACATTGGGAGGCATTGAAAGGGCAGCCATATTATACTCAAGTAGGACTTTTACCTGACTTGGTGCCTTCAAAAGCTGTAACTTGCCTTGGATTGTATTTAGGGGTAATGGAGCAAAGTGTAAGGGCTTTTACTTTGTCTTGGTCTGTCACATAAAATCCTAATAAAACAGCCTAAAATGTAACTTGAAATAAAAGGCTAAATTCTCTTAGGGTGTGGTAATAGAGGGGCTGAGAGTGAGCATGCTTCCCTCTGATGTCTGGTATAATGTGCGTTAATTTGTTGTAAGACTAGAAGAGACAAAACAGCATCTGGATGCCATCCTGCTGGCCAGATGAGCTTAAAGCAGCCTCACAGCTGGAGCGGCAGCTACCAATGCAGATTATTCAGCATGGAACCTTATCAGTCTGTCCAAACCAGAAAACCATATGACCCCATTTTTCACACATAATCGCCCAGAATGGCTTTTTTTATTTATTTTTTTTCAGCACATGGCTCCCTTCTTTTAATCTTTGTCTTTTTTTAATCTTTCATCCATTGTGATTCAGTTGTTTTCATTTCAATGTCAGCTTCACAGTTTAATACTGATTTTACTGCTTGGCAAATTAGTAAAAAGATTAGCATTTTCTGTAACTCCATAAACCTGCTGTGCCCATAATTCATCTTGGATTTTGTGGGTTTTAGATGTTGGATGTCAGTAATACGAGCTGCGCCTGCAGCTTGGTCCGTTACATTAGATGAACAGGTAGCATGTTGGAACTGTCATGCTACATGCAGCTGAGTCATAGAAATGTATCCTGACAGGATCGTTCACTGCAGCAGGAATGTCCAGATGACGTTCAGGGAGAAGATCTATCTGAAATCTAAGGAAGGGGTGCGGCTGACGAGAAAAAAAGAATAAAAATGGATCCCCTTGTGGCAACGCTGCCATCATCTCCTATAAAGCTGATTCAGAGTCTTAGATTTAGGTCAGCTGTTTACTGCAGTGGATCTTGAAGTGTCGGTGTGTGTGTGTGTGTGTGTAAGGCTTAAGATTGAACAGCAACTAAATGTAAAAACCCTTTAGTAGAGCTGATACGTTTTTCAAAAGCAGCTTGAAGGCAGTAAAGCTTCTTAATGTCTCATTTTTGAAGATAGTCTAGTTTAATGCTGGAGCACAAATTGTCCTCCAGGTTTAAATGTGTTTAAAAGATGCATTTTTGCCTACTTGTTATTCCCAGGCTGTGTTTCCAATGTGGATAGTACTAATGCATTTTTTCCTACTGGAAGCACTTTCAACATATCAGATATACCAAATAATAATTCGGTCTAACAGTAAAAGGCATTCGATAATGGAAGTATACTCTACATTTAGTATGATTCTGAGATTAAGGATCTGGATTTCTGTGAATCTTGTCAAAGATGCTTCTGTTGTTTTTGCAGGATTTTGTATTATAGTGTGACATTTTGAACTGTAAATCTAAATCATTTTAACTGATTTCTCTTCTTTAAACCTCTGATGCTAAATGGCTGTTCCATTCAAAAGGAAATCCCTCTCCTATCACTGATCACCATGAAGCTACATTTGCAGATAATCTGAACAGCTACATGTACATTAGCACAAGAGTTTTTGAAGGTCAACATAAGGCTGTGGTTTTGAACTTTTTGAGTTTGCAATAAGCTTTTACTCATCTTTTTTTTTTTTTTTTTACAGTGTAGTAAATTAGCTTTACAGCTGCGTTCTGCAGTTTTCTCTTGGAGAGCAACTCTCATGACACCGACAAGAAGCCGCATTGTCTCCATTAGGAATGTTATTTAAGAAGGTTATAAAAAAAAATCTAAACTAGCGTTTTAAAATCTGTGCACAAAAGAATAGCCTGTTTGTTTTTAAAAAAAGACTGTGCAGAGCTCACCGTCTACTGTAGGGTATGTCTGAACACCGACAGGAACCTTGTGCTTTAAAAGGGCTCTGATTCTAGTTCTAGATATGTTTAGCAATATAATGTGAGCCATCATACCGATTTCATTCCGCTTATAATTACAAAAACCATGAATAAACCCATACTGAAACAGCTACTTGTTCTCTTATATCCGTTTTATTTTTGGACAGGGCTTTAAGTTTCAAGAAATGAGAAACATTTTCTGTGTTCAGTTCATTTTAATAGTGATGGTCTAGATGTTCTGCAATTATTTTAGATTTATGATGGTGATGCCCAGCTTTCTTGTATCGCCAACAGGCCTGGCACTGTGAGCGGAGACAGTCTATGAAATCACCAGCCGAGGCCTGATGGTGCGATCGGACGTCATCGCCATCTTAACCGAATTGCGGGTGCAACATGATCCAAAGTAGTAACAGAATTTTTTAGCACTAAGATTTTAGTTTCAGTCTTGCTAATGTAGTTTCAGTTCAGTATTTGGAGGAACAGGCCAAACTCATGTGGCTTCACTTTACATCCCCCCTCCACACTCTGCTTGCTCTATAAAAAGGAAGAAGCAGGTGTAAGACTGGGGGATGGCTTAATATAGGTTTGCCCAGACAGTTTCACTGTTTTGATTAATGGCAGCTGGCATGTGGATGCAGTCGGGTTGTAAAGGTCAGTTTTATTTCATATATGCTTGCGTTGGTCGTCGCTGTGTGTGAGCTCTTCATCAATGCTCTTGTATTTTATTTTTTATATTTCCAGGGTTGTTAAATTTGCTGAACAAACATTTCTTTGAATCCATCCTCCAGCTACCTGCATAGATTCAGTCGTGCAACGGTAGACTTTCACTTAAACTCAACATGGGGAGGACTAGGCTCTCTGCACCCCCATTCCTCTGCCTCTGCCTGCTCTTATTTGAGCTTGTTTATTTCACCAGGAGTGGCTTGTTTCCTGTAGGAAAGCCAGTTATATCTTATCATAATCTGCTTGTATTTATTTTATCTACCGTTAAATGTCACGCACATCAAAGAATTTTTACAATATTTTCCTTCCGTCAGCTCCAAAAATGACATTTACAGAAGCTACTTCTCACTAATTTTTTGGAGGAACTTTGCATTCTAATGAGTGAAACTGCTTGATGGCGTCGCCGTCTGTGACCTTGACACTGTACCCTTTTCCGTCTTATTTCATCCCCCCACTTTTTTTTTTTTTGCACCCTCTCTATCATCTAAGAGGAAACCTGACATAGGAGCAGGTTTCCATGGAAACGCATTTCGCACAGTCTGTGTCTGTGCCGTCTGCCTTCCCAGGGCTGCTTTTTTTAGACTGTGCACCATATTGTAAAGGCTGCATACTAAACAAGCATCTAATATTCAGAGGTGTGTTTGAGTTTGAAGGTTATTCTCATAGAAGCAGATGAATCCTCATGTAGCCATCATAACATTTTTGTTTACTGTAGGGAAGATTGTGTTTAAATCGTAATTAAATATTTAGGAGGTTTGAATAATTGCAATTGCAATAATGGGATCCCTCTCATGTGTTTTTTATATTTTTTTTCCTTGTTTTTTAGGGGGCGTTCGGGGCTCTGCAGAAGATCTGCGAGGACTCTGCTGAGATCCTGGACAGTGACATGCTGGATCGGCCACTGAACATTATGATACCCAAGTTCTTGCAGTTTTTCAAACACAACAGCCCGAAAATTAGGTAACTCAAATCCAAATTTTTAAAGCCTTTTTTTGATGAAAGCAAGATTGTTTTTATACACTTCAGTGAATGTGGCAATGCCCTGTAACCCACCTCACAGGGCCTCTATGTGCTCTAGATTAGAAGACTAAAATTAAAAATGTTTAATTAAAAGAGAAGAAAAACTATTATGTGTAGATTTGTCCATTTGTTTGGGATCACCGCTTGTTTTAATACCCTATATGGGGAAATATTAATGTTAAAATATTATACCATACACTCTCTAACAAGCTTCCATTCACATTTGAGAGGAAAACAAGCCCACAGCATCACACATCACCTGCCACACCTAACAGTGGGGATGAACTACTTTCCTTTTGCTCATTCTTTGTCTCAGCAGTTTCAGTTCCGCCAACTATAGATGTTTAAATTTGTAATCCTATGAAAGGTTTTTCCCTCCCATGCCTCTAAAAAAACAAAAATAACAACAAACAACAAAAGGCTGGTGTTGAAAGTACCTAAGGGTTGCTATGGAGACTTGGTGACCCAAAGATACTGCTCTGTTAAGGTGAGCTATAAAATAAACATGGAAATAGAATCTCTCAATGACTAAATGGAAGTTCATCAACTTAACACAAGTATAAATAAAAATCTTCAGTTAAATGTAGTTTTTTTTCCCCTTTTTTTATTCCTGTAATTCTGCATAAAACCAATGTACTGAAAAAAACATTTTTCTAAAATTGTCTGCAGAGCTGCAGTAAAAGATATAGATTTATCTTTATCAGGGTTTCTGTCTGTAGATCATGAAATATCTTGGTTTTTATGTTGAAATAAAAAAATGTGGGTCTGCTCTTAGCCTGATTTTGAATTTGACAGCTATCTGCATCTCCTCAAAACAAGATCCCAGCAAAAAGTAGCACAGAGGCATTTATTGTGTGCAGCATGTGAGCAAAGCAGACTGGTGTGACTTCAGCGAGGATTATTGTGTTGCAGGTCTCATGCCATCGCCTGTGTGAACCAGTTCATCATCAGCAGGACCCAGGCTCTAATGCTTCACATTGACCTGTTCATTGAGGTAAACAAGATAAGCAGCTGTGCATGAAGTATGAATTTGGCAAATTTGTGTTTGAAGATGTTTTATTTATTAGAACAGAAACTTTGATCTCAGAATTGGAAATGTGTAAAGAGGAGGGAACATAAAATCATTTCATTGCATATAAGGCAATAAAGAGTCTTCATTCTCCTTTTAATCCTCACTTTTTGTCACATTATGAACACAGAAGTTAGGCTTTTTAGGAGAGGGTTTCTTTGGTGGATCAGATTAAACTGGTGGATGGAAGCTAATGCATAATATATAAAATGGTTTCCACTGGAGAATTACTTTATAATTCAACCTCTGCGATCTGATGCTTCTTAATGAATTAAATGGATTTGTTTGTATGATTTAATCTTTTCAACCATTCTGTAAAGGCGTCAGAAGTTTGTTAGAACCTGGGGAGGATACTTTACTGTGGGATTCCCATAGAAACCCTGTGACAGTTGAAACTAGTTCGAAGGTCGACCTTCCTGCAGAGCATTGGATGAAACACAACCAGGGGTACTTGAATGGTCCAGGCTTAATTCAAATTGAGAATCTAGTGGAAAGGCTTGAAAATGGGCAAATATTTGCTTCCTTATATCTGCAAAGCTCGTAGAGGCACACAAGTTTTATATCTAAAATACATTAATTAAACATACCCTTTACAGTAATTTGAGTTTCTTCTTCAGTCCATTATAAAGAAAAAATCCAATTGAAATAAAATGAACAACTGATGTGTCCATCCCTGAGGCGCCATATCCTGCGTCACGGTTTCTGTTTATTTCCAGTAATAAAGGGCGTCAGTTTGTGCGTTTTTGCAGAACCTGTTTGCTCTGGCGACAGACGAGGAGCCAGAAGTGAGGAAGAATGTTTGCCGAGCTCTCGTCATGCTGCTTGAGGTCCGCCTGGATCGTCTCCTGCCTCACATGCACAACATCATAGAGGTAAAGACGTTTGGCTTACAGGCCGATTCATGGAAGCAAAGATGGAGAACATGCATACAAGCATCTTTATTTGTTTTTTTTTGTCACTGCAGTACATGCTCCAGCGGACTCGGGACCCAGATGAGAATGTTGCCTTGGAGGCCTGTGAGTTCTGGCTGACGCTGGCCGAGCAGCCAGTTTGTAAAGAAGTGCTGTGCGGTCACCTGTCTCAGTAAGAACCCACCCACACAAGCTTGTGCTGTAGTATCATTGCAATAGTGGTTGATTCATGGCTGCCTGGGTGGCCGGATCAATTTCCTCCTCATGGTGGGATGAGTAAGAATCCCTGTGGTATCAAAACTGTCCCATAAAAAAATTTGCCTAAAGTAGGACCTCAGATGTGAGTGATTGCCTTTAGGCTTTGACCTATCCTTGCATGTTTTTTTTGTTTTTTTTCACATAATTCTACCCCTTGATGTTGCTCCAGGCTCATTCCTGTACTTGTCAACGGGATGAAGTACTCAGAGATCGACATTATTCTGCTCAAGGTCAGCGTTCAGATGATCTGTTCCATGAATCAAGATAATATGCGGTTGGATTAAGTTGTTCTGACTGTAACGGTATCTGGGACAAGTGTTAGTGCTTTTCAAGAAAAGGATTAATTAATGTGATAAAAATATCAAGTTATTTTTTTTTTTTTTACGTCATGACGTAATGCGAAGCCCTGTTTATTTTTAGGGAGACATCGAGGAAGATGAAGCCGTCCCAGACAATGAGCAAGACATCAGACCGCGCTTTCACCGCTCTCGCACAGTCGCCCAACAGCATGAGGGTGATGGGATTGAGGAAGACGATGATGACGATGATGAGATGGATGACGACGATACGATTTCTGATTGGAACCTGCGTGAGTTTTGTTATCTTAAATAATTTCTGTACTTTTGCAGAGAACTTGTAAAGAAACTGGTGATTATTTTCCTGTTTTTTTTTCTTGCCGTGACTTTTTCCGTTTACCCTCGTCTGTTTTCTGTGCTCTGTAAATGTTAGGAAAGTGCTCTGCAGCAGCCTTGGATGTGTTGGCCAATGTTTTCAGGGATGATCTCCTGCTGCACATTCTTCCACTCCTCAAAGAACTGCTTTTCCATCCCGACTGGGTAGTGAAAGAGTCAGGCATCCTGGTGCTGGGGGCTATAGCTGAAGGTAGGATAAGGAGAAAGATCTGAGGATAGAAAAAAGATCAGATGCAAACATTGCTTAGTTTTTTTCTTCATCTCCTTTATGTTTTCCAGGTTGCATGCAGGGCATGATCCCATACCTACCTGAGCTCATCCCACATCTCATCCAGTGCTTGTCTGACAAAAAGGCACTGGTGCGATCCATTACCTGCTGGACACTGAGCCGCTATGCGCACTGGGTGGTCAGCCAGCCCCCGGATGTTTACCTAAAGCCTCTAATGACCGAACTGCTGAAACGCATACTGGATAGCAACAAGCGCGTGCAGGAAGCTGCGTGCAGGTAAAGATTATATTCTGCTTAATCAGAGCCCACCATATTCACACCTGCTAAACTTAACACAAGGCAATCTATTTTATGTAGGATCTTATATGATCAACAGAAAAGTAGTACATTAATATTGGAATGAACATGATTCAGTATTAACGTTAAGAGTTTAAAGTGCTTTATATGAACAAAGTATAATGAATAAAAACAGGAAAGTACATAGCAGTGGAAAACTATTGGGGGAAAAAAAATAAAAACTGTGTTAAAAGTAATAAAACGATGAGTTATTTATAAACTAAGGGGGGAAACTTTGTAAATAGAGGAAGATAAAGAAAGTTGAACAATAGTACAGCAACTAAAATAATTTCATTAAAAAGTTTTTGTAAAACAGAGCTGAATGTCAAAAATTGACCATCAAAAAATACTGCAATGTTTTTATTTTCTTTTGCATTAAGCTATAAGCATGTAGACGTTTTACTCCAGGGTTTCGTTGTTTTATGACAAAGGAAAGCTTACTTGTGCAGAATCAGTTGGCAAAAGACAAAGGATTGTAAAAGTGTTCGCTTCTACTGGCATTCATGGATTCGGATGCTATCTGAAACGCTGCAGCAAACCCACTTTAAGCATATTACTACCACCTAAAGGGCTACAGTAAAAAGTCAGTGCCTTATTCTTGTTAAATTTAATGTAACCAAATTTGTGTGCTTTGAAAATAGCATTTTTGTAAAATTGAGGTTTTATTGTACGGTAAATGTGATTATTTTTCCTGCCCTAATTTATATAAAACTTTATAATAGGTCTCCAACCTCGATTTAAATTAAGTTTTTAAGGTTTCAGCACTTTTTTCACTTTTCTGGGAGTTTGTTTCAGATTTCTGGAGCATAGGAACATAATCTGCTGCTCCTTGTTTTGTTCTGGATGCAGAGTAGACTTGAGCCTGAACACCTGAGAACTCTGGGGGTTTATTCTATGAAAACAAGTCTGCATTTTATTTTGGAGCTAAGCTTCTCAGTGATTTGACAAACAGAAGTATTTATAGTTAATTTTCTGAGGTACGGGGAGCCAGTGGAAGGACTTTAGAACCGGGTGGATGTTCTCTACTTTCTTAGTTTGAGTGAGGATGCAGGCAGCAGCATTCTGGATCAACTGCAGTAATTAATATGAACACATGGATTAGTTTTTCAAGGTCCTGCTAAGACTTGCGTCCTTTAATCCTGAAGATGTTCTTTAGTTGATAGAAGGCTGAAACTCTTACTGTCTTTATCAGCCTGTGGAAGCTGAGGTCTGAGTCCCTCACTACACACAGATTGGTGATTTCAAGCTCCAATGACTGAAGCTGTGTGCTAACTTTGAGTTGCTCCTCCTTCGCTCTGAAAAGTACTTCCCAAATTTATAGTCAGCTGAAAAAATGTGGTACATCCATGAATTAATTTCTTCTAAGCATTTAGGTATGCCCTTTTTTCCACATTTAGATTAAAGAAATAGAACAAAAATGTTTTTCTTTGTAATATAACACAAAATCCGTCATGTTAGATGGAGAGCTTCTGCGAAAGGTGATTTCTAAAACTCTTGACTTTTTTTAGTTTTCTACCAGGATTGCCCTGTTTTTAGCTCCTCATCTAACCAGCTTCCCTGTCCCTGCTCAGGGGCAGTGCCCCTCACAGCATGATACCACCACCACCTTGTTTCACTGTGGGAATGATGCTATATGCAGTGTTAGTTTGTAGAATGAAAGTCCAACTGTTGTCCTGTTGACAGATTCTCCCTCAGCTTTGCCTCAGTCTCTATCTGAGGTTTATTGGTTTCTTTATGAATAATGTTCTCTTGGATTAAGGTTTTATTCCTGGTTTATAAATGTTTGAATGGTTTAGCTCCCCCCTATCTTTCTGAGCTTTTGCTGACCCGTGTCTCACCTCATTCAACAAAATCAGTCATAAACAGACCCCCGGTAAGTTTTGTGTAGAACTGGCTATGCTCACTGTTCTCTAACAAAACACATGCATCTTCAAATAATGAATGTACTAGTATTTTGATTGAGACTAAATCATATACAGTTGGGCTTTATCTACTCTACCAGTGTGGTTTGGTGCCCTCATTAGGTTATACCGTCTTTCATAAAACTACTGTGTGTTCATATAATCCATTAAATCCAATTCAAACTTCTTGATTTTTTGTGCTTATAAATAAGTATAATGTGAGTAGATACCATGCGCCACCATATAACCGACCAAAACCACTAATTGTGATTACTCCCAATAGTGCCTTTGCCACCCTGGAGGAAGAGGCTTGCACAGAGCTGGTACCTTACCTGGCATTCATCCTGGACACGCTGGTGTTTGCTTTCAGCAAGTACCAGCACAAAAACCTGCTCATTCTGTACGATGCCATAGGGACGCTCGCAGATTCAGTGGGACACCATCTTAACAAGCCGGTATGCAGCAACAGAATGTGCAGTTTGGCTTCCTTGTTTGTGTGAATTTGACATACCACATGCTATCGTCTGCTTCCTCCTTTTACCTTTTGTTGTGCTAGTGGTGGTAAGTCCACTCTCAGATCTTATGAATCTAGAAAGGCTTTCCTGAAGGTAAAATAAATAAAACACTTCTATCGGGTGAGATTGTTGAGGATATTTCTAAAATAACAGTTTTTAACTTTGTGTTGAATGTAATAGGAATACATCCAGATGCTGATGCCACCCCTGATACAGAAATGGAACCAGCTCAAAGATGAAGACAAAGATCTTTTTCCTTTATTAGAAGTAAGTTTTCCCTCCAGGCTACAGAAAGTATCCACACAACTTTTAATTGGTTCAATTTAAGGTTTCCCCTTCTACCTTCCTCAGTGTTTATCATCTGTAGCCACAGCCCTTCAAAGTGGCTTTCTTCCCTATTGTGAGCCGGTTTACCAGCGATGCGTCAATCTGGTCCAGAAGACACTCGCCCAGGCTATGGTGAGTCTGTCGGGCTCAGAAAAGCCAATCAAACCAATCTATTTTTAACTCTGCAACGGGGAAAAAAAATATATACATATATCTATATATAGATATAGATAGATAGAGATATAGATAGATAGAGAGAGATATATAGATGCACCAAGATATCATCCGGTGATCAACAACTGGTTATTTTCTATAAAACTTAAAGTGTATATTAATACCAAAATAACCTTGCTGTTTTGTTTACACTGTATAAATTGGGCCTTTGGGGTTCTGTGTCAATATTGCTGCTCAAAGCTCTTCATTTTCCCAATAGTTCACATGATACGCTGGGTTGCCACCTGTCCCCTAAAATACCAAATTATCTTTTCTTTGGCAGTTTAATGTTGTCTCCATTTATTAAACAAATATGAAACTAGTTTTGTTTCACATTTTTATAAAAGTCCATAACACTTTTGTTACAAACACCAACTCTAACAAAGAATACGAAGACCAGCTGAATTGATGTTGCGGTTCTAAGCAGGACTTCTTGAGCTCCATACGCTGCCAAGAAAGAGCCCTCCCACACATCTACGCTGCTGTCTGTCCACCTCATTATGCTCAATACTTCACCACTTCCTCAGAAGGAAATGCTTGTAAAATACTGACATGAGTGGGAAGAAGAAAATCCCTGGCTGGACGGTGTTAGCAGGGATGAGTATGAGGAAAATCATAAAATATGTCAGGCTGGCAGCAAGTGTTTACAGTGGTGCTTAGTAAAGAAACACTACAGAATGAGAAAGCAGCAACCCAAACACCAGTCCTTCATACACCAACCATCTCCTGAGGCCAGTATGGCACGGAATATTATACAGTGGTTCTACTGATGGTCTGTGTTAAGTTCATTATCATTTATATAAATGGCTATTTAATGATAAAATCATGCTTACAGTCTAAGAGAAGAAAAATAATACAAGCAAACAAATATATCCTAAAATATGGTGCTTTGTTTTTTTTTCCCCTAATTTCTTCACAGTCAGGGGAGCGCCCGTAAGGACAGAAAAAAATCTGTGATCAATCAGTGATCAAATGATTGCTGTAATGGAGTATGCAGATGAGCTTCTGCTTGTTTCATACATCTTATGCATCAAACTAAAATTATTATTTAGTGTATTTTTAATGTTGTCTGATACAAACCAAAAGACCACCTTTAGGTGCTGATGCTACTACCATATGTAAATCCTACATAAAGTAGTTCATTGCTCTTTAGATAAGTGTTGGAGATAATGTTTAATATGCAGCAATGTTTTACAATAAATGGATACATTACAATAACATGACTATGGCCATGGGGTTTCCATCATCTTATCTTTTTAATTATGGCAACCCTAACTGCACGAGCCCTTGTCATCATAGCTCTGCGTTATGGTATAAATACAACTCACTCAGACACAGACCTGTGCCTCGTTAGCCCCACCAGCTCTAGGTATTGCTAACTTGATGCCCTCATCTGTTTCTAGTGCACCTAAAACTCTCCATGCCTCAGGCTAAGGCTAGGCTAAGCTAGCCGCCACATTCTCCTGTACTGACCACAGCCCGACTCCTAGTCTGCCTTGGTGACATTTTTCTAAATAAATGTGCGGGCGTGGTTATATTTTCACATGGGGTGAGTTTCACTTTAAGAACTTCGAGATGTTCCAAACTATTTAAGGGGATTTTGTTTTTACATATTGACACAAGACTTAATATTATGTAGGCTACAAAAGGGCAAAAGAATGCAATACTTTTATCATTTAGCAGAAGCGATATCTGTAGATTGACTTAGAAGTGGGAAATTTAATTACGCTTATCAGGCTAACTTTAGCATTTATATCACTAATATAAAAAGCTGCTGAATGTCGGCTCTGAATTTTATTTTATTTTTTTTTTTAAAGGGAAAACCCAGGCGGTGTGAATTTCCCTGTGAATAATTAATGCCACTCAGGAAAGAAGTGTGGAAACTATTTTGGATGAAGTTCATTTCTGATTTTATAAAAAATAGTTGGGTAACCGGTCACATCTCTAGTAGTCATTATCCTTCATTTCTTTCTCACTGTTCAGCTTTATCAGTCACAACCTGATCAGTATGAGGCGCCAGACAAAGACTTCATGATCGTGGCTCTGGATCTTCTGAGTGGACTGGCTGAGGGATTGGGTGGCACCATTGAGCAGTTGGTTGCTCGCAGCAACATCCTGACTCTCATGTATCAGTGCATGCAAGTAAAGAGATGCCCAAAGCACATTGCTTTATAAACAGGTAGACTGACATGTTTTGTTAATTGTATGTTTTTCACAACTTCAGGACAAAATGCCTGAGGTGCGTCAGAGCTCTTTTGCTCTGCTTGGGGATCTCACTAAGGCCTGTTTTCAACATGTAAAACCCTGCATCGGTATGTCTTATGTTGTTTGAAGCAAAGTTTGGTAATAAGTCACTTAGTCAATCCCAAAATTGATCATTTTCTTCTTTTTTATTTTTAGCTGATTTTATGCCCATACTGGGTACAAATCTGAACCCAGAGTTAATATCTGTGTGCAACAATGCAACCTGGGCAATTGGAGAGATATCCATACAAATGGGTGAGTGAAATGCTTCCAGATCCTCCTTTTTTTCCAACCTAGTTATAGGTTTTTAAAAAATAACATTATTTCCTACTTGGAATCAAACATACAGGGCCTGAAATGCAGCCATACATTGCCATGGTGCTGCACCAGCTGGTGGAGATCATTAACAGACCCAATACTCCAAAGACTCTGCTGGAAAACACAGGTACCACACGGTGGTAGTGCTGAGCCAGCCACACAGGGAAGTCCTCACATAGTATCTAAAGTCTGATTCAGTCAGTACTGACCGCACTCACAAGGATGGCCGTCTAAGCCTTCTAATCTCCGTCCAAACAATGTTTCTCAAAGAATGAGCCTTATGGGTTTTGCTGGTTTCACCCTAATCTGCTCAGATATTTTACTTATTGATTCACAGCCTGGTGCGGAGACTTATAAAATGAGATACAAGAAAATAAAACCTGCCGCTGAATTCCTGATGCTCTTGAAATGAACAAATCCATGTAAGGGCTCAGTCTTTGGGAGTCCACTAACCTGGACGGACTGATGGGTTCAGTAGGACGCAACAGGATGAAAAGCTTAGATATCCTCACATATTTACTAAAGGCGTACTTCTCTTATTAGTTAACGGCTAATCCTGAATGATTGAGAGAAGTCCTGAACAGCACACATAGAGCACTGAGCTTAGATATGCGTTCCTCCTCTAGATAATCTCTGCTTATGTTTTTAACCTTTAGGAACAGTAATAATCTGCCAAAAAAGACAAATTAGGCATTCTTTGGATGTGTACCTGTTTGTTTTCTGTCAGTTTGTGTTGCTTTTATTTACTGTTCTTTAAATGTGAATGCATTTCTGCTAATAGGTGTTAAATGTTAAGACTGGCCAATGTTTAATGCAGGATACATGATGCATTTAGAGTAATCATGAAGTTCAAATAAGAAATCCCAAACATTGCCACCGGCTAAATGGTTTTCCTCTTTCTTGCAGACGGTGCCTTGCAAATGTATTCCTACCCTTTGAACCTTTCCACAATTTTTCGTTATACAACCACAAATCAAAGTAAAATAACGTAGAGTTTAGGGCTGCAACAATTATATTGTAAATCGAATAATCTGTTTTTTTTTTGTTGTTTTTTTTTTTTTGGATTTATCAATTAATAATAGCAAAACATTCTGTAAAGAAGATTTTCTTTATGAAATTATACCAGCCGAACCTAAAACTTGAGATAAAACATATATATCTTCAAGGCAAAATGTTTGTATATTTTATTACAATTTTGCTATAGTTACTGCTCTAATTGGGTTGCTCTGTCTGTTAAAGATGTGTTTTAGAGTCTCTTTACTCCAGTTACTGATTAATCAATTACTAAATTAGTTAAAGATTATTTCAATAATTGATCTATCACAGTTAATCTGATTAATTGATTTAGCCCTAGTAGAGTTTGCTGAGAAGTAGTGAGCATTTATACCAGAATAGAGAGAAATGTGGTGGCGGCAGTGTCATGCTCTGCTGCATTCTGCTCAAAGAAGGACTTCAAACCTGATCAAAGAATTGATGGAAGTATGAATAATGCAAAATACAGGTCATAATGGAAGAAATAACTTTTAAAGGAAAAATTTTATAGCACTAATATGTGTTATGTTTTCCAAGTTTTGCTGAACACGTTTTGCTTCCCATCCAGAAGCTTTTTCAATTCAAAATGTCTGGATTATCTTTGAGCTCCAAGCTTTATATAGTAGCCCAACAAAGCCTTGTTATGGCTTAAAAAAACCTGCATATTGAACCGGAAAAAACAGGTCCGCCCCTTGGTAATGGGGTGTTGTTGAGGTCGTTGATTGTCTGCAATACCCGATACGGGCCTATGTCTCTGTGGGGAAAAAAATGTCTTCAAACTTGGAAAACAAAGTCCAGTGGTTTGTATTTTAACTTTTTTGAAATGACTATGGCCTGGATGACTGAGAATCTTCACCAGCATATTGATCTATTCAAAGTGCATTTATAAATCAGATGTTTACAGAACGGCTCCATTCATTCTGGCCACAATTAATCTCTTTGTGTGCGGTTTCCACGTTACTCTCATGTAAAGCCGCATTAGGGGAGACTTATGGTTGGCAATGCAAAGTAGTCATTGCAGCTGACTTATCTTCAGCATGGGTGGTTCTAAATGGTGGCCAACAGGGGGCAGTGCCCCTGTTGAACTGGTCCTAGCCCCTGTACTGATGTCATAATACAAAAAAGAGAGAAAAAAAACTAATCTAGTGTGCTGGAGCAGACATAGTGACTGATGGGTTCCTTGGACCCATTTCAGCTTTTTCTTTACCATCCTGTTTTAAATTAGATTTAATAATAATGTGATGATTCAGTCATCATTTTGAACCAAATAAAAAAAAAATACTCAAACTTGTTACTGATGAAATTATCAGTTTTACATACATTTTAAATCTAATTGTATTAAAACTTGTAATTTTCATTTAAATAGTCAAAATAAGTAATATTCTGGAATTATTCATGTAGGTTGATCTAATATGGCAAAGAATACATTTATTTAATTTTTGAGTAGATAATTATTTTGTAACTAATTATTTCAGTTGCGTGCTGTAAATCTAGTAAATCTGGACTAGAACCACCACTGATAGAGGAAGACAAAGAAGCATATAAGTATTGGCAATGGCAGACGTGTATAGAGCGATGCGGCTTCAATTTTACTGAAAGGTTTTTTGTGTTTTAACAAAGTGTTTTCAGAAAACAACAACTCCACACTTTTCAGATTTTTATCACTACGTGCTGCTTTTATCTATTATGCAAGACGTCCAAATTTAACAAATGGAATGTGAATAAAAGTGAAATGGTTCAAGGGAAGGACGTTTACAAAGCTCTAAGAAATGCAAAGTCAGATATTTTTTTCTCAGTCATGTAAAACTGAGGTTAAATAAAGAAAGCCGGTTTGACTGGAACTAAATATAAAGCAGTCGCTTCATGCCAGAGTAACTGGCTGCGTGGCTGTGAATTCTTGGCGAGTGCTGCGGCCCTCCTTAGTTTGCCTCCAATCAGCTGATCCTGCACTGAACTTTACTCTAATGAGCGTACCATCTGCTTTCTGCATGTTTCATTGGACTGTTCATAAATGCCTGTTTGTTTAATGAGAATGTTGCATAGTTTTGTGTCTCTTAAACTTAGGTCCTCCCTCCTCTCTGCCTCATAAGAACCTGCTGTGCTGGATACTAGTCTCCCTCCATGTAGTTGGCTTGGAGTAATAAGTCATTTTCTTTTCCAAAAGAAAAACAAAAAAAAACAAATATTTCTGATTGAAATCAACATTTGTGAGTTTAAGGGAGAAATCTCTGAAAAGCTACATTAGCCACACCTTTCTGGAATTGTGCATTTTAAAGTTCAGCTAATGACATTCAATCTATTTTCTTACCAGATCTGAAAAAAAAAAAAAGTTTTTTGATCCATTAGGGTTTCTGAAAGCAGACATCCATGTTTGCCTTTGTTTCTATGAATGTCTTTGTGAGAGTTGTCGATGTGTTCTCCCTTAAACGATCTGTATGTCTTTTTTTAGAGTGCCATGTTTTACATTCCTGCCCACGACCGAAGGGGGGGCAGTTGTAATCAACGCTAGTGAAGTCTTCTGTTTTATTATCATACACGGATTCTGTTGATTTTTATGTCTCTGAGTTGTTTGTTTTTTCTTTATTTTTTCTCCTCCCCCCTCCTCATTGCTCATGTCTTCGTTGGCGTTTGGTGGTGTGTAACCGTGATTGCGTTACCTTAGCAATAACAATTGGTCGTCTTGGTTACGTTTGTCCTCAAGAGGTGGCACCCATGCTACAGCAGTTTATAAGACCCTGGTGTGTATTATTCAATCTTTTATTTAATTCATCTCTCTCTCTCTCTCTCTTTGCTCTGTTCTTCTCCTCTGTCGCCTGTTCCTCCCCTGATCTCCTCTCCTCCTCTTCCTCCTCCTCCTCGCTTCTAAAACAAACTTCTTTTTTCAGTTTTTTTCTTATCAGTTTGTAATCATTGCCAACCATGTGACTAACCCTGTCCTTTTTTTAGGTCCTACTTGTGATTTTTCTTTTATCGCCTCAGTAGCACCTTCATGTATTACACATTAAGTTGTTTAATTTCTAGTTGTTGTTTTTTTTTGTGCCATTGTTAATTGTCGCTAACAACTTCTAAGATGCATGGGATCAGAATTGTCACATGCCTGCTGGTTCAAAAACAGAGAAAGGATGCTTTTAATGCCAAAGAGCATTCCTAAATCCCTTTCTCGTTTCCTAGTCACCCAGCTGCATGACCTGTCCCAGAACTATCCCAAGCTTTTCTAGTAAATCTCTCTAAAACGAACAAAAGTTCAATTCAAGGTGCTACACATGAGGTTTTGCTGAACACACTGCATATAGGCAACAGTAATGTTTTATTTATTTTTAGTCAGTGTAGTTGTGTTACATGCAAAAACTGACTTGTTTGGTGTGCATGCTTATGGTGTTGTACTGATCACAGGTCATGTTAGAAGTTTTTAAAGCTAAGAATTTGATTAATTTAGGGATTCAGTAGGCTGTCTATATTTCTAAATACCTGAATTAGCATTAAATTAATGAAGTTAAGGTTGTTAATGTGTCACTGTGTAATGATCTTGATATATTCAATGTTGAACTTGGCCATCCCTACTGTCAGGTGCACGTCTCTGCGAAATATAAGAGACAATGAGGAGAAAGACTCTGCATTCAGAGGAATTTGTACAATGATCAGTGTAAATCCAGGAGGCGTTGTTCAGGTAAGTGTCGGTCCCAATCGTTTATCTATGGCTCCGGAAGATGAAATGTTGCCTCACCTCTTTTCTTTGGAACAGGACTTTATATTCTTCTGTGACGCAGTGGCCTCCTGGGTAAACCCAAAGGAAGATCTCAGAGAAATGTTCTACAAGGTAAAATGTGTGAAAATATAGAACAGCTAACTGAAGATGTGGTCAAATTAAACGATAAACAAGAAATAAAAAAATGTCCCTAGTGGCCTAAAGTAGTAATGACAGGTGTAGATTGGTCAAATCTACATGCGCTCTACGCTATGCGTATTTCCTGTTTGGTACTTTCCAGCTTGTTTTGTTCGTATGACCACCATTGTGGAAAACGACTAGTGAAGATGGATCAGCTAGAAGAGCGAGGTGCGCGAGAACGCTGGGACCCTTTTTCCACCTGGATCCCCGCTCTTTTTCGCCCTCAAGTCCCTCCGTTGTTGCACAAACTTGCCCCCATTTCCTCACCGCCTTGGCTATATCCAGATACGCCGCTACTTCTTGCGTTGTTGTGTGGAATAACATGGCGCAGACCATGCTTCAATATTCGGCATAAATCAAAAATATCTGCGTCATACCTGCCACAAGCTCACGGCGACACACTGATGGGGGAAGATAACCAGCCTTTTACTCCATAAACTTTTTCCCATTGAGACTAATTTCTGCAATAAAGAGTAAGGAAGATGCATCCTACATAGCTCCTTTTATTCCAGTCGGTCCTATGGAAAATTAACATGTTATGGCTCAGAGTTATTTTAATCAAATAATCCTAACAGATTTCTTAAGTTTTATATCTAAAGAAATTCAGCAGCTTGCTTCAAATAGTCTTACAAAATTCACTCTTCCTGGATGAGAATGTAGCAACAGAGGACATTCGCTTCCATAATCTGGTTAACAATGCAGCAATTCCTTATACCTAGCATGAATGTAGCGACAGTGGAGAGGAAAACTCTCTTTACACAGGAGGAAACCACCAGGCTGTGTTAGCAGCCTTCCACCATAATTGACTGGATGTTAGAGGATATTTTCCTCCAAAAAATTGATCAGCTTCCCTGTTCCTGCTAGGGAAAAGCATCTTCATGGCCTGATATAGGCATCAAGGAGGTGGTTTGTTGACGGTGAAGTGGATCACTTACAGCCACAGATTGATCAGATGTTGTGCTTTTTTTTACTTAGCTGACTTCACTACATTGTCTTTTGTCTGCTTTGAATATCAATTTTTTTCCAACTTGGCATCATTCTGGTTTCAGATCCTTCATGGGTTCAAGAACCAGGTGGGCGAAGAGAACTGGAGGCGCTTTTCAGATCAGTTCCCGCTGCCCTTGAAGGAGCGACTGACGACCTTTTATGGGGTGTAAAGGTTTTCCACAGCACTGTGCCTCATCGCGGGGTCAGTTTCTTCGTTCTTTTAATTTTATTTCTAGATGTGAATACATGGAGTAATGTTGCCTTTACTCTTCTTTCTCTGCGCAGGTCATTCACCATTGGAGACACGATAGGGAACCATCCCAGGGAACATGTTAACCCTTTACAGGGGAGGGAGGGTGCAGACCCCTCCCTGACCTGGAGGAAGGGGTGGGAGGGGTGATGGTAGCTGCAAGTTCTCAGTGCCCTTAAGCGCTAAGCTGGGGAGGGACAGAAACTGGCAGTTCAACCTTATCATGGGAGGATCATTAATTTAACCATCTCAATCACAAATAATGGACGATATCACTTTTATTTTCTTTGCTTTAATTCTTCAGATATCATTCAGGAACACAGAAGGTAAATATTAGGAGAAACTGGGTCTGTGTGAGATTTTAGTTCAGGATAAATAGATTTCCTAGACTAAAAAAATAAATCTTAAGATTTTAGGTTGATTATCAAGATGCTTCATCTCAAATCAGCTGATGCAGAAAGAATTTTCTCGAATCCACTTCTGAAAAAAGTACTTTCAGAACGCTGCATATCATCCAAAGGAAGTAACCTATTATTTCAACATTAAAGCAGGGCGAATGCCTCCTCATTCAATCACCAGGGAGCACAATTCAAGAGCAGCTTTTCTGGGATTAGGTAGCATGCTTATAATATTGTGAAAAGCTGTTGAACATTAGTGATGTGTGTTGACAGCCGTCATTGCCATTTGATAAGGTCGTTCTTTGATTGTGTAATCTATATTTAAAATACTTTTAATTTTGTTTTTAACAGCAGTCTGTAACGTAGCATGGCAGGGTCTACGCTGAGTTTAGGTCGTGTTCAGCTGTGATGTGACATTGGAATGAGTCTTGTTTTTGTGGTGTGAATGTGACATTTTTATTTCATTTTATATTTGTTTTTTAGCGAGCGTATCAAATCTTTAGCTGCCTAAAACAGTTTTAGTTTTTTTTTAATGGTGGAAATTTCCAAAGGAAAATTGAAGTGGAAGCAGGTTGGCAACCTGTGTTTTGACCTCAGTGATACAAAACACGTATGCTTTGTGACTTTCTGCAATCAGAGCCAAATATCCCATGACAGTGACGATTTCTTATTGAAGACGAGGGATGCTAAACCTCCACTGGACATTTTTGTTAAATTATTGGTAAAATGTGCATTGTCAAACTTCAGAAATGTAGTCATTAAACTGCATTACATATGCGCTTCATTTCATGAGCGTGTTGCACAGCTGATGAGCCGCTCTTGGACTCGATCACTCCTCCAATCTGGAGCAGCAGGACGCTGCCTGTTAGCCTCTATGAGAAATCCCTGTTAAAGTTTTCCATGCAGCTTTCTCCTGACGGGAAGGAGCCAGAAGAACAACAGAGAAGCTCTGACCATCAGGAGGCTCCACCACAATTTTAAACTCCAGGTGACTGAAGCCTTGACCAGCAGCATTGTCTGCAGCAAAAAAGTAGAGGCCCGATTAGATAACATGCCAAAAATATATCACTTCCAGTGAGGCTAAACCTCATATGCCCCATTTACACTACCCTCTGAAAAACGATCCGTGCCGAGTTCGGACCGAGCCTGGATCAGTTAACCGTGCAAAGCTCTGTTCCTTACGACCGTTTACACATCACGCTAGCGCAGTTCCACGCCTCCTAGTGATGATCTACGGTACTACTGCTCTCTAGGTTTGAAGGAGGGAATCAAGCAAATCTAAATGGCGGTGCCCGTAACATTCAGGAAGTTATGTTTGGTTATAATTGTGATATTTTGTTGTTTGCGGAGATCAGACGAGGAAGGCAGTCTCTGCATAATCCCAGGTCGCACCACGCTCTTGAAGCCATTTTATAGTGTTGAAAAGATTTCAGTTGTTGTTTTACAGTTCTTCTGTTTTATGGTGGTTGTCAAGCAACTTATGTGCATTACCGCCAACCACTGGATGCTCATGCTCTTTTTAATCAGAGAACCGAGCCATAAGTGAACCATGCCGTGACTTAGTACTAGATTTGGTGTGGTTCGGTTATCTGGCACGGTCCAGTTCAGTTGCGTTCCATTTACACTAAACTGTCATCTTGGCACGGTTTCAAAAGGGTAGTGTAAATGGAGCAGGGGCGGGTCGTGAAGCTGGCTGCTCGATGCTGATCGGCAAACATGCTGAAGGATGTATTACTGACAGCAACGAGGTTTTCCTCATGAGCCGAGTGGGAAAAGTGATCGTTCACTCTGGAGTTTATCATTTCAGAGCGCTTCACAACAGCTATTTTCACCTGTTGTATTGTGTTTTTATGTGTTTCAGCATTTATTAATGGAATACTAGATGTTTGGATTTAATTAACGCCATTGAGCTGCCACTGCCCCATAATATCAGTGTCAAACACGTTTTTTTTTTCTGTGTATTTAGAAAGTTCTGTTCCTGGTTGTTCTGTGCTAAAAGCATGATCCTGAGGATGACTGTACTGTGTCGGGTGGTTGTCACTGTGGGGTACTTGGATGCTTTCATGTCTTGCATGTTGGTGGCCCCCTCATGCTAAAACATTCAGTGGGAGGGAGGAGAGCTTCAAGTTGATGACACTGGGACGCATATAAACTTTGCGTAACGGCGTGCTCTCCCTGAACACCTCCTCCCATTGATGGATGCAGTTTTAAAATACTGTGAAGAATGTTTAATGTGTCTGCTTTTTCTCTGTTGTATCTATATTTTTTTTAAGTGTCAAAACTTTTGAAGGTTACAGCCTGAATGTATTCCATGATGGTAGTTTTTATTTTTATTTTATTAACGAACCCAGTTAGTTGTTTTTCCTCTGCTGGCCAGAGTAATTAACTGCAGTATTTGAATCTTTGCAACACTGATGCTGGATGATTAATTATAGCTGCTCAAATGAAGTTTTTACCTAATGCAATAAGCATCTTCATGCAATTGGACTGAAAATGTAGATTTATAGTGATGGAGATAATTCCAGTGCCTTTCAAAAGTATTAATACCCCTTTTGAAGGTTTTTATGCTGTGACCACAAATTACATTGCAACCAAACATTATGGTAAATACTAGTGAATTGCAAGAAAGTGATTCATCATTCAATAGTCTTAATTGGGTTCAACAATTTTCACAGCTGCTAATTTTTTTTATTTTATTTTTTGCTGCAAGTCTCAGCACATTTGCACAGCTAGAGACTCACATATTTCCCCTCATACTCTTATTTAAACTAAACCAAAACTAACAGTGCTTCTTGCAAAAAAAAAAAACACCTTTATTCGATCTAGCCCTGGACTTTTTTTCCCCCTCATACATGAACATGGTTTGAACTAAGCCGTTTTAAGCTCTATGTCAGTTTTGCAGCCCACAGTTTTTAATCGATTATTGAAATAATCATCAACAAATTGAGAATAGAAACAGTTAAACATGCCTTTAGCTGTCAAAGCAACCCACTTAGAGCAGTAATATCACATCTGTAAAAAAAAGATATAAACATTTTGCATTTAAGATAAAGAAAAGTTTTCATCTGTCAGTATGCTCTATCCAGAACTCAAGTGGAAAAGTCTGAGTTTCACCTGGTCTAATTTCACCAAAGGTTTCTGTAGGGGCCCTTTGGCTATCCGATTATTAATTAATTTTAAAAAATCGACAGATTAATCGTTTTACAAATTAATCGTCAGTTGCAGCCATACTTCTCAGCTTTACCTCAGCATGAGCATATCTCTAACTTGTTTTCATTTTATTACCCATTGTTAGATTTTTAAAAGTCCACCAAAAGGTTTAATTTTCATCTCATGTGACCAAAGAGCACCTGAGATGCTCTCCTCACCTAGCCTGTCTGTGCAGCTGGATAAAACGCTGCCCTGGAGCCGCTTCCATGTCTGATGTTTTATTCCCACAGAGTCCCAATGAAATGAGTTTAAATTGGTGTTTATAGTTGGACAAAATGTTAAAAACTGAGCACTTTTGAAAGGGACTGTGACGTCTTTCTTATAGGTAACAATTGCATCATGGAATACAGAGGCAAAGACTTGCGCGTGTGTATCCCCATTACTCTTTTGTTGGAAGCGTTTTGGTTGTTTTTTTTATGTCTGGCACATTCCAGCTGTTTGGCGTTCACAGAAACGCTGCGATCACAGCTAGACGGGGTGTGTTCAGTCCTCATATTCTTTCACTAAAAGAATGTACGTCTATACAAAAAATCCCTCCCAACACAAATGACTGCCCGTCGTTACTGTGCTGTCCTTCTGACTTGACCGCTGCTAAACATTGTAGTTTTGTTTCACCACTTGAATATGTCTTTTCTAAGTGTAAACCTCAGGTTGCTTGTGTTCCAGTGTTTTTATGTTGTTTTTTTATTTTCTTAATGTGTACACCTTTTATGCATCCCCCTAAAGTCCTAAAAAGTAGTAAATAAAAAGATGTTTTTCATGTAAGAAATGGATAAACATGGATGTTAACAGATGTGTTACTTGCAGCACTGTGAGCTGTCAAAAACCTAAGGGTAATAAAGAACATTTCAGCAATGGTAACTTGCACATATTTCGTATACCTTTTACCTAAAGCAAAAGTGATTGACCTTAGTGTATTCTCTACATAAATGCCATAAGAGCCAGATTTCCTTGATTTGCAATATATTCAGTGTACTGTGTTGACACCAATCCAGTGATACGAAGTTGAAAAATCTAAAAAATGTTGACTTTCTACAGAGCTTTATTAAACGACTACATTTTATAAAGCACCTACCAGTAGTTAGCGATGACTGAGCTCCTGTATTCTGTAATCCAATCAGCCTTTTAACTTCAATAGCTAATCTGCCTTTCACCTTTTTTGCTAAGAGAAGCAAAAACATAATTTTGATAGACTTGGTTTCTTCTTCTTTTTTTTTTTTAACAAGCTGCTGAATTTAGAAACAAGTAATACTTTTGGGGCCACCAAATATTTTGGATCATGCAAAGACTCTATATTGTACTGTAGTAATTTTGTAATATTTGTAAGATGATAAAGTGGGTGTGAATGATTACCATTGCTTGAATCTATACATTGTTCCAATAAATTGTTTACATTATGGATAGTCTTTGTCTCGTTTCTTCACAGATTGTGCAAAACATTAACAATTAAAAGACTGGCAGCCTTGAACAGAGTCCTAAATTACGCTAATGTTGTATTTCTGCTGCAAGTTTCTAGCATCAGCTTGAGGTTGATCTTGTTAAATTCATGGGCTTAACTGAAATAGACCTGCTGTCACTCGTCCAAGAAAGACCTTAAGACGACCTCAGTTCAACTCTGCTCTGGACCGTTTGAAATGAAAAGAATGACAGTTTTATTTTAGTCTTTAGACTCTAGTTATATTTTAGTCCTACAGTAGTCAAATATACAGTTGTTCTTGATTGTTTACATACACCCCCATTAAAGAAAATGATAAATTCACACTTGTAATTCAAATAACACTAAACTGAAAAGGTAAGAAATAAAAAATGTACTTAATGATTTGGTAAAATAAGAAATTGATTTAGAATTTTTGTATAAAAAAAACTCAGACAAATTAAAGTGCCTTGCTCATGAGCAGTGAACCAACATATGTGTCAACAGGTGCTGAAGTCCGACTGAACATTACAGAAAACACCCGATTTTAGGGATGTCTCTCATTTCTGCTCAGTAACAGGAGCTTCATCAGGCTTGTTTACTTTTATTTATTGATATGTACACATTTAGATATACGATTTCCGTTTTTAGAACTTATTTATTTAGTCAAATTTCAATTTATTTTCCTCCTAGATTCTTCCTGGTTTTTTTTCTGTCTTTAATAGAAGGGTATGTAAACCTGTAAGCATAACTATATACTTAAACAACCAAGGAACCCTTTTTTTTTAAACTAGTTTAGATAATTCCAGAATCAAAATTTTGTTCAAAATTTAACCACACAGCTGTTGGGTGACCATAAATTGAAGAAAACAATACTTTTAAATCATTTTTAAAATGTCTGGACTGGAAGTAATCAGGATATTTTACATCCTTCCCCAAGGCTAAGAACTGACCCTCCCCTATCATAACCACACATGTTTGCAGTATAATCACTGGAGCATTATCTGTCAATGGAAAAGTACTTTTTTGTGTTTATATGAAAGCAGCGCCTTGACATTTTTTAAATGCTACCTACCTGTTATGTTGCCACATTTCTGACCTAAAACTAACTAGTTTGTGAAAAGACAAAAATGAAAGATGACATTCTTCTAGTTTGCTGGTTTCTTTTTCTTCTTTTAAATTTTTCTTTCAGCGACGACTTCCCTCCACAAACTACAAACCATTTTTGATAAAGCTTAACTCCTAATAATTTATTATTTAGTGTATTTCTGCTCTAAAGATTTTGCATTTTATAATTGTGGGATCAAAGGAACATGTTTGCATTTTGCATCTTTCCTCTTGAGGCAGAGTTTGATGGTCATTAGATGAGTCAGAGCAGGATAAACACACACACAAAAACTTAATTAAAACTTGTTTAAAGAATTTAATCAAAGCAAGGACAGAAAAGTACTGGTGAAGGTGATTTTGAAGCAAATATGTTAAATATATATTTTCAAAAAAGTTGGAAAAGGGGGAAACACAGACCATTTCAAAAACTATTATAAAAGATTTTACGAAACATGAAACCTGTCAAAGTGTTTCAGTCATTAATGCCGCTGACATATTTCCTCTTACAAATCCCAAGCCAAAATTACCTTAAATAACTTTTGCTCTCCCCTTTATCACTACATGCACATAAACTATTTAATCCCTCTGGGTTCTTTTTCAAAGAGATTAATAAATGAAAGCAATTTCTTTAACAATAACCTGATGATATTTTGCATGGAATGTTCCAATAATCGATAGCATAATGAATTACCACAGATTACTGCTATTTCTCATTAATTGTTCTCTGACCATTTGAAAACCAAAAATGTTATTATATTGCATGATCTATGCTCTGATATGTTCCTTAAGGACACTTGGAACTAAAACCACTCCAATAACAGCTTCTGTGCTTGTTTCTTTGGAGCCATCTGTGAAAATCTGCATGTTATATTATTTTTTGATAAGATTATAAAACTTTTGGCCAACACCTTTTGTTTTCTTTCTTTTTAAAAACTGATAGATACAATTTATCAGTTTACATGTCCAAAATTACATGTAGTCTAGATGTTAAAGCCACTTTCCTTTCTTCTAAAATGTTTACAGTGCTCTTTTAACTCGATGGTCTCAATAATTCCCATTAAATCATCCAATAATTGATTCCTTACGTCCACAAAGGCATCATTTTATTATTTTTATTTGGTGCCATTCCGACATTCTTTATTGAAAATTAGATCTCAGATCTCAATGAGACAACCTTTATAAATGAAAAAAATGTTAATATGTTCAGAGTTTTCTTGTAATGCAGAGGCTGCAGTCCTTTTAACTTCTTTTAAAGCCCAATCTTTGGTTACTTACTACCTGGGACCCTCTAGGGACCCCGAAAGTTACAAATCTACTGGTTGCCCATCCTCATAACAGTACCCCTGAAATATTTATATGTGTTTGAAATTAAACAATTAGGATTTACAATCAAGATAACAACAATCCTAACAAAATATATAACAATAAATATCTGATCCTGTATCAATGTGATTTTAAAAATTTCTGCTCCTTTGTTCAGAGAGAATCAAAGCATTTATTCCTAATTAAGTATAAAATTAAACAGAGTGCTTCATATCATCACATTGCTGTTGTCAGACTACTTATACTTGTAGGCAGAAATGTGTCACTCCATAAACTAGGAAACTATTACAGATCTACTGGTGTCGGTAAGACATTGTTGTAGGTGCAAAAGTAAGCCTGCCTCTTTCCTATTTTCTGTATACAGCTTTGGATTTTTAAAAATACAGGATTAAGAAAGGATTCAGCAAATAGCCACATATATCACTTCAAATAATTCACTCTTTTATAATACTGAAATAAATTAGCTATAGATAACATAGAAAGTCATTCAATAAAACAACATTTTTACCCAAGTTATAATATAAATACTATTATACTGTATGTATGCAGTGTATACTGAAATATGGATTTTTGTAAAGGGATAAAAGATGAGGCTCACAAAAAGTTTGAGGATAAGGCTTCATATGTTACACCCTCTTTTCCCCACAAAATATGTCTTAAAGTAAAGACTTCACTAGTGGTTCACATGCTCAATGTTGAACAACAGTGTGTCGTAAATGTTTTATTTATCATGTTTTATTTAGCAGGATAACTGGAAATGATTTGTTCATAAGTGGAATGAAGAGCTGAAAGGATGGCGGTCAAAGGCCTACTTTGTGAAAGAAGGAGCATATTTATAGAATCAATGTTAAATAAAATATTAGTAAATGCTTTTTTTTTTATCAAAATGTATTTTAAGATATCTGGAACGTAATTACGTACTTACGGATGGTCAGACGAAACCGAATTTATGTTAAAAAGACTTGCCATACAACGAATCTTTGTACATTATTGGTTTGTTATAGAAATTAATAAAAAAATGTTTTCCTTTGTTTGATTGAGGAATTTACGGAGAGCCCCTGAAGGCAGCACGCGTCTCTCTCCAACCGCCGGTGGTAGCGCTGTTTCTTTCCGAGTCCGGCGAAGGAACCGCTGGGAAAAGCAGCAACAGAGCACAGTCTGGCGGAGGTGGAGTCTGGAGGTGGGGAGGGAGAAGAAAGGGGAGAGGAGGAAAACGGTGAAAGGCACAACAGAAACTGGGGGAGAGAACGGTGGATGATTTACGCGTTTAAAGTCGCATTACAGCTGCTCGAAGAGTTGCGGCGAAGTGGAAAGGAACAAAATGTTAACGCCTTACTTCCTAGAAAATTTCTGGGTAGGTCTTGTTTATTTCACATGCTGTTAACACCGGTGCTACACCTAATTATTTGGAGTCTGTGTATTATTATTCCCGTTGCAGTTATAGCTGTGCGGTTTGTAGGTCCGGTACACATATCCTAACCGCTCCTCAACTGCCCAACTAACGTCAGTGTTCTTCGGTAATAATTCAGTTTTTACCCCCGGGGGGGTTTGGGCCTCTGTGAACCTATCTAACTTGAGAGGAAAAGGTATCCGCCCCCTCCTCCCGGTGATTGGCTGCGTGTGGATTTCTTGGAATGTTTACGGTCAGGTCCAAGAATGCTATTGGATGATTTGCCTGCCACTCACGTGCTCCCTGCTGGACGCTTCACTTTCTTCCGTAAAGAAGTTTCAGTGAGAGACCCAGATGTTTAGTTTAAAAAGAATACAAGAAAAATGAGAAATATATGTATATATATATATATATATATATATATATATATATATATATATATATATATATGTGTATTCAAAATCTCTGTTTTACATTGTATAAAACCGATGCTTTTGTTGGTATTACACTCTACTGTCAAAGGTCATCTCACTAGGAATTTACATAGCTAGGTCAGAGCAGGTTGTAAAATAGGTGAAAGGCTGCCTGGTTTGATGACATTGCTAGCTGCATTATAGCTAATGAACCAAAGAGATTGATCCTTTATGGCTTTCTTAGAATATTTACTATTTCATTTAACCATTTACGATCTGTTTGACATCTTTACATTCTTGCTTTTGCTTTTATTGGCTAACCTTTATTGCCAAACACTGTAGTTGCTGGAAACAAGGATGTTGGTCACTATATTTTTTAAAATCTAAACATTGTTACTTTTCACACAATTTAGATTGAAGCTGTTGCAAAAGGAAATGTGTCAAAACATTGCTAAGCAGTGTTTGTTTTTAAATGAATGCCATTAAATACTTTTAATGAATCTTACTTATTCATTATTGGTTCAGCAAAAAACCTCACATTCATTACTGTTGAAAATATGTTTGAAAAGTAAAATGTTGTATTTGAGAAACAGGTTTTGCTTGATTGTAGTTTATTTCTGAAATTATCATAAAAACATTAAAAAAAAACCTGAAACCAGCACTGGTGTCAAAAGTACACACTGCAGTTTAAAAACACTCTGATAAAAGTTGACGTATCAAGTTGACCTCTTTACTCAAGTAAAAGTGAAAAAGTATGTGCTCCAAAAACTACTTAAAGTATAAAAGTACAAAATAACCTTTAAAAAAACAGCCAGATGCCACTATATGAATTGAAAGCTCAAGCTATCGACTATTTGGAAAAATTATTTGAGATAGGGCCAAGGATGAGGGAGGTCTTGTTGGTCTCCATCTCCCGATACGCTCTCGCCTGTGTCTGACCTTTCAGACATTTCAACAACGTTTTCTGAATCTGACATTGTAGCATGGCATAGACAATTCACATTTGCAGTTTGAAGAACACCTGCTTGCTTCTGATGATTTCCTTTAGCTAACCAATGAGTGTTTGCGTTATATGACTCATCCAGTGACACTAGTTTTCACTAGATGTGGATGGCGCCAATGATCTGTATTGGATGGAGCACATGACATGAAATAAATATTTATAAACATTAAACCAAAGCCAAGAGAAACAAGTAACGTTTTTTTTTTAAATGTAAGGAATAGAAAGTACAGATACTTGTGATAAAATATAATGAGTAGAAGTCAGAAGTAGGAAGAAAAATAAGTAATGGAGTAAAGTATAGATACCTAAAAAGTGTACTTAAGTACAGTAATGAAGTATTTGTACTTTGTTACTTGACACCTCTGAAAATCAGCTGTAAGTATTTGAAAACATCCTAATATTCAGTTGGTTTAAAATGTTTTACTCCAAGCTTCTGTTAGTTTCCTGCAATGTTGCTAATGGCAACAGGGTCCTTAAGCCGGGCGTGCACTGTGCGATTTTTTATTTTTTTTTGCAATCATTGCGCGCAGCTGCTGCTCACACTGTACGACTAGTTTAGTCGTACAGTGTGAGCTCAAAGCTCACGATTTATGTTCGGCCCGATGCTCTGATGCAATCTACCTGCTCACACTGTAAGACTAAAAACCACGTCGGACTCAGCTCTGCAGTGAGATGGAGCTGCTCTGTAGCCCTCTATCCTGAAGCCAAACAAATAGAAGGGGGATATTAAGCTCAATATAGTGAAATGTGCTGCCTTGGCAATTTGTGCAATTTTGTGCTAACCCTAACCCTGAAAGTCCTAAAAAAAAAAGGTGACGACGTATTTGGAAAAATTACTTGGCTGAGCAAATGTGGCTACTACGGTCTGTCAATTTTAAAGACAGAACTGCATTTCACTCAATGCATCCCTGCCGTGCTGCTGTGTTTACATCTGAGAGGAAGAATAAAAACAAGAATCCTTGTTTGCGCATGCGCCCTGGGCGTTTTGTCCATGACGGTCGGGAGAAAATTAAAAATGTTCTATTTTCGCCCATTGTACACTACACGACTCACGACGCACGATCAGGCTGAAAGTCGGCCCGATTGTAAGATTCTCGCACGACTGGAAAATCGCCCCAAAAATTGCACAGTGTTCGCTGGGCTTTAGGCAAGACCTGTCACGCTAATGCCTGCTGTAGGGGAGCTTTGGAGGCTTAGTGGTTAGGCCATTGCGCTTGTAATACTATGTTCTGAGTTAAAGCCCCACACCCACTGACTGCCACTCTGGATCCCTGCGCAAGACCCTTAACCATCACATTGCTCCCCGGGCGCTGCACAGTGGCAGCCCACTGCTCCCAAAGGGGATGGGTTAAAGGCAGAGAGTTTGTTTCGTTGCTTTGTACTTGTGACAGTGTAATGACAATAAAACCCTGGAAAAAAGGGAAAAAAAGATCATAGACACTTAGATTTGGGTATGTTTACTTTATGTTATCATGAATTCTAAAAGCTGTTTTGAAGGCAACATGCAGCAAATACCGTAAAAACAAATCAAGCGGTCGGAGCTAATGTGGCGACAGCACACCCACTGATAGTGCATTCTCAGTATAAGGGCTAAACAGTAAAATTACTGAACTCTACCCTTTCCTACTAGGTGTCAGTAAACGGCTGTATTTGAAGTTTCTGTGGATTATAGATTTTAGATTACAGTTAGTGTTCCCCAAGTAGGGATTTTACACCAGGAACAGTTAGTATGGAAGGTGAAAAACTAAAAACTATTTCATTTAAGAAATAGAAGCAAGACTTGCACTGTTGCAAAAGCAGTACATGATCAAAGCAGTTAATATATGAATTACAACTAATTAATTAAAACACACTATTAGATTCGTTTTCTTTTGCTTACCCTTTTTAGTTGGTAGCTAGCCTGCAGTTAGCTGCTCTACAGACAAGCTGTTGAGTTGCTTGACAATCTTTGTAAAAAGTTTCACATCATGACTGTCTGTGTTTCTATCTTTTCTGATCAGCCGAGTTATTTTTAAGCAAAAAGCTTAGCTTTTAACAGTTGTTTTTATTTCTTCTTTCGCTAAAGCAGATTCCATAGTTTCCTAAATGGGATAAGAGGAGAGCATAGACACTCCTGATTCATCAATCTGTGCTTTGTGCCCTGCAGTGGGACACAAGAGAATGCAGTGATGGCAACCATCAGCTGTGTGCTTAGCATGCAGGGCACGCATACTCGCACACATACTTGGCATTGGGGATGCATCCTTTTCCCTTTTGACTTGACTACAAATCTGCTCTCTGAGCAGGCACATAAATCTTAAACAATCAGTTATTTCAAGTATTTATGCCATGTTTCAAATGTTTCTGAAACTTTATATAGCAGGTAAAACCATACAGTTTATGTTCCTCCTATTCTTTAGGACTTTAACTTCAATAATTTTGGCATTCATCTCTAATATCAAGATGTCCTGTCAGTTTAAGAAAGATCAATTATTTTAGAAATTGTATGTGGAGCAGGAATGTTGTCACTCAGTGAGATTTGCTGCACTTGAATGTCTGCTGGCAGCTGCAGGTCTGATCGCTGGATTCACTCAAAGACTCATTTCCCCTTTTTTTCTCAGCATCTAACGCAACTTCAGTTTGTGTGTCATTTAAAAAGCTGAAACGTTTGAACTGGTGTGGGGGGAATGCAACTCCTGGACTGAAACTATGTGCTCGCATCTGGTTTGTCTGCAGTCTGCCATGGAAAAATAAGATGGAAGTGTGATAAGCAATTAGAGCTGATTCAGCCAACAGGATGGCCTTTTCTTCTCTGGCCTTACTAGGTTCAAACTAAATTAACTTTGCATTTTTTCCTGAGCTTCTTTTGAAGCTCATGTTTCACCTTTACAAAAATATTTACTCAAGACGAGCTAAAGAAGTCAGCAGCAACCTGTTTGGTAATAAATCAGGAAGACACGTTCTTTGTCCTGTTTTAAGTTGACTGTTCTTTTCTCTAGGGCACTTCTGTCAGCACCACTATGACAGCAGTAGAGTCACATGACTGGGTTCACACAGTCAACCTGATCTGGATGTAAAGAGTTCATAATATTCTCATTTACAGCTTGAATATTTCATTTTGATCAATGCTTAATGAGATATTTTCTCAAACCAGAGGTTATAATTATATAATAACATAACCTGTCATAAATAAGCTAATAAATAAACCATGTTTATATATTTCTACTTAAGTTTCCTTGTACACTTGCAGTTATGAAAAAAATAAACAAGTAATTAAGACATTCTAATATTTTTTCCATGACTGTAGACACTTGATAATGAATAATAGTTTCTTTTCTCCTAATAAACACCAAACATTTAAATGACTTTTCATCTCAAAGTATCTTTTACAAGCATCTTTAGGTGGTTATCTACTTTACCACCTAATGTTGTCTTCACTATCAAAACCATCTTTATGCCGCTTTAGTCAACTAATTCAATATATATTTAAAGTATAAAGAGCCAGACTGCTCGATCCTTTAAGTGACTAATCTTTATTCCAATCCAAGCCATTCAGTGCCAAAGTCAAACATTTTCACGTACATTTGAAAAAAAAAATTCTGCTGCTGCTGAAGTTTGCTATTGTTTGCTATAGTTGGTGTTACACATGAATAGGGGTGTGGGGGGGAAATTATTTGGCGATAAATCATGATTTTTGACTGCCCGATATAATATCTGTCTTTCAGTTCCTAATATCTATAAAAAAAAAAACATTTTAACCTAAAACAATAAGGAAAAGTTGGCTACCACTGCATCGCCAGTGGTACAACACCATTTCCGTAGTTGAGGCAGTCACAGTGATAGAAGTGGAGTTACTCAAACCCTAAATACCTATGCCAATACTCGCCCCTATGCATTCAGCCAAGATGGCGCCTGCATTCACATAATGCCAGATATTACACATTGAGTGCGGACCTAGGAACCTTTAGTAGCAGATGTTTCTGGTACAGTGTATGTCACCATTTAGCATTTTAACTGTTGTTACAGATATGTACCATATCTTAATTTCTACTTTGTTTGATTTTTTTTGCAGTAGTCATAGTAACGAGCTCAATTTGGCCACCACCTAACTTTGAGTGGCATTCCACCATTAAATGTGGTGCTGAGTACTGTCTCTAGACAAAATTAAATGTCTCCTCTAGGTGTTTGTCCAAAATATTGTTGTAGATGTTGATTTTTCTTGGCAGGAAGGATCTCCTGTAGTGGTCTTTCTTCAGCTGGTTGGGAGAAGCCTCTGACTGAAGACGCACTATTGAGATGAAGGGGATGCATTACTGCAGTTTTGTTATGTGTGATATTTATTGTTTTGTTCTTTTATTTTAATAGGTAGATGAAATTTAGATAGGTTTCAGAAGGGTGACATCATGATGATTCTACCTGACGGCCACCATATTGAGTACCAAACGCATAGCTTAGCTTGGCGCTTCTCTTCTGACCACAATGGATCATTCTCATTTAAATCCCCGGGAGCTTAAAGGATGCACAAAGAAAATTAGTATTATTGGATGCGATCCATACAAAGTCCCTGCAGATTTTTTTTTTTTACAACACCTTTCTGCGACTGACAGGCTTCCAGATTGTTCCTTTCACATATCGTTAGTTCAAAGCTGGCTGGATTATTGACCCAAAAATATGGCCTCTGGAGACATTTGGATTTAAAACAAAGTCGCATTTTAAACATATATATATATATATATATATATATATGTAGATAATGTCTGTAGCAAAATCGTCAAATTTTAATATCAAATGCACTTCTTCACAAGATGATGATGATGATAATCAGATAATGATGATAATCAGTGTAATCTGATCGCTGACAGCCTTCTCTGACTGCATTCATTCTCTTTTGGCAATTGGTAAAAATAAATATTTGCATCACCTTTTTTACTGTCATACCCGATGGTGCAACGTACCAAATCCGTTTTTTTTTTGTCCCATATGCGACCTGGATCTGATCTTTTCATGGCTGTCTGAACAACACAGATCCGATTTTTTCAAATCCGACCCAGGCCACTTGGCTATGTGGTCCTGAATCCAATACGAATCTGATCTTTTCAAATGCAACCTGTGTGTGAACGGCCAGGTCGGATTCATCCGACCTGAATGTCATTAATAAACGACAAAGGTCAATATTCTGCATCCTGTTACGCAGAAGCTGCAAGAAATACAACAACAACCATGGCGACCATGATGCGGAGAGCAGTATTTATGGTTAACCATGTGAAAAGATTGAGTTTTTATGGTTGGAAAAGACCGCTAGATGCACGCCGGTACTACCATCCCCTTTTACTTCCGTAAACATGGAGCACGCTGGCCTGTGACGTCATTGCGTCCTCTAGTGCGCATGCGGGACACTAGCGTTGTATGACTGCAAGTTCACACAGGAGATCACATACAAGTCGCATATATTTGGAAATATGAACGGCAACGCAAAAAAAAAACGCATTTCAAATTTTGTATTTCATTAATCGATATTTAAATATCAAAGTCCTTTACACAATTCTTTGACAGGAAGTTGCAGCAAAACCTCAATGCATACACCCATGCTTTATTTCAGGCAAATTAGACTTCCTTCTCAGCCCATCAATAAAATGAAAGTGCTTATTGCTAATAGTTTGTCTTGTGAGAAAGAAATAATCTCTAAGCCAGTTAACCAGCATCGTGTAAAAGCAGGTAGATTAAGGGAAGTTTTAAAGTTGATATAACCTTGAGTATTGTGCAATGTTAACTTGATATTTACTTTAAATTCAGTGTCTTTTGGGGATTTTGTTTCTTTCTAAATTTGTCTGTTTCTAGGAAACTGTAGACAGTTTATTATCTAATAAAGACTTAGTTGTTATAGCTTTAACACTTAACAAGCACATGGTAAGGCTGCAAAAGTAACCCAAGGGATCATAACATATTGATTCAGCTCACAGTTGAAAGCAGCAGTTTACCAGCCCCAATTTGTCTAAGTGGGTGACCTGTGTTCTGTTTTTAACTGTTGAGGTTTTGCGAATTTCCAACAACAAAGCCCCTGAGGTCAGAATATCAAGTCTGCTTGATAGTCTCAGAAGTCTCAGAATTTTCCAATCAGCCTCGAGATTAACACCCAGTAGAGCTATCATACATTTAACACACAGTTAAAATTTGAGAAACAAACATTTATTTACATTTGTGACATTTTTAAAAACATGATCATAGTTGGCGTCTTCAGAACAATTTGCAAAACCCACTCGTTTTGTAACATGCAACAAGGACGACCCAAACTCGATCAGAGGCAAAATGAATTGGACGAAGTAAAAATTGTGTCCTAATCATGATTAGATTCCTTGAAGGAGTCTGAGAGAACAATAAAAGGAATTGGCTAATAAAACGTCTCAATATTTTCTTTTTTGCAAGATTGCAAGCAGTTTTGGCAGCAAGAGCTGATCATTTCCTGGAAATAAGATGCAAAGGAAAAGACCTTTGTAGGGTTGCTGGTTTGTCAGTTTTATGAAGAAACTTAAGCAAAGTATATATATTGCTTAACAGAAGTTTGCAGACATACTTATTTTCTTCTGCTTTCACCCTGAACTGAACCGTCTATGACTCTTGTGTTTTTCTTCTTCTGGTTTTCTTGATTTCTTTTTTTCCCCCTTTTTTCTGTCTTTCAAAATAAGCCATGTGCTCCAAACCTCCCAAAGGCCACTTACCCTCCTTATATATTTTTTTGTACCAATGTATGATAATTGCACTGACTCAACATGCTACAGTGTAGTTGTATGCCAACTTTCCATGCAATCACAACACATGTTTTTGTAGACTAGTTGTCCCTTGCAGCCAACATACTGAATGCCTAGGAATGCATTGAAATTAAAGAATGCATTTGCAGACTCTCCTGTTTTGTTTGTTTGTTTTAGTTCTCTGTGCTTGTGAGGGGAACAGCTAGCAGGACAAAATTAAGGCCCTCTCCATGTCATGTCTTATATTACAGCCCATGAGGCAATAAACACCCGATTCCCTGCACACAGGATATAGAGCTTATATTGAGCCCTAACAGAATGGGAGTGAATGCCGGTCCTCCTTCTGCCTAGCAGATGTTGGATGATAAGTAGGCAACAGTTTGGTTTTGTCTCTTATTCACCAGGTGGCATTTCAGATTGGAGGATGTCTGTTTTTATAATGATAAGCTGGACTCCAGAATTACAATTATGTGTTGCAAAAACACTATGGGGTTTGTTTGCAACACAGGATTCAGTTTGCATAGTGCTATTTGTTTATATTTATCTTTTTGCTTCTCAGGCTGTGCTCATAAACATCATTCAATTTACTTTAACCTTTGCATTTACACATTTTTAAATGTGACCAGACTATTATCTTTGACGATATGACGTGTATAATATGTATTATCTACTGCTGGAATCTGTTTCCAAATAATAAATAAAACATATCTTTTGTTTTTCTAAATTAATTACTTTTTAGATCTGCATAATATTCAAAATAACAGTTTTCATAATAGTATTCCCATTGGAATTGGAAGCAGTGTTTATTAAAATGTTATGCTGTAAGAATGTTGCATCAAATAATGTGTTTAAACAGGCACACTTTCAGGGCCTATAACGTCTATGGTCAAAATAGCTCTGTTTGCTATGATCCTGACAAAGGAAATGAGAAAAATGTGGGTTAATTGTAACCAATATTACTGTTATATAGAATTAGCAAATATTGTGTAACCATTTGGATATAAAAAAGGGAATGAAAGCATAAGAACAAAAATCTAAAAAGTTCAAAATAGACTTTTGAGCTTAGCGTTGCTGGATCTTAGAAAATAAAAGCCCTGTGTGTTTTTTTTTTTTCAAATGGCATACCCTAATTTAATGAAGAAGGACAGAGATTTTTTACTTAAAGAGTGAAGGGTGTTATTCCTTTAGATTTCAAACCATGACAGACAAATTTTCTTTTTCATAATGGCAAACTGGTGAGGGGTTTTTCAGCCAGCTGACTGGCAGTATACAGAAACAGGTTGCATAGAAATCCTATTCTGTTATTCAGTGCGTTAAAAGTCTTCTTTTAGCATTTTGAGGAAATAAAAAAAAACAGCTGTCCTGCGTTATAATACCAACCATGCATCAGAATAAGAGGGACTTTTCTCTGTTGTCAGAGAAAACTTAAATTATTTGAAATGTTTAAACCATACACCTGTAAACTAGTTTAGTCAGAAAACATTCTGCTGTGTGGGAAACCGTGCCCTGACAGGTTCTTGTGAAAGGACCTGTTTTAAGCTCCAAGTTCGTTGCTGTGCACTAAACTCTGGTTTTAATTCTAAGCCGGACAAATTTTCTCCCCCTTCATCTGTCAACAAGCCTCTGCTTTTTTCTCTGCTTGCATGTGAGACCTGTAACTTCCAAGCCAAAGCAGCAACGCGTCCAAATGTGACGCAAGCTGAGTAGTTGCAGAGCTGTTACCATACAGTTCTTTAGACAGAAAGCCTCTGAAGACATGGGGCGTGCAGATTAAACATCTTACTGTATCCTGGCCACAGTGAGGATTAGAATAGACTTTGGATGAGTTTCTGTCTGTGGCGGTAATGGATTGGCCCAAACATTGCAAAGATGACTCCCTCTACTGTCTGAGCAGCAATAAGGCTGTTGCTCAAACAAATCCTGGCTGACATGTATGAACCTTTCAGTATACTATCCTCTGCTTTCGGTTGGGTAACAACTTAGTTATCAGAGCATTGCAAGAGTGTGAAATATTCAGAGCAAGATCCCAGGATGAGGTGGTTCATTCATAAGATGTAGCTTCTATTTGATTTTATATCTTTTTTTTGCTCCCCTTCACCACTTTTAGTTTGCTCATTCCCATGTTGATGAGTTGCCAGTGAAAGCGGTGGTGTTTTCTTTCTCCATATGGAGTAAAGGTTTGTTCATGCTTGATGTAACTGTGAGTTACACAAAGCGTCAAACAGCCAATTGACATCCTTTTAGCATCTTGGTCCCTCCACTTTAAAAAAAAACATAGCAATATTCTTATCTTCAGCTACCACAGTATACATGTCAAATTAAATAATACCACTTATACTTCAGCAATAGCATCAAGGTTCTACTTTATTGTGTCTTTTATACCATATCCATTGGTTGTGCTGTTCTTTTTACATCTCTTTGCACGTGATGAAGCAGACTGAAGATGTTTTATCGTCATCTCCCTTTTAACTCCCCTTTTATCTCCTCTTTCTTTCATGTTTTCTTTTTTCTGTTTTTTCTCTCCTGTTCTTCTTACATTGCAGTGTCCATAAAATCTGTAACACTCCCTGCATGAATTATAATAAAGCTATTTAAATGCATAAATCAAGCGGAACACTATGGCGATAGCCGTACTGCTCCACTTGTAAAAGCAAAATCTGTTGGGCTCTTTTTTGGCATCAAGACATTTACTCTTATTGCCATATCGCCAGACAGGACACTTTTAAAAAACAAAAAACAAAAAAACAAACAAAAAAAAACAAAAAAAACATGTTGTATGAGCAACAGCTACAATTGGAGAGAGTTTGCATATATAAACGTCAACAAGTGATTTGGCCCAAAAATGTTAACCTGGCATAAGCCAGATTGATACTTGTAGGTCAAATTGAATTTTATACACTATCCATCAGGAAAGGCTCCTCTGGAAAGGATTACCAGCAGACTAAATTGCAGAGTCTACAAGAACGTCCACCGGTGCAGCCGTGTTTCTGTTTTACTTGAGTCTGCCGCTTCTGGCAAGATGTATTACCAAAAGTTTGTGAATTCGCAAATCTCACATGTCTTGCTTGCAAACTAGCAAAAATAGCTCCATGATTAGCGGATTTTGACTAATTCTTAGAAAGACTCTTGGATCACACAAAGAGGCAATGGAAATATTGTAAACATTGGTTGTTGTTTGTTTTTTTAAATGTGCATGTAGTGTGGTTCTGTAAGCTTGCACTTCATGCCCTACACTGCCCCCTAGAGTCAACCAGAATATTGGGTACAGTTGGGATAAGCTGCTTGGAGTATAAATAATTAGGGCTGAAATAATTTATCGGATTAACTGTGATTAGTTGATTATTTAAATAATCATCAACAACTTCAATAATCGATTAATCGTTAGCTGGATTGTAGAGACTCTAAAACATGCCTTTAGCTCACAAAACAACCCACTTAGAGCAGTAAATATACCAAAAATAGAAACATTTTGCATTTAAGGTAAAGAAAACAAACTTTTCCTTGTGCCAATATCCTTTTTCCAGTACTCCTCAAGTGCAAAAATTTAAGTTTAACCTTAATTATTGAGCAATTATTAAACGATTTGCAATGATAGTTAGTTGCAGCCCTATAAATAATTTAAATACTTTCTGTGCGGAACGTAAATGACGTAAACCATGCCGTAAGCTAGGTTCCCCCTCCCCTGCCTGTTGCTATCTCCTACATCTGGCTGAAAAAAATAGTTCGGAAGAATGTTCGTTCCAAAAATATAGCTCATGGTGTGTAATCTCAAAGTGCACAACTCATTTTATATAATTAGAAATCTACAAGTTCATTTGTTGTTAAGCAGCAGGCTGCAGGCTAGCCACCAAAACTGAAATAATTAACCAGCTGATAGGAGCTTGTTGCAGTTGTTTGTCTATAAATCGGAGAACAGCAGAAGCATATGATGATCTGATGAGAATTTAAAAGCTACCGCTGACTTTAGATGGGTGCGTGGGGTTCGGTCTGTGTGTGTTTAAGGAATCTGTTATTTCAGAATAAAAATATCAATGAAGAAAATGGAATTTTCTTTTGTTATAAATACAGAGAAAAATGTGTTTTCTGTTAAAGGCTGTAATACTGTTTGAATCTAATTCTAGCTCAATGTACGTTTCTGACTTGTTCAGGGCCTTATATTGTCAGGTCATGTTTTGCAATCAATTCCAGTATTGTAACTTGGAGGGGAAAAAGGCCCAAAACGCCCTGAGCGGTTTCCTTTGTTTGTTTTTATTTTTCTTTTGTGTACACCACATTGATATCATACTTTACATGAACAGACTTGTTGCACAGAATGGACATTCTTCCTGTTTCTGTTCTGCTCCGTGTGTTTTCACTCGCCCTCCTCACTTCCCCGTTTTGTGGACCCATTGGCCAATTTTCACTGCCCTTCTCATTTTGCTTCTCAGATTTCAGCCTCTAAAGTGTACAGCTTGTGTAAGAAGCACTTTGTTTTGCCATTTAGTAATCGTATGTTTGCTGCCTGTGTAGTCATAGTTGGTCTTGTTATGGGGTTTTAATAGTTTTATTACAGCAACAGGAAGTCTGTCTCAGTGGTCTACTTATTGAGCTAAAACACCAGACCACTGAGCCGTAACCCAAAGGGGATACTTTTCTTTTTAACATCTGTTTGCTCTGTAAATATACCATCGTCCTTTCGATGTAGCACCCGGCTTTTTGACGGTGAATGCATTGAAAAGCAGATTTTAATGTTGCAGGCTGCCTGCAAATCTGCTGACAGTGGATCAGAGCAGGAATTGGGAAACATCCGTGCAATTAAGCTGAAACGAACTTGTAGAAGTGTCACTTTTGTTTAACAGAAGCTCATCTTCTGTCCTCTTGCTACTGATAATTCATGAAATATATTAGCTAATGCAATCAGAACTTGTTAAGTTGTATAATAGGGGATTTATCCAATTGGTAACTGAGACAGATGCTTTCTCACTTTTTAAAGAAACAACAGTTTGGCTTTAAATAAAAGCTGTCCAATAAATATCCTCCTGTAAAACTGCTGCTGTTAAAGCAGCGGTTTATTCAGTAAACCAGTCAACTCACAGTAGCATTACTCGACCAAAAAGGTATTTTTACTTTTTGTATTTGTTTATTCTTGTTTTATTTCTATTTTTATATTTACCTTTTTACATTTGTATTTTATTTGTTTCTATGTAAGTGTTTCTTTAATTAGTACATATAAATCCATCCTCCAGATATGTCCTGATGGCAGTAGATACATTGCGCTTAAAGGGTTGAAGATTATATAAAAACAGTGCAACATTTTTTAATATTAGGATGAGAATTTTGTCATGTTTTGCTACCTTGGACAGTAGGGTTTGACATATTTAACTGATCATAATTCAGAATGGAAGAGGCAAATTTGAAGACGATGGTCTCTAGCTGATGGAAACCCAAATTCTAGTTTTTGGAAAACAAGATGTTGTTTAGGATCAGTTAAAAATGCTTCTTTAATGCAGGATTTATTTGTGTAACAATAATACTACTGCTTATAGTGTTGGGGTAGACTTGGTAGTTTTCCAATGCAGTTACTAAGACTCTACAATGAGAAGAACTTCCTTAGTGATATGAAAGCCACCTGTGCTTCCTTTACTATCAGCTGCACCACAGCCTGATTCCCTGTTGGTCTCATTAATTAGTTTCATTTTCTGGACATATTGTTTTTATTACCTCTAAGCCAAAATCATGAGACGTATAAACACTGAAACATGCTGTAAGTTGATCGGTCTGTGTGTAATTAATCTATATACCAAGTTGTTTTTAAATTGAATTGATGACATTTTAAAACGATACTGAAATAGCTGACATGTTATTGTGATAAACAGTGCACACCAGGCTTTCAGCTAGGAATATTTAATATCTTTAGGCTTTGCGCGGCATGGGGGGGTCCGGGGGTATTCGCTCCCGGAAAATGTTTTATTTTAAACTCTCTGAAAGGCTATTTTCTGTGTTTTGAGGTGGAATGCAGTGAACTTTTTGTCTTTGTTACAACACTACTTTTGTCCTGATTATGCGAGCTTCACTGGAGGTGGAAATTTCAATAAGGAAGACATGAGATCCTTACAGGTACAATGTTATGATTCATAGGTTAATTCAAACAATCAGAAATTGTAATGTTACGTTCACACTGCAATCTGTGCAGCAAAAAAACACCTGCTGTGTCAGACGTGTGTGTCAAGTGCATCTTGACACGCGTCAAGTAAAGTATGTACAGATGCGTCTGATGCGTCTGCTGCTCCTGTGTTCAATGGTTCAAAGCAGCTTTGCTATATTTGCTGAGATAAGATGGTAAAAATTAGTTTTAATATATTTTTAAATGAGAAAGTCCACCTCAAAGCATTGCCTGTGCAGTCAGTTCATCAAGATTACTATCCTGCCTTAAAGTATTATTTTGCAGATGTAGCCACTCAGATCCCCACATACAGATGGTGCTCTGTCACTGGGAATCCCCAACAGCAGCTGCCTCAGGCCTGGTAGCCACTTGGGGATTTTCCTTTACTGTTCATGTCAGCTAGAAGTAGATGTTGACGTTTTTCAGTTTTATGGTAAAAACTGTACGCACCAGAATGATAAAAGCAAACATTTTGCCAGCAGGTTTTCGACATTTTAAGTTGATTTGGCCAGTAAAGGCCTGTTTATTTAGGCAATAAACAGTTTCAGTGGAGTGACCATAATGCTCTGCATCAGCGGCGCTGTGTCTGTCTCCCTTCCAGCTCCCAGATCAGTTTCTCTGATTGGTTGATATGGTGCATCGAGTAGCAATTTTGTGAAATTTTGAACATTTGAACAAAGTTTCCGGGGGAAAATTAGGGTGTACCAAAGCCGTACCTCCCCAAAACAGGGTGTACAATTTGTCATATATTTAGCAAAGGGCGTACACTGCAAAAAATCGAAATCTAGATAAGTCATATTTTCTTAAAATAAGTGCATTTGTTCTTGAATTGAGAAGATAAAAGAGACATTTTGCCATTGGGACAAGACAATTTAGATTTAAAATAAGAAAAAATAATCACATTGTCTTATTTCAAATGTATATTATCGAATTATCTTATTTTAAGAGTAAAAATACTCATTCCATTGGCAAACCATCTCATTTCCCTATTCAAATTAAGGGTAAATACACTTAATTTAAGAAATTCTTACTTATTTCTAAATCCTTTTTCCAATGTACAATGTACGCCCATACATAGTGCTTGCTAAAAGCAATACATAAGATAGTATTGTGTAGCCATTCATGTATACATGTATGGTCAAGGTGTAAAAATATTAACATCTTAAAACGTATAGATTGTGTTTTATGAATTCTCATCTAAAACTGGTTTATATATGGTATATTTTTAAAGAAAGATTCTTACATAATTAATCAATTCTGGCTGAAGTTAAGAATAAAAGTTGGACCGCTCAGCTATGAAAAATTGTCTTTTTTTTTTTTTCTTCTAATGATTTTTTTTTTCTTTTTACAGAAAAAACCTTAAAAACAAATCTGAAAAGGTACTGGCAAAAAAATTACCAGGACCTTTTCTGTTTTGTTTTTTTTGTTTGTTTTTTTTTAACAGATTTTTTACAGTGTAGGTTAACCTCTGTATCTTGTTGGATTTCTTTATGGTGAATAATAAATGTACTTATAAGGAGCTTTATCAAGTCAAAAGAAAAGCTCTTTACACTCCATTCAGTCATTCACCCATTCACGCATGCATTCACACACTGATGGTGGCAAGCTACATTACACTGCACACTCCACCACGCCCTCTGACCACCATCACTAAGCAATGAGGGTGAAGTGTCACAAGGACACGACACTGAAAGGCGGGGCTTGAACAGACAACCCTCCAGTAACCAGCCAATGAAAGGGGCCAGTTACATCTGAGGAGCAATTGTGATTGATTTAACTGGTTTTCAGTGTTATCAGAGACCAGAGGAGGTAAATGGAGCAGGTAAAACAAAAAGAAAAAGTATTTTTTTAAATCGATGTTGAAAGGGAAAAAAATTGAATACATTTTTTAAATGTATGGTTAGGAAAGGTATTTAGAATCAAATATATGTTTACAAATTCCAGTATTTAATAATGGATTAATAAATAAAATGTACAATTTCTCTAATAATTCAATAGTAATGTAATTCTATATATAATTACAAAATGCTTTTCAAATTGGATTTCGAATTACATTATTTAAATGTTACATTTGAAAAGGCTTTTCTTTTTTGGTGACTTTCTAGTCCTTCCATAGTGAGGATAATATTATTTGGATGCCCTTCTAACACAGAGTTCTCCTTTGGGACGTAAATAAATTGTTTTATCCTAAGTTTCCGAGTATGTAAATCCATTTTATTTATTCTTATAGGATTTGTAAATGTTTCATTCTCCACTAGCTTAAATAAGCATGGGCCATAAATTTAAAAAAATGGCTTTACTTGTTGATTTTACATTAAAAGTGTTGCTATTTCTATTCCAACAAGTAACAATATGGTGTTTGGGCCAGAATATAAATATAACATTGAATAAATGGTAAAAACTGATTTGGTCAATGAAGAAATGTTCATTCAGTATGTATGAACTGTGCTTTATTTCAATAAGTTACCCCATTTTAGTCTTATATCACTCGTAGTTTTAACATCTGGGTATCTCTCTTGCGTATTTAGTTTTTTTTTTTTTTTTTTGTCTTACATTTAGATAGGTGATGCTTTGGATTATTCACACTGCATTTATGTTCATATTGCTGTCTTTTGCCTGGTCCCTGGTTCTTTTTCTCGTTGGCTGTCAGTGACATGGATTTGCATTGGCTGCTTAATTAACAGGTCCCCTTTAAAAAAGAGATTGATCTCAGGTTTTTACCCGCTCAAATAAAATGTAGGGAAATGAAGGATTGGGGAATAACTTCACAACCTGCTATACTGCTAAAAAATCCAACCTTTGTTTGATTGTGGCACCTTGTTTTTTTTGTCTGTCGAGTATATTTGCACACAGAGTAGTCCACAAAGCAGCTGCCTATTGATTGCTTGCTTCATGTCTATTTTACTATGACTAATTGATTGTCTACATCATAAAACAGGTTTTTTCTTGTTAAGTTAGTTAGTGCATGCTAAATCTAGGCGGAGTTCTTCTCTTTGTTAATGTGTGTACGTTCAAATGTTACCTTTAGAAACTGTTGTTTAGGTTTCAGCTTCTTGACAAAAAGATAATTTTGGACCAAATCAACATTTTAAATCTTAAAATGTTTAGTTTTCCTCTGTCAGCCTTTTCTGCTTCATATAAGTCACATTGATGAAATAAGATATAGTGAAATATATATATTTTAAGGTTACACAGTCATAAACATGTACTAAAATCTATAACACAGCCCTACAATCAATATCACTAGTAACTAGGTTGCTCAGTAATTATATGACAATAAATCTTTTTCTTTTTATCAAAATTAATTAATAAAACACTTTTGATTCAGATTGAAAAAGTCTAAGCATAAAAACACACTAGTTAAGACCAAAGAAAAGAAAATTGTTATGAGTACTTTCGATTTATATTGTAAAGTAATAAGATTTTAATATAATTTTTTGGGATAACTTGGGACTTATACTAAAAGCAGACAGTATAAACGTTTGTCACTCTATCCTCAGCGACATTTTAGATTTATAATTTATAAGTCCCTTTTTGCCTGCTTTAAAGCAGCAGTGCAACATGACACCGTTACCCAGTGAATGGGAACAACAAACACACTAGCTTTAAAGCTGCCTGCTGCAGTTTGTTAAAGTTTAAAACTCTCAAACTTGGCTAAGATGAGTATGATTGACCAGAAGGTTTTGCAAACAGAGCTAGAAGCGATGCAGGCAATGAGGAGGTTGGTGGTGGAAAACCTGCTTATGGTAACGTATCATCTGTAAACAGTGGTTTTGTGTCTCTCTTTACCTTTTCCCAAGATCTAATGCTGGGTTTGTTTGTTTTTGTGTGTTTGTGTCTGTGATGCAGGGAGAAAAGAACAATGGCTTCGATGTGCTCTACCATAACATGAAACATGGGCAGATTTCCTCCAAGGAGCTGACAGACTTCATCAGAGAAAGGTAAGACCAGCAGCTTGAGTAAACTGATACACCTACAGCTATCTATGCCGTCCTTCCAGTTTTAGTGCTGTTAGTCCAGTTTTATTTATTTCAGTGCTCTATTTTTGTACTTTTTGAAATTATTTGATGCAAACTATTCAACAAGACTTATATCAACAATGCTTTACCTTTTGAGGAAAGCTCAGTAATAAAGACACAAGTCTAGCCTGCAGCCATCAGTTCGCTGCACATACCTAATGGCAAAATGAGAGGTTCCCTTTATATCCTTCCCATTTTCAGAGATTTCCTTTGCCTTCTAGAGGGTGTTGGAGTAGAACTCGGAAGATTGCACTGAGTCATCCAGACACTACTGCAATTTAAGGAATGCGATGTGCTCCACTAAGATGACTGAACAACTCTAGCTTTGAAATGATGGAGTTCCTGCCCAGTCTTAAAATGCTGATCAATTTTAATGGAATCGCATGGAAAATATGATTTAGGAAAGAATTTCTCATTTTAAGTTCCTTAAAGGACACAAATCTGCCATTGCGTATTTCATGTAGTGGTTTAGGCAAATTTATTTGTATAGCATAATTCAGTACAAAGACAATGCAAAGTGCTTTACGTGATTAAAATATAGGAAAATAAAACAGAATCAAAGCAAGTAGGAAAAAGAAATAAAATAAAAAATGCAGAAACAAAAAAATAAGAACATTATAAATAGTTGGACTAAAGAAAATAAAAAAGTTGAACTAATGATGTTTCAGTTGAACTGTTTAACTAGAACAGTGTGTTTTTATTCTTGATTTAAAGGAACTCAGGCTTTTCGCACCCTGACAGTTTTCTGGAAGTTGGTTCCAGATAAGTGGAGCATAGGAACTAAATGCTGCTTCTCCATGTTTAGTTCTGGTTCTAGGTATGCAGAGCAGGCTGGAGCCAGAAGACCTGAGTGGTCTGGAGGGTTGATACACTGATAGCAAGTCTGTGATGTATTTAGTTGCTAAGCCATTCAGAGATTTATAAACTAACAGAAGTATTTTAAAGTCTATTCTCTTAGATACAGGTAGCCAGTCTAAGGACTTTAGAACTGGGGTGATGTGCTCTACTTTCTTAGTCTTAGTGAGGACACGGGCAGCAGCGTTCTGGATCAGCTGCAGCTGTCTGATCCACTTTTTAGGCAGACCTGTGAAAACACCATTGCAGTAATCAATTCGACTAACAATAAACGCATTGATTAGTTTTTCCAGATCATGCTGAGACATTAGTCCTTTAATCCTGGAAATGTTTAGAGGTAAATTATATTAAAAATGACAATTTTTTCCATGCTTTGTTATAGGAATTCTCCAAGAGTTAGAGATTTTGAAATGGTGCAGGGTTAGTCCAGATGCTAAAATTTCTCTCACAGCTAGTATCACCTTGTTCAAACTTATCTGTGGTATCATCCCATCATTTACTGGTTTCAGGTTTATTCTTTTTTCCCTGTAGTTTATTTTTTTTCATATTCCTTTCATTTTTGATAAGTAGTTTGGTTGAATGTTCCCAGACTAATTCGAGGTTTTGCTGGCAAAGTATCTCAACTTGAGGTTGGGTTATTTGGTCTATAAATTCCTGGGTCTCTTCTCTCTTTATGTGTGTAGTGCTTGCTGTGTGAGAGCCTTTATTGAAAAATAAATTTGCTTCACCTATTGTTCTTTAATACCACACCTCACCTGGCAGATATTCATTAAAAAATAATTGACAGGAGGCTGTAAGTTGTTTGGTTAACACTTCCTAATAATCAGGTGATTCCTTGAATTAAAGTTTTCTAATTAGATAGAAGCTTCTTTAATACTTACTTTTTGGCATTTCTTAATAGTTATTTATTACCAGATCAAATCTCATTTTATAAGAACTTCAGATTTAAGTGTTGGCACTCTGAAATAAGCATGATTTTAATCTTATTTTACTTACAAATGGTTGGGTTTGCTCAAGCAGCCAAGATCATGTTTAATAAACTGCAATATGGCTCCCTCTACTGGCGATAAAATGGTAGCATCTTTCTGTCCTTGACTGTAATTCATTGTAAAGATAAACCTGAACATTTTTAGGAGGCCTTCAGATATTATTCATAATTTTTCTAATCTCATCTGAGCTAAAGACAATAGAGTTTTTTCTTTCTGTTTCTACTCTAAGGCGACACATTCAACTGGACACTCCTGGTAAATTGTCTCCGGGGGAAAACTTATTCAAATCCTCATTCTCTATTTTCGTTGTTCATTGCATAATGTGTTGTAAATTTCTCTGGTACGCAATGTTATATTGTTTAATATATATATATATATATATATATATATATATATATATATATATATATATATATATAAATATATATATATATATGTATGTATATATCTCATTTGAATTAAACTCCATACTAAAAATTCATCTATTTTGTTAACTTTTTTAAACTTTCCAATTTGCTAAATCCTTTTATTTTAAAGAGCAACATTTAATGGCTTATAATTCATTTTGAGTGGTTACACTTTTACATAAAAAATAAAAAAATCAGAATATGGCTAAAAAATTTAATTCAATTCATTAAGTGAAATTAAGGAGCTATTTAGGGAAAATTATTTGAAGCACTTTTTGAAAGTAATTTTGATGATAATAGCCTTCAAACAATGACAAGGCAAAATTCACTGCCATGGAAAATTGGACTAATACATATTATCAGTAAAGAATTTATATTTTTTTAACAGAACATCAGGCTTGTTAAGATTGGAGATCTATAAATCTATTATTTATGGATAAAACTTTAGGCCACTGAATGACTGTCCAGCTCTTTTCCTCCTTCAACAAGTTTCGATTCTTCTGAGGTGCTTTTATACGAGGAACAGGATATTTGTAGCCCATTTTTAATACACTCTGTGAGTACACATCTATGATGAACTTCGGCCAGACTAAGTCCACTCAGTCGGAAACTCCCCAACTTTATTTTTTACAGATTTTGGTTGCAGTTTTTCCCATTACTGCCGCACTATTTCCCTCCACTAACCTTTCCATAAATATGAATAGCCGTCTGTGAAGAACCAAACCTTCAGTCCCTTTGAAAGTAGTGGTAGACTTTGTTCTGGACATCAGTCCAGTCAGCAATCTTCTCTATAATTGTGGTGCATAGTGACCCAGAAAAAAAGACATCATTTGGAAGCTCAGGAAATCTTTGCTTCCTGTTGTGTTTTATGTATTTAGATGTTTGGTTGTGATACTAGGAGTTTACTGTAGTCAACTTTCTCACAATGTTTTAAGGATAAAACGAAGTAGTTTTATTCCATGTGTGAGAATTTAAACTATATATGTATATAACTTTCTGAAAGGACTGATAAGGAACATTTTACTGATGAAGAGAATGAGATCTGTAAAACTGAAAATAAAACTCAATCTGCTGAAGAGACATTTGAAAAAAACAAACAAAAAAAACAACAAATTTAAATATATTAAATAAATATTAGAAAAATAAAAAACTCTCTGATGATATTATCATTTTTGTACCTGCAGTTATCTCTGTCTTTACATTTGGTGTTTTTTCTTTTCGTTTTTTTTAAGACAAATTGAAAAAATATATACCTAATTTTGATATATTTTAGGGAAAATCTGTTTTACGTTTTTGAATCTCTTTTAAAATAAATGAACTTTAATTGTATTTGTAATTATGAATCCATAGGATTTGATCTTTTTCATAACTGGAAATGTAGAAGTAGACTGTCATAATAACTACCACCATCTAATATGAAGTCAGTTTTGAATAGCTTTTATAGAACAGATGTCTACCTAAGTTTGTGCTTCATCATTAATCCTTCTATAAATAAATTTGTCAGGTTGGTTTTTAATACCCAGATAGAAAAATATAATGAAGCTGAAGTTTATCATCTTGGAGTGTGTGTAGACAGCAGCAAGGTACACGTGGGAAAACAGCATAAAAAATGTAAATAAAGGTAATTATGTAAAGGAACAGTGAGGTATGTTACACCTCCAGTTTACTACATCTAATATCTAACTGCTGTAATACTTTACTGATAGTTCTGGTTTATTTATCTAAAATAAACCCAAATCCTATCAGATGACTTACTTTCAAGCTCCTCTTCTCTGCAATGCTTTATTTTAAATTCAAATGTTGATGGTTAAAAACTAGATATATAGATAATATGTATATATAATATAGTTATATAACTATAATATACTAGATAATATTCATTATATATTTGCTTAAAATGTAGGTGGATTGAATTCAAATAAATATCAGTCATTAAAGAATTGTTGAAAACCACTCATCCTATTCCTTTTATTTTACAGTCGTGTTTCATTTTGCTTTAATCTGTTACATCCCTAATAAATGCCTTAGAGTTGGCGCCCATGCACGAGGAGAAATGCGCTTTTTCATGCTCTTGCACGCGTTTAATTGGCGTTCCCTCTCGGGAGCGGGTACAGGGTTGTGCATGTGCATTTTTTTTAGAAGTGGAGAGGCAAATCTTTTTAAAAATCCACAAAAATCCTCTACTATACCTTTAAATGAAAGAAAAGCTAATATTCAAGAATTTGCTTTCTAACATAAGGTTTTTATGTACTAATTACTGCAGATATTTCTCTGCACAGAAAATCAGTTTTTATATTTATATCTGAGTTTCTCCATTTTATGTGCTCAGTCAAAAGTAATATTGTCATGAATTTGATATTGATTTTGGATATCAGAATATTTAAGCAAATACCTCTTTTCTCCCCATAGGAGTACCATTGAAGAGGCCTATGCCAGGTCGATGACCAAACTCGCCAAGTCAGCTGGGAACTTCTCTCAGCTTGGGTGAGTTTCTGCCTTTTTTTTAAACCCAGTGAAATGAAAGAGAACTGTTAATAAGGAGAATCTTATCATGTTTTCTCCCACCCAACAGGACATTTGCACCAATGTGGGATATCTTCAAAACCTCTACGGAGAAACTGGCCGGTTTACACATGGATCTAGTGAAGAAGCTACAAGACCTGATAAAAGATGTACAGAAGTATGTGGAGGAACAGGCCAAAGCACATAAGAAAGTAAGACGGATACCTTCTTATGGAGGAGTTGTGAATGAACTGTTCTTTTTATGGCCATAGGAGATGTTATCTCAAGAAATCCCACTTGGATTAATGCTAGATTGAATGTCCTCTATTCATAACAGAAAACAGGACGATTTTATTCTAATGAATTGTCTTTAAGATAAACTGCATGCCATTGTTTCCAGCTTTTACTAATAAAAGGGTCTGAACCTCTAGTTTGTGTTTTTATGTGAAAGAAAATATTTTATTCTCATATTCCCTTCCTGATCTATTTTTAAAGATACTATAAACCTAAAGATGTTAATGATAGAGCTTCTTTGGTACAAATATAGTTAAGCAAACAGAAGCAAAGTCTTACATCATCATAGCAATAATTGTAATCATATATTTAGAAAGAAAACAGTAGGGTGTTTTGTTAGATTTTATTATCAGAACAGAACTTTTAGTCTTTATGATATGATACAGTCGACAGGATGATGATGTTTAGGCTCTCTGACATTTTTAAACATAGATTTCTCTTGTTCCTGTCATTACAAAAGGCTTCCTGCTCTGTTTAGAGGTTTTTAACTATTGGGTGTAATGATAGTAACATAAAAATGATCCTCTTAAGGTTGATGTCCAAAAATTCTCCAATCAAGGGTTTGTCAAAAGTTTTAATACTCAAACACTGTATCCAGATACAATAATAATTTGGGAAGGTATCAATACTAAATACAACTGTAGTTTGCATATTTTTGCTATTGTTAACTTTAGATTTCGAGATTATTTGCACATTAAAAGAATAATCATTCAAACAACCCTAAAATTTTGCTACATTTGAGTTATTTATTTTGCATTTATTCTTTAAGTGATAGAATCTCTGATTCTGTTGAGAACAATTTTTTTTTTCTTTTTTCCTGTTATTAAGCAATATTTTTATGAGTTTTAATTATATTACTTTTTTTCTCCCCCCAAGATCTCAAAAAAGGTATCAAATATTTGCCTGGGTATCGATACGGTTTGGTATTTGTGGCGATGTAACTCTACTGACTCTACTGAGCTTTAGGGTTACAAACTTCTTCCTTTTTTTTTTTTGTGAACATAAAAATAAAATGAATAAATATTTATTTTTTATTCAACATTAACATCAGGGAAACAAAGAATATAATAACAGAAAAAAATCCATTAGTCTTTTTGATTTTAGTTTTATTTGAAACCACCATTCTGCATGAAGGTTATATAGTCAGACTGTTCCGATCCTGGCAGAGTTGCGTATATATTTGGCAGCTGCTGTGTAGATTTCATTACTTCCTGCGGTACCGTGATAAAGGTCTGTTTCACACGTGTAAGGAAAAGCTGGAAGAAGACTTAACAGGAGTCCTGAAAAGTCTGGAACTTATTATCCAACCTTCCGTCCATCCAATCAATCTCTTTGAACATTTTTTACTTAAAAAATAGCCTAAACATTTTGTTGTCACCCTAAAACTGTAAAATTTTGACCTGTAGCTTGTATGGGTGGCTTGATTTTAATGATGATAAAAATTCTTCAGTGTTCACAAGGCTGGTGTATCTTACTTTAACAAGATCATATGGTAAACTAGAGTGTTTAGGTATTTTATTGATGCAAACATTAGAGTAATAGTCCCTTCGCTGCTTCTTAAATGTCTTAACGAGCTCAGACTTTGTTTCAGACAAAAGAAGAAGTTGCACCAACCCTGGAAGCCGTCCAGAACATCCAGTCTATCTCTCAGGCTCTCCAGAAGTCCAAGGAGAACTACAATGCCAAAACCGTGGAGCAGGAGCGCCTCCGCAAAGAGGGGGCCACCCAGAGAGATGTGGACAAGGTGTGAGGTCACTCTGCACATACAGACTCCCATATATCCTCGGTGTAGTAATGCTGCATAATGAAGTGTGTCTGGATATTATGGTCTGTAAAGAAACTGTAACACTGAGCTGTTTCTTGCCCTTAGATGTTGATATCAGTTTTCATTCTGAGACTTGATCCGGAAAGCGATGTAAGTCATTTATCTGTTTTTGTTTACATTCTACAGGCTGGAGTTAAAGCCAAAAAAGCCACAGAGACCTACAAGTCATACGTGGAGAAATATGCTACAGCCAAGTCTGAGTTTGAGCAGAAGATGACAGAAACAGCACAGGTTTTTATCAATCTCCCTCTATGCATGTGCTTTAATGATAAATATCCTCGCAAACTCTTGTCATTGTCTGTCTTTGTGGCATGCAATACTTCATTGTGTAATCTGTTTGTCTGGTGCTCTTCTGTTCCATGTTTTGGGTTCTGTATCAACTCCAGATTGTGTTTTTTCCTCCGTAGTGGAATCATTGTGTAAAGACCTTGATTGGATCCATCTGAGGGGCTGATTAGATAAACTCCAAATTTAAATCAGCTCAACAGAATTGGGGCTCCATAATATCCTCATGTAGCTTCAGCCCGGCCACCAGAGCTGGTTTGGGTTACCGCCCACCTTTTTTATATTCTTCTCCTCCTCTCCATAGCAGAGGAAGCAGCGTCGCGGCTCTTGCTTCCCTTGGATTACCGTCTACGGCTCATCTCCCACACCGCACATGTGGATATATAATTAGAAACACCAAAGCACATGTGCTCTCTGACATCACTGGGGTTCTACATGTGTGTTCTGTTTGTCTGCCCGAACTAGCTGGTGTTAGACGGAAGTAAAGCCTTACTTCTACTGCATTTTGAAAGTATTAGTACCCCTTTAAACCTTTTTTTCCCCCATATCTTTTTCTCCCATGGTAGAACCACCAACTTATGTGTTGTTTTTATTTTGTTTTTATAATAATCTTATGTTAATAGAAAAAACCTAGTGGTGCATAACTGTAGAGATGGAAGGTTTAAAAAAAATAAAAACTGTTGAGCGTTTCTGCCCCATAAAAAAAAAAAACGAAATAAAATTTGGTCCAATCTGTTTCTTTTAGAGGCATTAAATCAGTAGATGAAGTCCACAATGGTGTCATTTTATATCCATACAGCACCAAAAATCAGATTTAAGTAAAAAGTAGCAATACTTTAATGTATTTTTACTTGAGTATAAGTCAAACATGGCCTTCCAGTGAATAACTGTAAAAGTTAAAAAAAGTGATTGGTAAGAAAGCTACTGAAATACTGAGTAACTCATCATAGAATATAATTTTCTTAATTGACTGATGTAATCAGACACATCAAAATATAAAGTTTGTTTTAAACTACTAATGAAACATCAATTGGAAAATTCCTCAGGCAGAAGCAATAAAATCTTTGAAACCAATAGACTATGTAATCTGCTGCATGCTAGAGAAGGATAAACTATCTCCAGTAACAATTTATACTTTTCTTGTAAGATTAAGATAAAACAAAGCTTTGAAAGATAAAATAAGTGCTAATTTTAGTCGAACCTCAACTGCATGTCCTTGTCTGGTTCAATTATATAAAAATGTACTTATTCTTCATTCAGGGAAGATGATCATGGCAGGTGGTCAAAAAAATTACTCAAGTAGGAGGAGCAATACTTAATGGAAATATTGTTAAAGTTAAAGGAAAAATATGGTGCAATAGAACTACTCTAAAAAGTACATTTTGAAGTATTTATATGAGTGTCATTTGAGCTGTTCTGTAAAGGTGTCACAGGCATGTAAACTCGATTTTTGATCTCAGTGGGACTTCATCAGATTAAATTAAAGGTTAAACAGGAAAAATAAATGAAAAGGTGTTCAGGATCAGACAGGGGAAAAAGATCACAGTTGCATGTTAAAGCAATCAGATTTACCTCAGCGAAGGTCTGAAAATCAGCCGCTGTCAGAGCTTTGAATTTTTCATTTATATTCTGGAGCATCATCTCCCTTATGGATAATTATTCATTGTTCTTCAATAAAATAAGTTTAAAACCTGTGTTTTGTGACCTTATACAAAAATAGTAGCCAAATAAGAATCAGCGGGTCAGACTTTTATATATTGGTGATCTAGGGCTGGGCGATAATTCAATAACGATATATATCGATCGATAGACGTGTGGCGCAATAGAAAAAAAGAGGGTCGATAAAAGTTCGATAAAAAAGAAACGCAGTTTTCCTTCCTTCTCATTGTAGCCTAGCATGTAGGTTTATGCTAGTCGCTACTTCCTCCCAACCAATCACAACCGCGGACCCAGGCACGCCGTCACAAAGCGCCGCCCTCTCAAACCACAACACAGAGCACATGAAGATGTCGCAGCAGGAGAGGCGGAGGAAATTGTTCCTAAGAAGGGTTTTTGTAGTTCGTCAGTTTGGCAGTATTTCGGTCATGGCAAGTCGGACAAAAAACAAACCACAGTCATCTGTAAAATGTGTAGGGAACCAGTGAAAACGAAGTCTGGTAACACAACCAACTTTTTTTTTATCATCTCAGCCGCTCACACCCGCAGGAGTACGAGCTGTGTAGGCCCCGGCGCGCATCTGCGTCGTCCTCCGAGGATTCTTCGGGAATTTCGGGAAAATATATATATATTTTCAGTTCTGGGCAGTTTCCCACGTAGTTCTAACGATTGAGAGAAAAATGCTGAGGGGCCAGAAACTTCAAAGTAATAACTCAGGTTAAAGCAGGAAACTAGGCTTTTATTTATTTGTTATATTTATTTTGGTCACTTTTCTGATCACATTAGTTTATTCTTTGTCAGTATTTAATAACATAACTCAGGTCTTTTAAGTTATTTTTCTTTAAAACAATTCTGTTATGGTTTAAAAAGTTGGTTAAATAAATATTTAATTGGAAGTCTGTGTTTGCATTCTTTATTAAAATTAAATCATTTAGCAATATCATAAAATGTCCAGGCAGAGCTGCACATAAAATATGGTTTCAAATCTTTTCAATAATTATCGATATCGATCAATATGCATTTTTTTTTTATCGATAAGCTTTTTTTCTATATCGCCCAGCCCTATGGTGATCTAATTACTTGGCTTTGAAGGTCTAAAGACTTTGGTCAACCTTTGAGTTGCCATGCAAGTTGCAGGACGTCACACAAGCCTGAACTTGTACTTGTTTGTACTTAATGCAGACACTTGCAAAGTGTTCTTCAAAAATACACAGTGGAAAGGCAGTGATGGAGAGAAGAAAATGCTCCACACACACCAGAAATGTCTGTTTTCCCTTTCCAAAACATAATTTCTTATCAAGAAAATTCGCCTTAGGCAAAACCACAAGGAGGTAAACCACCATTGACTTTTTTTTAAAGGATATAATCTGTAAAAAATTGGACTTTAATGAATGTGTAAAATGTATACCTTACATTTATGGCTGTCTGACCCTTCTGTTTCTGAAGTAACGATTTATTTATGGGAAAAGATTACATCTGGATCGTTCTAAACGGAGCAGTGTGCGCACAGTCCTTGATGAGAGCGCTGTTAAGCCAGGCTTTAAAAAAGCACCAAACGTGTTTCCCAATGAGTCAAAATGGCCCAGTCAAAGTCCAGACATAAATCTGAGTGAGAATCTATAGGAAAATTGACTGATCTATAGCAAAGAAAATTAACAGGCAAAGTTTTAGTTTGTAGATGTTCAAAGCCAGATTGGACTTCCCTAAAAGACTTGAACTGGTAAATCCACTCCACACTTCTCAGATTTTCATTTCTCCACGAACAAAACATGAAAACCGTATATCTTTCAAAAATGTACAGCTTAACCTTGTTTAAACATAGAGGTTTGTGATTTTAACAGAATAAACGTAACATGTAACTTAATATAATAAATAAAAAAAAAGTTCAGTGTACGTGTATTCCACAGCCAGATGTAAGAGGCTCTCTTTCTGGGGGGGCTTCTGATTATTAAGAGCTAATCTCCCCTTAACAGTGGGATTTTCCTCCTCATGAATCTTTGTGCTCATGCTTCTCAGTTTACCTCAAAAATCCAGATTTCAATAGCAGCTTTTAAGCCTGTGATCTCATTACAGCGCTGCAGTAAAAATGCCCAAAATGAATTCCCATCAGCGCCTAACATGATCATAATTGACATCTTGTGGAAGGGACTTCCATGTGCCTCAGACCACCCAGACAGTCGCACATAAGGAAATTAGAAGCAAGGAGATTTTCCTCTTTGTCTTCTTTGTGCTCTTGTTTTTCTGTCTCCTTGTCTTCTCGATAATGTGATGTTAAATTGATGGTATGCATTTAATTTGTTTTATTTTTTAAAGAGATTTGATTTGTTGCAGTGGCGCTCCTTAACGATAGATTATTGATGTTTGTTACAGAGATTCCAAGACATTGAGGAAAACCACATTATCCACATGAAGCAGATCATCCAGTCATACTCGCAATCTGTGGAGGAAACACACATTCAGATTGGAGAGGTGAGTGTTTCTGAGCCACTCAGTGATCCACTTGATCTTTTAGCAAGGAATAGTTAAACAGGAAACAAGGAGATTGATCCATTCATCTTTTAGAGGGCTGATCAAATCTTAAGTTTTAGATCATCCAGGTCTCGTAAAAAAACCAAATGCTCACCGGATACTGTGTCTGATGGATGAACGTCCTGCTTTGGCCTCGTCGTCTGTGGAAAAAGGCTTGAAATGATATCAGGTGCAGCTGGAAAGGTTTTTAAACCTCAGTCAGAGCTCCGTTAATCACTTTTTGATATTATCTGGATAATTTCTTTTCTTGTTTATTTAGCGATTTTAGTTAAATGTTGATAATACCTTTGGACTAATGAAGGCCTGCCTTCAATAGTTTGTAGCAGCTCTATTTTTATTGCCTGTAGAGGGCGACATCGTACCTTTAAATAAAATCTCACCTGGCAGGTCCCTCAGCCCAAGATAGATGATTTATTTGCTGTTAATTGTGAGAGTATGTATGGATATTTCAATAGTTATTTTTTATTTATTTATTATAGAGTTAATGGTTGTTAGTTTTGTCATTTGATTGTAAGTAAGTTTTTGTTTTTCTTGTAATAGATCATTTTTGTTTTGTTTCTGTGAAGTTCTAATCCTACAACCTTTAATTTTAGTCAAAAAACTATAATTAAAGTTTCTGTGAAGGAAAAAAAAACGAATGAAACATTTACAATATCTTTTTTTTTCTGTCCTAAACTTTCTTTATTTACTGAACGTTTCCTGTAAATGCATACCTAAACCATACATTGTTCTGTAGGAACCTCAATTTAACAGGACATTCACTTTAATTCAAATCCAATTGAAATAAAGTATTGTATTATTTGGTAATATTTCTCACACCAAAGAAGACGTCTACCAGCTGCAGTTTTTACCTTTAGTGCTGAAATCAAGGACCTCAGGGGAGAAAACATCACTTTTGGAAACACATTTGATTGAAGCTCTATTTTCCTTTCATCCCAATTCAAGAGTTTTCTCATTGCTTTACATCTCATTTAAACCTTTAAGATGTCCAGCTACTTCATGTACCATAGAAATGTCATATGTATAATATTTGTTTCATCGATAGCATATTTTTACAATGTATTAATGACTTTTTCTCTGATGCAAAGTTTCTGGCCGAGTGACTGTGGGTTGTGTGTGTAGCGGGGACACCAGCAAAGCCTGTTTGTTTGTTTGTGTGTTTGTTTGATCATTCTCCATTAGTAGGGTTTAATGCTAAGCTACTTTGAGTTCTTAAGCTGTCATTGACGAGTGACTGCAGTCGTTTAACCAAACCAAAGTAACTGTGCTTGGTAAGCTTCTTATCAGTCATCTTTTTTTGGCGGGGGGGTAGCTCTGTAGGCCTGGATGCTCAATGTAGGAGAGAAAGAGCAGGACCTTTTTTTAAAGCTCTTGAGTTGTCAGAAGTGTGTTGCAATGGATGCTGAAAGAGGTAGCGATGAAGCGGCTCACTGTAGAAGCAGGTGCGTCCGCCGCTGTGCGTGTTGTGTTTGTTTTTTATAAGTGAGCGTTTGTCTGTGAGCGAGGGTACCTCGGGGGCAGACGCATGTTTTCAAGCTTGTGGGGGAAAGTCTCAGTGTAGACATGGAGGAGCTTTTTTTTTTGTTCCTTTTGTTTGTTTGTTTGCATCGACATGTGAGAAGAGCCGGGCAGACACGCTGAGGACGTTAGCAACATGAACCATCCTAGCAGCACCTGGCGGATTGCATGTGCCGCACCGAGCACACTTCCTCGCCACGGCAAACTCCTTCCCACCGCACCCGCACCGCCCATCACCAACATCTCCCCCCTTCATCCTCTGCTACTAGGCAGGGGCATAGAAGGCTAATGCACTCCACCGCACCGCTGGGGCCCAGGAGGAGGAAGGGAGGGGGGAGGGGGGATAGGGGAGCTGCACACACACACACACACACACACACTGGTTTGAATGCGTCTTGGTTTGATGGAGAAGCCACTCGCTTGCGCTTAGAGTATCACGCACATCTAAATGGTTTGTTGAGATGCGACAGTCAGCCTCTCGTCTCTTTCACTTCCCCCTCACTAAACTTAAAAGCACACATGCAAACAAACACTAACCTTTGTGTGAGACTGCCCAAAGGGTATCCATGGCAGTAACAAAGACAACCTCTGACACAGTGCTCTAACTGCAAAGATCAGTATGGCCGCGCATGAAAATAAACAGAAAAGCCTCCTTCTATCAAGTGTGCTTATGCTAAACGTGTAAAGAAATCACAAAAAAAGAAACAAGATGGAATCTGCTCATATGTAAAGGAAAATAAATAAGGAAATATCTGTGAATATCTACAAACAAAATCTGTTTTGTTCTTTGTTCGTTTTTCTAGCCAAAGGCACCTTCTCTCTTTAATTTTTACCCCATTAAGATCCAAAGCTCAGTTCTATAAGACCATAATGGGTCAGGATCATAGAAATATAGCTATAGCTGTATTTAAAAAAAAAAACCCGAAGGGACAGCAGTGGGTCTACTGTGTTTCCAACATACAGTCATGGAAAAAAATATTAATGGCTTTGTTGTCTTCAGATTGATATGTTTTATTAACGTTTTATATAAAACTGTGCTGTTGGGGGCATTTGGCCCAGAAAGTAGTTATGTGGACCTCCTGCTGCTAGATGTTATCTAATGAGGACTGGTAATCGCATTTCATTACATTAGACTGAGTAGATTATAGCAAATACATTTAAATCCATGGTAGCAACATTCCTTTGGCAGTAGGGCTGTTTTTGCTTCTTAAAAAATAAACCACCATAAAATGACCAGATTCCAGGAGAAAATGGTAAGATTGTTGAGATATGGATTAGTTACTGGGCGCGTTCCTGGTGTCCTGCTAGTATCATCACCTGCTCCAGGAGCTGCGGATGGATGATGGTTTCAGTGTTGCCTACATCTGTCCAGGACCTCATATCAGTATGAGGTTTCATCTCAACCATATCCAGCTCCTCATTGGTTAACACAACGCCAACCTTTGAAAGAAAATACCAGACCGTTAAACTCCAGAAAAAATGTTGCTTCTGTCTGTTAGCACGTCCATTATCACCTATTCGTAGTGTCCCTTCCCTCTAGTCGGTCAATTCCTGTCATTCACATAGCTGGAAACATTGACGACTATTAATTTGCTCCTAAACGCACCTTTCAAATAGGATAACATGTAAATGTTTGGCTCTATTTGCCTTGTTGGTGAATAGAGCAAGTCCTAAAGTATCCTTCCTTTGATCCTTTAGGAAACACCTTTGGCATTGTTTGTGTGGGTTTGATCATTCTTATGCCATTAATATTAAGTCAGGCAAAGTATTTGTGGTATAGGAAGGTTTTGTCTATGTTCCTGTTGAAGTGCATAACGTTGTTACTGAACCAGTTTTCCCATGCTTCCTCAATAAGACATCATTTAATGCTTGCTTTTTTCTTTCTCTATAGCTGCACAAGGAATTTGTGAGGAACATTGAGAACACTTCAGAGGAGAGCTTAATACAAAAGATGGCCGAGAGCAAAGGAACAGGAAAAGAGAGGCCAGGTAAGCTTCTGCAAGGTTTGAACCTAAAGTTTCTCCTCGTCTGTGCAGAGTGTTGTAGGTTTTCTGCCTGATCCTGCCTTTTCCTAATGGGAGGGGTGTATAGACAGGGGCAATTAGACATTGGAGCAGGCCATCAGAGGCAATCATAGTAATCTGCTGTAAAGGAAAGCCGGCTTGGCATTACAGTGAGCATGTGACACACTCACAGGTTAAGCAGGCATAACCAACTTTTTGAGCAGGTCAGAGTTCAACAATGACTCTTGTGTAAACGTCTCCATGCCACGATAATCAAAGGAATACTCGCCGCTTTTCTTAGGATCGCCGGTCACCTTCCCCTTTTTTTGCGTAGTCCCTGTACATTACTTCACTGTGTCTCTGAACCGTCTCCTGATATAAATATGACCTTGCCCGTTCCTATTCTGGTACTACATTACGTCAGGTCACAGGCACAGAGGCTTCACCTCCGCCGTGTTTGTGTGTACATAAACGCTGACCCCTGTGTCCAAACACTTCCACCAACAAGTGGTGGCTCTCATTTGTTTGGACAGAGGAGTTAATTGAGGTTGAAAAAATGGTCTGAAAATTCCTCCCATATCAAGCTGTTCATTAGGGATTGCACAGCAGCTCCGGTCCTGTCAAGAGAAATAACCTCCCCGTCCCCTGACGAAATAGCTGAACGGTTGGCCAGTCCGGGGCCTTTTCAGAGAGAGAGGGGTTGAATAAACTTTCTATTGCGGGAACAATCCTAAAGTGACACGCTGCGAGGCAGAGAGGGTGGGGGTGGGGGGGTCGTACTGTTCAACGATATCCAGCTGAGCTGTCAACTGGCAGAGGGCCAGACACGCAAGCTCTCCCCGCCCCGCCCTTCTCTCCTGCTCCCTGTGCCATGTGAAGCATATGCAATATAAAAAACCATTTTCCACTCATGCGTGACTTCATGCTTCCCTCACAGAGAGTAGAAAGAAAGGGCCCATCCTCCCCTGTATAAACACAGTTGTCTCTCTGTTTGGAGATGCTTAAACAGTTCCTAATGTCTGTCCAGATTTGGGTAATATTTACGTGTGCTGTTTGGACTTTCCTTTGCCGTATGTGTGCATAAATATTGTCAGATGTCAGAAAGGAAAGAGTTCCTTCTCTGCCTGGTCCTGACATTGATTTTCCAGTCGTTCTCGCGCCTGTGGTATCACATTTGATACTCTTGTTAAGAGTAACAGGACGTCACTGGTCGAAGAGACAACCAAAATATTGTTCTGATCATTTTGTGTTGCAGTTGGGTGCATAATCTGGTCCACATTTCAGGTTGGAGGAAACTTTGGCCTGTAATGAATGCTGTTTTTCTTTTTTGCCTCCCCAAAAACTTAGATGTGTGACAGAAAATAAACAGCATACACAGTGGTGGCAGAATCATGCTGAGGGGCTTTGATTAAGTCATCTGGTTGGATGAGATGGAAATTAATTATTTTGGGCTTGCATGCAAAATGCAGTTTGGGACCAAATACTAATATTAATGTTATCCTGACTACATCATCCGCATGGGGGAAATAAGGTGGTGGCAGCATCATGCTGTGGGAATATTTTACAGAGAGAAGGTAGATAAAGAGATTCTGAAATAAAGCCAGTTCTAGGCTGCAGAAGACTTGAATCTGAGGTGGAGGTTGATGTTCCAGCAGCTCGATGACTCAAGAATGGCATCGCTTGGATCAGAAACTTACAGTTTGCAGAAATTCTTGCACTTTTAAGATCCTCTTTGTTCCTTTTGTATCTTTGTAAGAAGAAAGCCAGTTTATCTCTTAAAAGAAAAGGGAAAATTTTAACCTATGACCAAACACAATGAAGGGGTGCATAATGAGTCTGTTTCAATCAGGCTAACCCTGCTCTGTCAGCTGTTCCTGCCCTGTTGTACTTGCCAGTGATGAGGAGGGCCTGACATTGCCCAGTAGAGTAAATCGGTCATCGGTGTACTTTATCCACTTCACTTGGCGTGATACGTGCCTCTCGTGACTCACTGCTCCCCTGCGCTTCACTCGGCCCTGCGCACGACAGACAATGCGTCAATTCTGCTCGCTACCGGCTTCTTCTGGGGAGAGCACATCGGCCCCGTAGTGCTGTATACATTTTGAGTTAAAATATCATTAGCTTTGTTGTTTTCAGGTCAAGCCATGTTAGTGTATCGGCGAAAAAAAAAAACGCCAGAGGGTCCTGCCCCATCGCCCTGTCTCTCCATCACTCCCTGTGTCACCCACTGCAGCTCATCTTCTAAGCATGTAGCATATCTGTATGTCTGTTATTGGATAGTTGATGAAGACTGTACATCCGTATGCAAAGACAGTCTCTAGTATTCCTCTGGATTTTGCCTGACAGACCTGTATCCACATTGCATGTCGTGCCTCCGGTTTTCTGTTTCTGAAAACTGTGTGAGCCCTTTGGCCTCCGCCCCATGAAGAGCCTCAGTGAATCTGTCTGAAATGACACATGAAGCGTGACGACGGAGGAGCAGCACCACAGGGGCAAACTTGCATTATTGATGAGCAACAAATCAAGTGTAAACCTAGTTGTTTTTGGCAGTTTTCTCATCTGCTGATTGATATATCCAAGTAAGCAAAAGAAGTGTTATTCTTTGCTAGAAAAGGTTCACGGCTGGTTGTACACTAGTATTAGGTAAACATGTCTTTCTTTTTTGTTACATGGTCCTTTTTAGAAAGCAGCCATATTCCTTGAACCTTTATGTTCTTCTCAAATGACAACAATATTTTTATGGTATTTTATGCTATAGAATAATGTTTGGAACAAACCTCAGGGAAAGTAAAAATAACTCTGGTGAATAAATGTCAAAACGATATTCAGGATTTAAAAAGCCCTGTGATTTATAGAAGCAACGAAAAAGAAAATTAAGAAATATTTCCATAAAGGAAATCTAGAATCATTTACTTCACATATCTTAATTTTGTTATATTCAAAATACCTTCAGCATTACCGGAATAAAAAAAATAAAATATGTGCTAAAAAATTTTTAAACTTACCAACCGCTTCAAAGAAATACATGGTTAATGATCTGCATCTCTTGCCTGTTGAGGATCACTGGTCTAGATTTTAAAAAGATCATTCTAACACAATATTAAGCTGACATTGAAGCCTTTCGAGTTAGATCTGGCATTAGAGAACAAACACCATTTATGAACTTAAGGAAAACACCAGACAGACCAGAGGTTCAGTGGCAGAGAAGTTTGTCCCTGAAATCTTCCATACAACACTGTGCAATCCACCTTTTATAAATGGAAAGAGTATAACTCAATAGCAGACCTACTAGGACAGGTCGTCCACCTGAACCAACTAGTCAGGCAAGAGCCACGAAGCAACCAAAAGGCCATTGCTAATGGAGGAGTTGCAGAGATCCACAGCTTGGGTGGAAAAGTCTGCAAACAGGGCAGCTAACAGTTGTGCACTCAGAGAGTCCTGTTTAAAGTTTGCTTGAATCCAGGTAGGGGATTCAGTAAGCATGTACAAGCTCAGATGGAGCCAAAACTAAACTTTTGGAACAAAATGCCAGATACTATGCATGATAGAAGGTAAACTATGCATGTCCCCTCAGCACATCACAGCCACCCTGAAAAAATGCTTTTCAGGGTTAATGGAAAGAGGGACAGAGCTCTTTCAGTATTTCTGGGAGATACTGCAAAAGAAAATCAGCTCATAATGTACAGTACAGAGCTGAAATCAAATAATTGAAATCAATTTCATGTGTTTTAATGGCCCAGTCAAAGTGTGAATCGGACGGAAGGTGTTTAGGCGGCATACATTGTTTTGCGGGCACCTTTGGTTTATTTAGTCTTTTTTTTCTGGTGGAGAGGCATCCAAAATTCTTTTCTGATCCTGTCAACTTCCAGGTGGAAGACTTTAATTTCACTTCTGGAAAAATTGAGTATTTTTGAATTAAACTGGGGTTTTGGAGAGGGGGAGGTGTGTGTGTGTCTCTCGAAGGAAGACTGTGGAGTTGCGTCATGTTTTGTCACCAGGAGGACTGCGACATCTCTGAGCGCCACCAGACGCACAATTGACTCTTGCTATTGACCCTGTCTGCCCTGTGGGATCAGCCGTGCTCTGTTTGCGTACACATTCTGCATGGCATGCTGCACTTCATGTTGTGTGTGTTAGTGATGTGTGTGAGATTATTGCGTGATGTACATTCATAGCAGTCACAGTAGTGGGGCATTGACCCTTCTTGTGCCAAATGAACCTAAATCTTTTTTTTTTGTCTCATTAGGACCCATCGAATTTGAGGAATGCAACACAGCCATTGCAACAGAAGGTAGAGCTTTACCTTGAGGATTTAAGCATTCATTTTCGTTGCCAAGTTACTCAGTTAAAGCAAAAAAAAGGAGGGAAAAAAAAGAAAATATGTGGGGAAGAACAGATATAGTTCACTCTGTCCCTCTTAAAATGCTTTGTTTTGTTTTAAGGTGCCAAACCAAGAAAGAGGAAAACGTTTGGTATCCCAGGCCGAAGGAAAGACAAGGACACAGACTCTACGTGAGTTTGGACATAACTTCACAGCACAGTTTTGTTTATTTTTTTTTACTATATTTAATGTCAACGAGGGTTTTTTGTTTTCCAGGGAGTCGACAGAAGTCGAAGCTGCTGTGAGTATAAAGTTTATTAAAACAGATATTAGCTGCATGGTTGATCTTCCTGAGTTTCCTTTGGATCTGTTTCATGTCGGCGACGTCTGTTATTTTGATGTCAAACTGCAGGAGGCGGACCGGACCATTGTTCTTTTTCTTCTGCCATGTGTTACTCTGCACTTCCCTCCCCCCCCCCCCTTCTCGGTTCTCTCCTGTTTGTTTTGTACATTTGCTCATTCATTCATTCGTTTCTCTGTTTGTACGCACAGAACACTGCCAATGGTGCTCCTCCAGGATATTTTGGCTCCATAGACATCCAGAATGCTGTAAGGAAGCTAGAAAGCCCACACCTGCTAGCCATCATGCAGTAACAGTATATATGTATATGCTAATAACATTTTGATATACGTTTCAGAATTATAGAAAATATCCCCAAAAAGCTTTCCCAGTTAATACAAAAATCCATACATAGAGTATTTATGGGTAATAAATGTTATTTAAAGGTTAGTAAGATTTATACTCTGAGGGTTTTATGTTTAGATATTACATTTTTTTTTTTTTTTTTGGTTTCATGAATGATTTTGTGGATGAATGAAGACATTAAATCCCAGCACTATGATATGGATAATCATCTGTTTTGTTCTTTTGTAAATTATTTTATTTTTTGTAAATTATTTCATTTTATTTTTTTGTGTATACATTCAATTTGTCGCCCTATGTAGGAGTAAATATTTTTATCATTATAATAGTTTAAAAAATTTTTTGAGCCATTGCTTAATAATTCTTCTACATTAAAAGACTTGAAACCTGCATAAACTCAGAATTATAAACTGATACAGATTATTTCTACTTTCTGTCTAACATTTTTTGCTGAAACTTGTTTAGCTTGAATTAGAAAAGCAACATCTGTTGTTTAAAAATAATTCTAAATCTTTACAAGATAATCTGGAGTTTTCAACATTTTCTTGTTGAAATTTGATGCACGATTTAAGAAACTGAATCATTTTGCATTTACAGAAGATTACATTACAAAATCAAGGCTTTATGTTTGACATTCACCGGATATTTTTAGGGTAGAGGTTTAACCATTTGTTTAATAAAACCTAATTCTAACAGTTTTTTTTTTCAATATAAACAAATTAAGCAAACACACTTTAGACAAATTTAGCCATTCTTTATCTTATTTTTTGTTTGTTCTTTTGCACTTTTACTCACATTTAATACCATAGTATAATATAACACTTCTGAAAATACGACTTGACCTAACTTAGTTATGATCCTTTATTAAAAAAGTTATAAAAAAACTGAACGCTGTAAATCTTGCCTACTAAACTTCAAAAGGTTGTATTGGTAATGTTTTACATATGCATGATTGTTTAATTATAAAGAATATTTAATTTGAAATTTCAAGAAATTGGGTAAAAATTTTTTACTAAGTAAAAATAAGTGGAGGCCCTTTCTTGTCGTCCAGAATGTAAGAATTTTTAACTTTTTACAACTGTATATGCAAAAATCAAAAAGGTTAGAAAGGATTTATTGATTTATGATTTTTTTGTTTTTGTTTTTTAGTTTAGTTTTGTTTTTAGAGTTAAAGATTTTGTTACATGGTGTACTTACTAAATTAAGTGTCTAATCAGCTTAAAATCCCTAAATTCTTAAGTTTTCGTTTAGCAGGAAGGAAAAAAAAATCACTTTAAAATTTTGGTAAAATTTTTTTAAGGATAAATTTTATTTACCTCTCTGAATAAAATAAGTAATTAAAAGCTCGACTTTTTTTTTTAGCTCACACAATATTTTGTAAGTAAGTAAATTTCAGAAGAAGACTTTGGCCAACTAAAGAGGCTTTTGATTCTTTAAATAAAATGCTCAATAAACAGTAATTATCTATTGTAGGGGAAAACAAAGCTGTTTTTATTGGTTAAAACAAAAGTTTGCATTGGTTTATTGATTATTCACACTTATTGTATAATTATGGAAGGGACCCTTTTAAATTTTTCTTTTTATTTCTTGTGTTGTTGTAGAATGTTCCCCAAGTTGATGCTGAGGGCTTCTGTATCAGACCCGAAGTGAATGAGAATGATATCCTTTTTTATGCCTCCTGATTCTACATTAATACTGCAGGTTTGATCTGCAGATTTCGTTGTATGACTTAATTTGTCCTTAACAAATCTCCTCACATCCCAAAGACAATTCCTTCTATTCGTCCAGCGATTCGGAGGACGAAGACGAGCCCAGGAAGTTCCATGTGCAGATCAAGCCCGTCCAGCCTAACAATGGCACGCATCAGACCCGAGCGAACATCGATGAGCTCAAAGCCTCCATTGGAAACATCATCCTGTCGCCTTCGACCTCGGTATGCTTTACAGAAACATGCTAAAACAACAATAAACGCTGTCTGAAACCAACCCGTTGATGTTTGTTTTCAGAGGTCAGCTCTGCCTGTGTTACACTAGAGGGCATTAGGGGAACACCTAAAATCTGCTGGGGAGCCTGGGAATAGCATTTAAGCTCAGTTCAGGTTTTTCTAATGCATTTTGTTCGAGGTTAGAAGTTATACGTCTTACATAATTTATTAAATCTGCTTCCAATTTACTAAATAACCTGTTCACACTTAGTCCATGATTTGTTTTTCCCCTGAATATGGTTTAGTGTAAATCATCTCCTTTTTATTTTCTTACTCCTACGAACTTGAGATCAGTTTCACTCCTGATATTGTTGGCCTTTACCTCGTGCTCCCAAACATTCACTCAGCTCTGCTTTTATGCACTTTGTTCCACCCATGACTTCACTAGGGCATCTCCTCATTCAGCTCCTTGTCCTCTTCTTTAACTCAGTCTCTGAATTACTCTCTGCTCCTTGACGAAAATAGCTGGAGTCATTAAAATTTAAAGCTGCCACTGCTTGTTTGCAAACAGTGCAGCGGAAGTGTTAGTTTGTCTGCGTGCGCGGAGCTGTTTTTGTTGTTGTGGGGCAGCAGTCACTGACTGATCACTAAATTAAGGTCTTCGTCTTCTCCTTAACCTGTTTTTTTGTTGTTTTTTCTCCTTTCTATTTGTTTGCTTTCCTTTTTTTCAGTTTTGTGTACAGCCACCTGTTTCAAAAAGAACTCTGCTGTGGTTTTATGAAAACCTAACAGAATTTCAATTTTTGCTTGAGATGAACGGATCGGGCTCTGGGTGAATGAAATGATTTCCTGTCGTCTTTAAGGTCTTAGCTGCTGATATGGACCAATTATTTCTACTTATTTCTATTATTTGCCTCAAAACATCAAAGACCAAGGAAATATACCTGAAGTTCTTATACAGGCTGTTATTTTAAGCTAATTATCAGGCCTATCATTCAAAGCAAATATTTATCCAGCTTTTATTAAACTTCGATAAGGTACATCTGATTTGGTTGATGTGTTTTTAAAGTCTAAAAATTGTAAGAATTTTTTTCTTTTAAGAATCAATAGTTTAGTCTTTGGATTGTAAATCATCAATCCCAATTATATAAAAAAAAATGTAGTTCAGTTTTTTCCTATAGTTTTTTTAATCGATTGACCATATATTAGATAGAAAGTTAATTGTGGCAGGTTTGTGAATAAGGGCAGTACTTTTGAATCCCACTTTAAAAGGAATTACATGGTTAACCCAGCCTTTAAATTACAATGAATTCTGTTTGTTGATGAATTTGTGGAATAAGGTGATCGTTTTTTCACTGCCCTTAACAAAAAGGAAAAAGCAAATCCGTCTTTTCCACTAATGTACCTGCAGATCTAACACGCCAATCGAGACAAAATGGCCAGAGTTATATTGCGTAACACAGAGAACAGATTCTCAGCTTGTTCTTTAAAAAAGTCATTTGAACTAAAAGGTAACTATGAAATTAACCAGATAATTTATTCATCAAATAATTTGTTCCTACCCATAAGAGTTATAATGAAGTCAAAACAGTTCATCCAGGTAGGCTGATCTGTTCATGTGCAGAAAAAGGGGAGAGTTTGGTTTGTTAAAGCATTAGATCAATTATGAAATATAAACCTGATTGGAAGATCATCATAGCAAACCAAGACCGGGACGATTTTTTATAAAAATTTTTTTGCATATGTATTTTTTATAAATATTTATATATTTTTTTCCAGTATATTATTTTCTATATTAGCGTTAAAAATAAGCATTTTTTTATCAACAATATTTTTTTGGTATTTAAAAAAAAATTAATACTTTTAAATACAGCCGATTGATACAATAATACTATTATCACATTCGCTGTGTCTTTCTCTTCTCTTTTTCTGGTTTCTTCCCGTTTTAGATCCACAGAGACATTTCGTATTAAAGCGAAAACTTTCATCCAAGGTGGTGCGCACAGTCGCTTCATCTGGCGTGAATTATTGAGATCTGTTTTTGTTTTGTTTTTTCTTGTTTTTTTTTTTTTTTCCCCCTCACTGCTCATTTTTCTGTCCTTTTCATTTCTTCTCCTGTTTGCTTCTCCCTCCGTGGCGCTCCCTTTATTAAAACAGTGATGGAAGTCGTGTGAGTGAGCGTGGGAGAGAGAGTGTGTGTGTGTGTTTGTGTGGCCAACAAGAGCTGTAATTGAACCCATTTGCCGCTTAGCGCCTGTGGGACTGGGCCCTGGCCTCGCAGCTCTACGGTGGTTAAACGTTTTGCTGTGTTCCTTAAACCCATTTTTGTTTCTTTTTCTCCCCTCCTCCCCTGACAGCTTCTCTAACCTTTCTTCTTGTAAGAAATGGGTTTTTTATTGAAACTGAAGTTGCTCTTGGTTTGGCCGGTCCCAAGAGTCTACCTCACGTATCTGTAGGACGTGGCAGATTAATGTCTGGGGAAAAAAACGACTCGGTGAGGGAAGCCGGCGACGTGTCGGCCACGCTCTCCATTGTCCCCGACTGATCGTAGTCCCAACTTCAACACACTGTTTTGAGCTGCCGAATTCTTCACCCTAGGTTTAATGCCTGGTATGTGCGAGTCCAGAGCAGTCCTGTGATTTACTGTCTTTAATCCCAAAGTGGAAACTTTAGCACAGCCACCAGGGAATAATTCATGCAGCCGTTCAGAACCTTAGCCTATTTTATAGGTGTTATGCCTTGATATATGATACTGAAACTCGATAAGTATTTTAAGGACAAAATATTTTAAGTAAATAGTTTTATCTTTAACAAGTGGCTCCTGAGAGCAAATCAGTGACCCTTAAAGTACAACATACCAGCTTTTTAAAAAAGCATTGGCTCTCCCACGTGGGGAAGTGATCACTTCTCTCTCATGTTTTGTCAAACGACAACTGCACAAGACTTTTTTAAAGTATTCATACCCTATTAAACTTTTCCAGATTTATCATGTTACCTCCATGTATTTTTCATTTTTGGTAGTTGTCCACTTTTTACAAATACAAAGCAGGCATTCTGAGGCAGGTGGTCAGATTTCTCGCTTTCTTTTTTTTATTTTTTTTTTAGTTTTTACAGCACTAGTGGCTCATTTTTTCTGACAGTAGACTGACAGGAAAGGGGGTATGACAGAGAGAAACGCGGCACAGATTCGAACCCAGGGCGGCCGCGTCGAGGATCAAGGCCTCCGCACATGGGTCATGTGCACTAACCACTGCTCCAGAAAGAAACAGAGAAGATAGATTGAGCTAAATATTAGGAAATAAATAAAGGTTCATATGCTAATAGAAGGACTCTGAACAAACAGCTAGTGTAGATGGGTTCATGTGTTAGATTGGCCTAGTTAAAGCCCTAGATCAAAATCAAATTGGTCATATGTGGCATAATGTGAAGGAACACGCTGCATTTGTCCATTCTGAGGGAGTTTGAGCTGTTGACTTTAGAAGGATGGGAAAGATCTCATTTTCTAGATGTGCAAATCTGTTAAAGACAAACGCCAAGACTCACACCTGTAGATGCTCGGAAAGAGGGCTGAATATATACATGTGCACCACAGTTTTCAAGTTCAAAGGGTATGATTACTTTTGCAAACCAACTCTTTATTATCTTTCTTTTGATATTAATTTTTACTTTTTTATATTCTCCTTTTATAGGGGCAAATGCGGAGGAACCAGTCCAGTAAGTAACCCCTCCCCCCCCTTTCTTTTTTTTTTTAAAGTCTTTGTGTTGTTGGAATGAGAAGAACAACTGTGGCTACAGTTTTGTTGGCCCTGGTTGCTGTTAAATAAGTTTTTTTTTTGTAGAAAAAAAAAAACCTCCAGAAAATCAAGCCAACACCAACATATCTCAAGAAAAAGTAAATAAGTGCTCCCTTCTTATATAAATGTCAGGCATGAGGGATGTTTTTCTCCCGCTGGTACAAATCAGACTAACTGTTTAATCAGCTGAATGTTTTGACAAGTCAAGACTTATCTTTCACCTTTTGCAAAATGGTGCAAGAATTTAAACTTTTTAGATGTATAAAACAAAGAGAAACAGCTGCACCACATAAATATAGGAGCAACGTTGCTCTGTGAATATACACAATAGTTTGATTACACTAAACTGAAGGCAACACAAATTGCCATGAGTTGTTCTTTTAACTTCTCCTTTTAAATAAAGCACAAAAAATAGGCTAAATGGCTCTGTTTTTTTTTGTGACTAGAGAACAAGAGTCCTGCATGATGGCCATTGTTTAAAGGTGAAGTACTTTTATAGCAAAAGGTTTCAACAAAATCCCTCCAGACTGAGTTTCTGGTGAGTGACGTGGAAACTGTGTGTGCACACAATTAAAAAAGATCATCAACGTCAGATTCAACCAAATATTTGGAATACAGAAGAATATTTTCCGAAATAAATAGAAAAAAAGAACAAAAACAGGTGCTATGTCTTGTAAATAGTACAACAGGACAAGGCAACAGGACTGTTTTGTTTGACCCATTAAATCCTCGACATCTGCAGCGCAAAGCTCTGTGTGGCAAGTTCAAAGCCAGGTTCGAATTCCAACCAGGCTGAAAGAAAACATTAGGACATGTTGGATTATTGACTTTGGTCTGGATTGATGGAAAAACATGCGTATGTCTACAAATTCATTGAACACGCTTCTCTTTAAGTTGGTTGATTTTGATGCATTTAAATCAAGTTTGTAGCATCATAATAAGCCATTTTTATAAATATTCATGTTTTTTTCCTGTGTATTTTTAGCTCCTACAAATATCCATATAAAAACTGATTCTACATTTCTTTGTCTTATAAAGTTTTTTAAATGTTCAGAAAAGATAAAACAATATATATTTAAAAATAAAAAAGGTGTTCACTTGCTGCAGTTAAAAACTTGAAGAGTTTATGAATTTGCACAAATTGCATTCAAAGATGTGAACTCTGCATCGCTTAGGGTTTACAGGAGTATCTACCTTAAGGTCTAAGGCTAAGGGTGAGTATGTTTTAACTACAGTTACTGGCAAGCGTCCCTGCCTCCCTCCAACCCCCTACAACCCTCATCTCTGTCTCCTCCATGGAGCCTTTCACACTGCTTCAGCAGCCAAACAAACCCCGCCCCCTTCCTGCTAACATCACTGATAAATATATATGTATATATTTTTTTATGTCTCACTGCAAGCCTAAAGTTTTCTATTTTGACAATTAACTCACTTGAATGGCTTTAAATTTGGGTTTTCTTAGGTGGATCTTCTACCTGTGGTGTGTAGGTACAGTTCCAGTCAGACGTTTGCATCCACTCGTCACGGATCAGTTTTGGTCTTTCCCTAATCTCTTTAAAATGTAATTTTTCAAAGGTGGAATGACTTTACAACATGAAAAAGCTTCTGGCATAATTTTGGTTGGATATTTTTTTCTTTTTTTGGGTGCATTTTAAGCTTATTGTTAGTTGAAAGAACTTGGAATTAGGCACCAAAGCCACTGACGGCAAAACGGACCCATATCATGATGCTGCCACCCCCTTGCTTAATAGCTGGTATATTTTTGATGTTTAAAAGCTTATTGATTCTGTCTTTCCAGTGTAAAACAACACCTTTTCAGCTCTATTCAGTTTATTAAAGGCTCAAATCTTAAGTTTTTGTTGTATAATCATTCCACCCATGAAAAAGCCCACAGTGAGAGTGTGTAAACTGTAAATTAGAACTGTATCTACTCATGTTGCTTAAAGGGATCTTTAAGATTTGTTGTAGTACTTAAAATGGGTTCAGAATAAAAAAGAGGGAACTCGCATTGTTGTTTTTAGTTGCTAAATCCAACCAAAACTCCTCTTCCAAACAGCTTCCACTACATTAAAAGCCCAGTAGAACTTGGTGTATTAATCTTTGTATTATTTGGTTTTGTAGGTTTTTAATTTCTATGGCAGAAATTATTTGTTCTGAACAGTTTCTCAAATAGTACCAGTCAAAGGTTTGGTACCACCTTAATGTCTGGTTGTGTTTAAACATTTGACTTGTACTATGTCTCTCTAACTCTCAGTGGTAGGTGGTGGTATGGTCATGTTAATTTTTTTAATTTGTTGTTCAAGGTGAGGGAAATGTAAATCGTTCCAGTTTCTCTAATATATATATTTGTTTTTCCAAATTCAGTAAATCAGTTCTCTCTGAATATGCAAATTAAGTGTTTCTGTTTATTCTTGTTTTCCTGCAGATGATGAGCTAGTAAAGCCCAGAGGGTCAACTCCATTCGAGTGAGTGTAACATCATTTCTTCCTGTGTCTGTTCAGAATCAGAGTGACATTGTTTGCATCATGCTTTCTGATTCAGAAGTGTTAATCGTTCATGTTATAATTGGATTTAACCATGCTTCTTTGTGCCTCGGCTCTAACAGGTTAAGTAACAACGATCTTCTATCTTTGGATCCATTGAGCTCTACTTCAGGAGTTGGATCCTCCTCCTCTATGTCATCCACTGCAGGTAAAACTATTTTTAATAGACCTTGCATACTATCACACAGTGAATCTGAGACATTAAGGTAGAATTTTATTTGGTTCTGGTTCCCATTAAAGTGTTTTTTTTTTCACATTTCTTGTTTATATTTTAAATCAGGTTTATCCAAGCTTTAAAGCAAAAGCCAACACATAAAAAAAAAAATGGTAAAAACTGAGCGTGTCTGTACGATTCTACTTGTTTTTTAGGCTTCTGCCAATCTGACTACTGTCTGCTGTGATGGTATCACTAGTCGCAGCATATTTAGCAATGGGTTTACAGTTCGAACGCTAGTGGAAGGAAGCTGGCATTAGTTAGGGATAGCATGAGGTATCACCAGCGCTAAATAGTGATTTGCCCCTTTTCTGCTAAATTAGTGCAGTTTATTAGGGGTCAGCACTTTTTGGGCTTTTCAGTTATTGACAATTCCCTATAGTAGTTGCTGCTTTTAGTGCCAGGTTGGTTGTGGTTCCAGCTATTCTAATTTATACTTAGAATAAAGGATTCTCTGTCTGTTAGGTGGAGGTGTCACTGATCAAAGAATATTTTGATAATATCTTTAACCGTTAAAGTATTTTAAAAATGGGTTTATTGTATTTAGGAGTTGTGATGGAAGCTAGCAATAGATAAAGTTAGCTTGCTACAGAGTATCTCTTATATATATTGCATTGCTCCTTTCTATCTCACTGCCCAAAGCGACTCCTCTTTTCATTCAATTCAATTTAGTTTATTTATATAGCACCCATTCACAACATATGTCATCTCAAGGCACTTTATAGAGACAATTAAATTAAATAATTACAGTTAGTTTGAGAACCAGGACTACATTGAAAATCAGGGCAAACTCCAACATCTATTCACAGAGGTGTTGATGACAGCAGCAAAGCTGATATTACAGCCAAACACGAACAGACCAGATGAAGCTACTATGAGAAAAAGCAGAGAGAGAGCATAACGTTAGAGATTGAACTAACACATTCTGCAGAATGCGATAACAGAGGTGGAATGGAGCAGAATGATGACAAGGGGTCTCTTTGTCTTCCAGCAGTCTAAGCCTATAGCAGCATAAGTATAGAGATAGCACAGGATTACCTGAGCCAATCTAACTATATATAAGCTTTATCAAAAAAGAAGGCATGGAGCACTTTAAACATTATTTAGGTCATGTTACATACTTTGGATGGTAATTTGGAGGAATTATGGTGCAGTTTTGAAATTGCATCAGCCTTGCAGAAAGTGCTTACTGCTGTGAAACATCACAATGCTGCCACCTGGAACAATGTTCTTATGTGAAAGTTTCAACTTGATTCCCTCAGAGAAAGTATTGTTGTCAAAGCTCAACAACTCAGTCGAATTCTTGTCTGAAATCTGATGTGTCTGAAGAACTTGGATTTTGATCTTGTTAACTGCTGTAGGTTTTACTCGGGGTCGAAAGAGTTGAATTTGGAACAAAACAGCAGTTTAGATTCATGGCAGGCTGGATGGTTCCTGGCTCATTCGTGAACATTCCCAGAAGTTTCATTTCATCTGTTGGTGGCAGTTTGGCTCTGAAAAATACTTGTCACATCTAAGAAGTTTGTTTTATGACAGCTGCTGGGAATGATTTTTTTCAATTTATGGTAATCTAGAACTCTCTGATTTAGATTCTCACCGTCTTCCTCTGACTTTTCTATTCTTTGTCTCTCTTTTTTTTCTCCTTCAAGTCACATTCCAGAACCTTTAGCACCATTTATGACTGTATGTCAGTCATCTTAAACTACAGGACTGGAACTGTAAATGTTCCCCTTAACCTTTCTGCTTTCTTTTAGTTCTTTGAACTTAATTTGATCGCAATTTAGCTGTAATTCTACACACCTGGAGTTTACTTAGCTAAAGTTCATTGCCTGAACAGGCATAAACAAAGGCCCTCTAATTTGTTTATTAGATCCATGTTCCCTAATAGATTTTGACCTAAACATTCTCGGTTCTTCCCTGTCATTTAAAATTAAATTTGTTAAAAGGAACTCCCATTTAATATTTTTACTGATCCAAGATTAAAATTAGCACTCCGGCTTCCTCCCACAGTCCAAAAACATGACTGTTAGGTTGATTGGCTTCTCTAAATTGTCCTTAGGTGTGAGTGTGTGCATGAATGGTTGTGTGTCTCTGTGTTGCCCTGCGATGGACTGGCGTCCTGTCCAGGATGTACCCTGCCTCTCGCCCATTGACTGCTGGAGATAGGCACCAGCACCCCTCGCGACCCCACTTGGGACAAGCGTGTAAGAAAATGGATGGATGGATGGATTAAAATTATATAACATTTTTACATGTTGCCAGATATATCCTTTTTTTTTTAACAAATGAACTTGTGTAATAAGTGGTTAAATACAATAGAGAAGTTGGCAAAAAAAAAAAAACCAAAAAAAAAAAGGTGTTACACATTCTTATAGTTAAAAAGTTCAAGTTCATGGTAATTTTAATGGTAACTGATAATTTAATTAGATTTTGTTTGTTCGGCAGAATATAATTTTAAACATTGAGAATTGAGAAAAGGTCAAAAGTCCGACCAACTGCAGATATGTTTCTTTTAATAAATGACAAAGTGAAATAAAACAGTAAGTCTTGAATAAAATAAATTTTTGTCTGAAGGATTTAAAATATAGAATTTTTCATTTTTGTTCCTTTTTTATATTTGTTCGGAACTCAACCGTTAAATTGTTCATCTATTTACAGTATTCATATACAGTAAGGTTTCAGCCACGAACTGTTTTCCGATTTCTACCAACAATGAACAGTCAGACCCTGAATATGCCTCCCGTTACATATAGTATTGAACATGTTTCTCATGCTTTAAATGCCTGACACCAGCGTTTAAACAGAGTGACATTAGCACTGACCCATTACCCAGGTTAAACATAATCCACAGTTAATTGGCACCTAGTCGAGGTCAGCGGGTCGGCTATAAAGCCCACAGGCACGTATGTTGTCAAACAAAGTCTCATTACTGTCAAAGGTCTCGGCTTTAATGGCCTCCTGTAGTGTAAGATGACTGAATTAGATATTTTTTATTTTAATTGAATTGTATTTGTACTTAAATGTTGTGATATAAGACCAATGTTCTGATTTGATTTGTTTGCTTTTGAGTCACTTGCTGTTTGTTTTTATTTTCCTCTCACCTGTCCCTGTCAGACCTTGCTTCTTTGTTCTTTCCAATCCCTCCATCTCCATCTTTTCTGATGAATGACTCTGAGGTCTTTCTCCCAGAGGCACCAGGTAAAATGTGTGTGCCCCTTTATATTAACCTGATCGTGAGGCATTCCTCAAAAAATAACTTTTTGTATATGTTTTGTAATATTTTTTCTGGATTTTAATATTTTCAGTGCTTTTTTTTTTTTTTTCAAATCCATCATTACATTATATCCTGCCCCTGACACACAATCAGTGACATAGTAACACGTTGATTTTAAGTTTTTGAAGTATATCTAAAAGCATGTTACTTGATTTTACAGAGATTACCCTTCGTCTTTGAAAATAGATGTATGAATAAACCAGTTTACACAAAAAAGTAATGGACAAATGCTAATTTATTTTTTATGTTGTGATATAGAAAGATTAAAATTGAGTTGATGTTCCAGGAGATGCTGATGGGAGGATTGAAGCACCCAAATATGGGATTTTGCCACATAGGAAAGGGGGAAATGCTTCTTCGGGAAATAATATTTCAGCATAACCTTCCTTCACATAATACCTCTATAATAATGGCAGCAAATGCATTTGTAAAGCATGTAAAAAAGCGTTAAAACCCTGAGACACCACAATTACCTAAATGCTGCAGCGATGGGCTGATAACCGTTTTCAGTGTTCTTGTTCATTCAGCAGACATCTTCAAAGATAAAGACTAACTAACCTCAGCCCCTGAATGCTTGAAATTACTCTTGTTGATGTCATTGTTTTCTGATTTCTGAGTAACTCTGTGAACGGATATTTGGCCACTTGGCAAGCGTACACTTTGTATAGAGAGTTGAAATTTCAGCACATGATTGTATAACAAATTAAGTAGGTAAGATTGCAAAATAGCATTAAAAGTAGAACTTTATCCCCAGTAATACAGTTTGAGCACAAACCTGAACACAGCTCATCCTTACCCGGAATCAATTCTTCTCATTTTTCTTTAACTTCCAATAGATTGAACCTATAAAATCTAATATTTACTAAATGAATAACAAATGTCTCACTATTCCCTTTATCTTGGAAATTAACAATGAGTGTATTTTACCTTTAAAAACTCCAAAATAATTTTTTTTAATAGCTTAAAGTTATTATCTGTGTTGTGATTGTTTTGTAATATCCTTTGGGTAAAAAAGTGTAAAATAAATTCATTCGGTCCACTTTTTTTTGTTTGTTTTTCCTTGTAACGCCAATGTCAATCACATATCTTCCTTCAGTTGACAATGTGCCACAAAAAGGCCGCTCTACCCCAGTGGCAGAGAGCCAGCAGTCCAAAGATGTCTCCTCTTTCTCTTCATCCACCACCTCTCCCTGGGATTCCCCAGAAAACACTTCCCAGGGACTGAAACCAGCACAGGAGAGGGCCCGAAGCGCCCCCATCACCCAGCCCACTGAGCCTATAGACCCTATGAACAGCCCAACCACTGCCAGCCCCCCAAACGCCCCCAAGTCTGTTGATATCTTCTCCCTAGTGTCCTGGTCCCAGAGCCAGTGGATCGCTTTTGGGGATAGCTTTGCCCCGCCTTGTCGTCACGGCTCAGGTTCTTCTGCAGCAGAGGTCCAGAGAGTGCAGGCAGGGTTTGGCAGGTCAAGACGCTTCCTGTCGGAGGACTCTGCAGACGCTCTCTGCAAAACAACTACTGCAGCAGTCAGAGAGGACAGCAGCGTCTGTGTCTCTGATGTCTTCTCTGATAGGACAGTAGCAGCAGCCACAACAAGCAAAGTATTTAATGGTAACAGTTATGCTGATATACCAGACATGCCTTGTTATGCCTGAGGTTTAAAGTGCAGTTTTTTATTTGGTTTTGCCTGAAAATCGAAGCGTTTGTTTTTTTATTCTTTCTCTTTTGCTGATGCTCTTTTTTCTTTTTGCTACATCAAATGCAAAGTTGGTTTTGGATGTTTTTGGGGTAACATTTATTTTGGAATGCATTTTCCTCATTTTATTGCATCATTTAGTTTTTTTGCTTCTTTCTTTTTGGAACACGACTTTGTAATGCATGAACAGCCAACTGAACATATACCTTTATTTGTGTTCCTCTAAATGAACTTGGACTCTCTAACCAGATTGTGTTTTTTCTGTCTAGTGCCGGTACCAAACAGACCTACGACCCCTCTGGCTGCTGGAGCCCTTGTTCCACCACCTCGTCCTTCCTCTAGACCCAAACTTCCCACTGGAAAACTCACAGGAATCAATGAAATTGTACGTAATCATACCTCTGCACATACAATCCTGATCAAAAATATCAAGACCAGTTTAAAAAAAAAAGTGCATGAATTTTCATTTTGCAATGGTGGATCCTAAGAATGTTTAAAGTAAAACTTCAAAATGAAAAAAAGAAATGGGAACAACAGACCAACATCTTTGAGAAGGCAATTTCTTAAAAACTAATTCATGCAATTTTTTTTAACTGGTCTTAAGATTTTGATCAGGAGTGTATTTCTGTGCCCCCTCCTTTGGTAGTTCGGGCAATGGAGCAAAAGATTTCCAGATTTTTCAATGGTGTGACTTTACAAATCACACATTTTCAAGTTTGAGCCAACTCACTAATACTCCTTTTGGCAAGTGTCGCTGCCTGTTTTCAGCTGTGTTGCAGCTCAGTTTTTGTTTGGGGTATATTTGTCAAATCCTAGCTGAAAAGGCTGAGATCCCTGGGCTGCCTTCCATATAATCCTATTTGTCAACAAATTTTAAACTAAGTCGGTCAGGGACTATGAGGAGAATGAGACAAACTCTACTTTGCATTGTTTAAGTTACCATTAGCATGACTATTTTACTGCCTCCATTATGCCCCTTTCCCTGTGCTTTGCAGTTGAAGAGAGACACTCACTCCCGCTTTAAGTGACAACCTGTTAAGATTTTCATTTCCATTCCTCTGATTGCAGAGTTTTACGTTGTCGTTGTGTGGCTGTTCCCCAGCAGTAAAGTGTTTTTCTAAAAGTGTCGAGGCCTTTTAGACCTCAGCCTGACCCGTGTTTCTCAGTGGCGTTTCTGTTATACACTTTGAAAGGTGTGACATGAAAAGCCTTCTTATGCTTCGTGTCTCTCTGTTAGTTTTAATTTTAACATTTCTTTACTGCTGCCTTTGGTTTAAGGCGCCAGAAAAAATAGTTGCTGCTTGTTACCTTCACGATACTTACATTTTTATTTTATCTCTCCTAGATTCTTTTATTTCTTGAAACTGTAGATAGTTTCATTAATTTAATTAATCATGTGATGATCCAGACACTTTTTTTTTCTCTCTTTAACATGTTTACATTGAGTACAGCTATTGTGCACAATTTTCCTGGTGTTAAAAGTGCACTCTTTTCTTCTTTTTAAAAAAAATGATTTTTCCCCCCCAATTCCTTCAGGTACGGCCTTTCAGCCCACCCAAAGCATCCAATGCCAGCCCCCCTCTATCAGCACCCCTGGCCCGGGCTGAAAGTTCTTCCTCCTTGTCCTCAAACACGTCACTCAGTGCCGGGAATACTCCCACTGTCGGTAGGATCATTTTCTTCACTGCTCACTTATTAGAAAATCTCCCTCTATCTCCTTTGTCTAAACCCCTTTCTGAATTGCACTTTTCTCTCCTCACCTTAATGTGCTGTTCTATACTGCTTTTTTTCCTTGCCTTTTATCCTTCCTTCCTCTTCTCACAGGAGCTCCTCCCCTCTCCTGCTCAGGGTCAGATCTCAGCACCTTCTCTCCTCATGTCCTTTTAAACCAAAGTGAGTCTGGCTTTTCAAACATGAGATTCCTCTTTTCCTCTCTGATTCTAACTATAAATGTCTCTCTCTGGATGCATCTCAGTGATGGTGCTTAATCCAAATGTAAAAAACCTGGAACCAACTATATCTGTTTACATGAAGAAAAAAAAGTTGAGAGAATTTGAGGGTTTTATTTGGACTTTGGCTCCTTTTCATTTAAAAGTCCAGCAGAGAGTGAAGTGCATAATAACCACTACTGGTAAAGTTGTGTTAAAGCCTTAAATGTATATTTCTTTCCCTAGCAAACTTAAAAACATCAAAAGAATAACAAGCCAATTTTAAATAGATTAAATTATAGGGAATAAATGTATATTCTATGACTTAACCTTTTGTAGTCACAATCTTAAAAAATATACATCCAAATCAAAAATTTACTCCTCAATTTACCACCAGAAAATCTAAATTTCTTTGATTAGAGACTCAATGTTTTGATAGCAGATACTCCATCAAGGTTTGACATGAAAGAAAGGATAACTTTAAAAAAAACAAACACCTAATGCTCATTGTTACGTACGGTATAGGATCAGTGATGCTGTGGGGCTTTTTTTCTTGTAAAAACCCTTGTTAACGTAAACCTCATCGTGAACTCTTTGAAATGTAAGGCCAATTTTATTTAAGTAGCTCTTTGAAAACAGCTGACACCAGTGCTGAATAAAAGGGATTAAGTAAAAAAAAAATTGAAATTCTTATTGACAAATAAGTTGATAATTAAAAGTAGAAACAAAGTATCAGAATAAAAGCAGCCACATAGAATACACAGTTGACAGGAGGAGTAAAAATTATTATTTTTTTATTAGTCTCCCTCTAGCTAAATAATGATCTAAAGCTTGTGGCCAAATTGATTCAAATGAAACAAAAAAACAAACATTTTTATGGCTGTCTGAGTCCACAGGAGTAAACCATTTAGAACTGCCTTTTTAACACATTTGTTGAGAGACTTTTTAATGCATATTTAGCATAAATATCAGAGGCAAAAGTAAAGTTTGTAGCCTATTTATTCCCAGGAAGTGACTGCGGTACCTTTCCATTTTCTGTATATGCAGCCAATATATGAGAACAAGTTGGGGGTTTGGTGCTGGGTACCTGTGGCTTTGTATTTAACATGTGGAAAAAATGTAGTGGTCTTTCTGCTGTGTTTTCCATCTTGTACGTGGTCTGAACTAAACACCAAAGCTGCCAATCTCCCCCTAAGAAAGCTGTAGATGAGCTAAAGATCACAGAGAACTCGCAGCACAGTGTTGCTGGAGAGATGAGTGTTCATTAAAGACTTTCATTCCCAGTACTTTGTGTTATCTTTGTTCTTTGGTGTACATCTCTGTGTCTTATCAGACGTGCTCGTTAGGGCCTCACCTCATCTCCACCACCATCACACTTTTAGAAACTGTCTTGAAACTTTCTCAGCATCACATCTCCTCACGCTGCGCCCTCTGGGTTTGTGTATTTCCTCTCTTCCTCTTTCTGCCTTTAATGTGGCCTAAAGAGGACGACAGGTTTGTAGACAAGCTGCCTGCCTTTGAGAAGCGGTGTGAAACACCAGCAGGTATGGATGAAGTTCTCACTGGAGGACGCTCCTTTGTGTTTAACGAAAAACAACTAACAGCAATCCGCTTTTAAACAGAATGAGCTTGCAGCTAAATTTGTTGCTTAGTTGCTCTTTTTCTCCAAATTTATGCTTGTTTTTTCATCAATTCATGTCATAAAATAACCTAAAAATGCAAATTATTTATGTCTTTATTAGTATTCTAATGTGCAACAAATGCTCCTGTTTTTGACTTGGAAATAAAAGCTGCCTTTTTATCTAACCCTGTACCTTTTTGCACATCTATGATTTTTTTTAAGTGCTTCAGCGTGATCAACCTTTATTTATTCTGTTTGCTTCTAAAGTCTCATCAGCAGCTGAGAAAACACCCCTCTTAATCCAAGCTCTTCTCTTTCTCAGGGACGTCTCGCGGTCCGAGTCCAGTGACCCTGGCATCCCAAGATGCTTTGCCGATTGCCGTGGCCTTCACAGAAACCGTTAATGCGTACTTCAAAGGAGCTGATCCTGCTAAGTGAGTCTCACATGACACCCCAAGGCCATGACATCAATCTGCATGTATCCATGTTTGATTTCTTTACAAATAAGCTTTACAGTTCATAGTCTCTATATGCTGTAGATTCTTCAGCCATTTGTACTCTGCACACCTCCAGCAGCCCTTCTGCACAGTATCTCCCCCCTCGCTGTGCACGTATGGAATGCTTTGCGTGAGTCTGACACCATTCTTTCAGGATGGATAACCTACACGAGGCAGATTATAGTCTGGGGCAGAGCAAACATACAGTCTTTTATTGGTTAACTGCTGCTAAATTGCTGCTCTGCAGAAGGCTTATTTTTCCAGGGATTAGCAAATGGAACATTTCATAGGCAGCGCAGCAAAGTTGAGAGCCACTGCGGACCACTAGCACCGCAGTCAGTACCTCCACTACTAATGATTGACATCACACCACTGAGGCGTGCAGATGTACAGAATATTATATACTCACTAAATCAACCACACGGTTTGAGGTAAAGCAAATAACTAAACTCGTTACGTCAGAGGATTAGTGCGCTGACTCTCATAAGTCCAAAAAAGTACAGCGCGCTTCGATTGGTTCTTATTTAATTGAGTTTTACTCTATTTGGATGCATCTTATTGATGCATTGATGGATTGTAATAAAGTTTCAGTCTGAACCAAAAATGCTAAACTTTTAAAAACACTAAGTTCAACTTATTCCTATCAAATAGCGTTAATATTTCAAATATAAAATCAGATTTCTACTCAAACGAAGTTAATGGAGAATTAATAAGATCCATTTTAGCTTATTTTATCTATAGTCCTCGTTTGACCTGAACTCTTAACACTGTGCAATATATTAATTTGATTATTTAATTCAATTTTGTACTTATGCTATCTTTCTAAATTAGCCGAGCCAATGAAATGGCATCAAGTTGTTGAAATTGCAGGAATCTCTGATCCTGGGCAGACATGTGGCAACAGTGGAGAGGAACTACTTCGTTTTAACTGAAGGAAACCCACAGCAGAAGCAGGCTCAGTATCAGAGACAATCAGCTGCAGCCAGGTGGTGTTTGAGGGGACAGGAAACGATTGACTGGAAAATAAAAACAAAGATATGCTGTTCCAGGGAGAGATTTTTAAGGAAGATAAAAATAAAGCGAATGCACACATTTTTTTAAGTTATCAGGCAATGACTTCAAATTGAATAGAAACACATCCTGGGATAAAACTATGAGGTTTAGGATTACTTTCTGTGAGGAAAAAAGAAAAACACATTGGAATTAGCAACAGTAGCCAATAATTTCAAGTCAAAACTAGCGAATACCAAGTCATAGTGATCTTTCCCTGAAATGTTTTGTTTTTTATAACCTTTATTTCACCAGAAAGACTAATTTTGGAGTAAATATCAAAAGGCCCTATAAATATAAAAAGAAAGTAATCTTTAGCTCCTAATGACATGAGGAAACAAACAATATAAAATCACATTTTATGAGATAAACTGTAAATAATGGGAGCATTAGGTAATTTGAAGTAAAGATGCTCCAGCCCAAGTCATCAGTATTCAAGTCAGAGTCAATTTGAAAGTCTTTTCTAAAATAACCAAGTCACGCTCAAGTTATGGATTCTTTGACTCAGAAGTCAACACTCTGGAAGTAGCTCAATCAAAGGCTCCATTCAGGGAAGAGACATAGCTTTATAGCAAAAAAAAAAGCAGCAGAGGAGAGCTCATCAAACGCTCAGTGAAGGACTTCATCCAGAAAAGACACACTGCTAAACCCAAAACACTGGGATAAAAAGCAAGAAGGGGGAGGGAGAGGGAGAGGCTTTTGCAGGAGAAACTCTCTGGATGACTTCATCCAGAAAAAAAAGCTTGACCCAAAAGTTACAGGTTTAAAAAAAGAAAGAGAATCCAGGTCAACTATTTTATCAAACACAGTCAGTGGCTTTTCCAGTTAAGCAAAACTGCTAAGAAATACAGCAAAGCTGGACGGAAGATGTATAAGAAAATAAATACATAAAACTGTTCTCTTTGCTCCACAGGTGCATTGTGAAGATCACAGGAGACATGACGCTCTCGTTCCCCATGGGCATCATCAAGGTGTTCACCAACAACCCCTCCCCCGCTGTCCTCACCTTCAAGCTGAAAAACACCAGCAGGCTGGAGCAGATCCTGCCCAACCAACAGCTCTTATACAGGTACTTTATGCTTTATTATCACGGGCTGGAGCACCAGAACCTGAGCAGCTGATGAGGTCATAGCAACAGAGTCATGGCCGAGTGAAAGAACGATTTGGTCATACCAGTATGAATCCAGAAAATATAGCCTGCACCGATGAAAGGAAATTCAATTAGTAATCTGACATAAAGCTATCATTAAGCTGTCAGGGAAAAATGTTCCACTAGTCTTTCACAGCCAGGTTCTCAACTGTCCATGCCTCTTCTGAAAGACACCCTGAACACTTCATAAAGCAGCTGCATCCTTCAGCACTTCATCCATTAAGCATGATGTTTTATTTCTCACCTCATTAGCTGTAGAGAAAGTTATTTTACTTCCCACACAGGATGACTTAAGAAAAGACACTATTTTTTTTTTTTTTTTAGCAAAGCAATAAAAGCATCTTCTCTTATTTATTATTCTCACTCTGTTCCCTTCCAGTTATCTTCGACCACATGGCTGAACTAATTAAATCAACCAGAGTTCATGATTTAGTAGCTGGTTAAATATAACAGGGTCAGATTTTCCAAGCTGTTGGAGCTTTACACACAAAGCCAAGAAGAGTGATGCGTAATTGAGCCTCTGATTATTCCCTGTCTGTTTTCCTCTTTCTGTTTCCCTTTTATCTAGTGATCCTTCCCGAAGCGACTCCAATTCCAAGGACTTCTGGTTCAACATGCAAGCCCTGACGTCTTACCTCAGAAAAGCCTCTGAGCAGAACCCTTCAGCTTCCTACTATAATGTGGATATCCTAAAATACCAGGTCGGTCGGCCATAATTGGTCCAAGAACTTAATCCAGATGAAGAAACTGTTGTTTAAAGAATGCTTTGTTATGGTGTTTTATTCTTTCAATCCCTAAGTCTGGGGGCAAGTTGGAGGCAAATAGAGTTTGAGCATGAGGCTCAAATGTTGAAATAGAGGTAACTCGGGCACTTAGCATTTTTAATGTAAGACATGCAACTTGTTCAGTGTTGTGTTAGTGTTGGTGTTTACCCCTATGGGCCTGCATAGGAACTGCAATAGTGCAAGAACCAAAGTAACTTCTACAGATATCTTAAACCTTGGTCAAACTCACAGCTGTCATTGCATATCCACTCAGCATCTATATCAGGGTTTCCGCGGGTCGTTAAAAATAATTAAAACTCATTAAATAATTAAATTTTTTTAATTAAGGCCTGAATTGGCGTTAAAATTCATTAAATGTGATTATTTTGGCATTTAAAATGCTTTATTTTGAAAAAATGTTTTTTTTATAAAAACACATTTTTAAACGATATATATATTTGCAAATATGCAAATACATTGCAATATATTTGCATATTTGTGGAGAACTGCTTTGTAAAGCAGTTCTCCACAAATGTAAAGCTGGTTCGGAAAAGAAGCTCAAAGCGGAGAAAAACAAAAGTGTCTGGAAATCGAGGAATTGCAGCCTGCCGATGGTAAAGATGAAGAATGAATTTGCCATGTATATATGAGAGTCATGGGTACTTGTTGATGGCATTAAAATTATTTCTAAGAGCATTAAAACGCTTTAAATTAGAGTTGGTTATTCCTGTATAAACCCAGTATATGTAAAATCTAAAGAGCCTTATTTAATCATTGCTAGTGCTCGGTGTAAATGAGGCTCTCGATCCTGTTGTTGACTTGGGTTTGAAGTTCATGCTGGTCTGAGTTTGTACCCAGTTTGACAAACAAATCAAACCTTATTAATTATCTATTGCGCTCTTCAGCAAAGTTGGGTCTGAGTGTGCTTAAAAGGAAAACCAAGCAGATCTGCTTATCCTTTCAAGCTTTTTCTTTAGTCATCCATTTATTAGCTTTCAAACTGTATTGTTCCTCTGAGGAGTAACCAGTGGTTTGGGTTTTTTATCTCAGCTTTTAAAGCACTGCTTCCTGCATTTGATTCAATTGATGCAGATTGAGACTAGGGGTGGGTATTGCCAAAGAAGTCACGATTCGATTCGAATCACCATTTACAGGCCACAATGCGATTTTATCACGATGCATCACGATACTTGAATTATTGCGATGCATTGCAATATTTTCTCCTCCGTGTTTTGTTTTTTAATGGCTCGGCGCAGTATCCCGCGACCGGAAATCCTTGTGACACAAGGCAGCGTGCATCGACACATCCGCAGCGACATCTACTGGACTGGAAGTTGTATTACACTTGTTTTTGCCTGATGTTCGCCAACCATTCATGCAATTTTATTTATAATTTTTTTTAATTAATAATCGATACTTGGCGTCAAGAATCGATGCAGTAGATCACAAAAATTAGAATCACGATGCATCATCATGACGATTATTTTGCACACCCCTAATTGAGACCCATGTTTTTAGGCAAACCACTGTTGGCTTCTTGAATCCATAGCTAAGTGAGACATGAGCTCCCTTAGTTGGAAAGGAAATATGTTTTGCACTCATTTTTTTTATGTCAAAATGCACTCAAAACAAATCCCCTGTAAAAACCGAGATATTTGTTCGTTTTCCCAGAGCTGCGAGAGAAAAGTAAAAAGTTCTGTATTTGCTGCACTGGTTTGGGAGTCCTTACAGCCTGTCCTCAACACATATTTTTTTCCTTTGTGGTGTTTACAAAAATACTGTCTGCTTGCTCAGAAATGTGAGTGTGCTTGTTACTAAAGTGACAAATGCTGCAGCATGAGGACCTATGTGGTCTGGAGTTCTGAAGCTCTTTGAAGAATGAAACACTGCAGCCACAGAGAACAAGCCCAGCTCATACGGATGAAGTGCAGCCCTTCAAAGCTGTATTCCTTCACAATTTACCTAAATAACTCTGAACGTTCTGTTCTATCAGTGAAGGAAACAACTTTTTATGCGGTAAAAGAGGCCCAAACTATGATGCTGCCACCAGAAGGTTTAAAAACAGGATGCGGTTCCTATTCAGATTAATAAGTGCCCTTCTTTTTCTCAACATAGCGTCTGTAATCGACCATAAACCTCTTCTGTAGTCACGTCGTCTCTATTTAAACAGGAGTAGCTTGTCCTTGCAGCTAGAAAGGGGTCATTATTGCTACATGTTCATTTGGTGGTGAATTTGGCACCATCACATGTTGATGACTTAACTGGTTTGGCAAAAACCTCACAAACATGTTTCTTCTGACTCAGTTTATTATTAATGTTCTGGAGTCAAGACTTGAAACTGAATCTGTGGAGGGAGATAAAGATCAGAGTGATGACTGGAGGCCTTCTAACTTTAGACATTTATCACCAAAGATAAATCATCTAAAGAAAGAGTTTTATTGTTTTAATACCCAAAAGAAAATTCCTATTGATTGTTTCTAAATAATTTTTGACATTTATTGTTAAAACATAAAAAAAATATTTGTATATAATATTTTCTTATGCTGTTCTGATATTCTTTATATATGTTTTAAAATGTGTCTGCTTTTTTTTTTTTTTTCAAAACTTCTTAGTTGACTGTAAATACATTTAAACCTAAATCTGCTTCTTAAATCGGCCTTTTGGCCTAAAATGTGCATGGATTGCAGCTATTTAATTTCTTTTTCCAAGGATTTAATTAGTTAAGAGTTTAAAACTGGTTTTAGTTTTTTTATTTAGTTTTTTATGTTTCTTTGTTTATATAAAAAAAAAATGTATTCAGCTAGGCTGTCTATCGTAATCAGAATTACTATTGAATTGGATCAAATCGTTTTAGTCTCTATGATAAATTGTTTTTCTGAATGAGAAACAGAGTAGAAACTAAACAACTGGAGAATATAGCTTTGCTTTAAAATGTACGTTCCACTCAATGGGAGACATTCTGTTTCTCTCATCGCCTCCCATGTGTCAAGGCTGCAGTTGTGGAGCAGAGTTTAATATGTTGAATATATTGCTTTGCAAATCTTTGCCTGCTTTTACTGCTCTGTCATCAAATAGGTCTCCAGCTTTGGGGGAAGGTGGGGTTCAGTTGCCACCCTTAACAATAATTTGTAGCACCCCTTTCTCAGGCCGATCTATATCCAGTCAGTGTATTTTGTTTTTTTAATAAAGTTGGATTTATATGCATAATATTTTCCTTTTTTATCAGATAGTCCAATAGTCAGATCTAATATAACTTATTGTTACATTGGGGAAGTTATATGTTTCCTCCCTTTATGCCCTTTCCTCTAAGGTTGAAGGTTTTACGTATTACCCTGTTTGTGTTTAGGTGCTGTCCGATGGGATTCAGTCCACTCCTCTTAACCTGGCCGTGTACTGGAAGTGTACCCCGAGCACAACAGACCTGCGGCTAGACTACCGCTACAACCCCAATTCCATGGACTCGCCTGGCCCCATCACCAATGTTCAGGTTTTGGTTCCTGTTGACGGAGGAGTCACCAGCATGCAGGCTTTACCAAACTGCATCTGGTGAGAATCAGTAAATGGTGTCCCTCCAGGAGCACAGTCTGACCCACTGACATTCATCTCTCTTTTTCAATAGAGCTTCAGGTGTAATGTCTCTTGTTCATTTCAGGAATTCAGAGCAGAATAAGTGTCTGTGGAAGCTTAGTGACATCTCAGAAAAGTCTGAAAATGAAGGTGATGAAGGATTTATTTATTCATTTTTCTTTTATGCACAAAAAGTGCAACAAAATTCAAATCTCTACCGTTCTAAGAAAAGTATTGTTTTTCTGGCATCAGGTGCCTTAAGAGCCAAGTTTGAGCTGTCGAATGGTCCTTCAAACCCTTCCACGCTGGCGGTGCAGTTCATGAACGAGGGCAGCACCCTGTCAGGAGTCGACATGGACCTGCTGGGGACCGGATATAGACTTTCCCTCAACAAGAAGAGATTTGCCACAGGTGCAGTTCTTTACAAACTTTACACTATTCAATTGGGATTTTAGGCTTAGAGTTGGGAAGCTGGTTTTTGCTCAGATACCCTGTGATAAAATTCAGAACCACTAATAATATCATCATGAAGACCAAAGAGCTCAGCAGTTGAGGTGGTAAATGGTCTGTACTTATATAGCGCCTTTTTAAGTCAGGAGACTTCAAAGCGCTTTACACTACATTCAGTCATTCACCCCTTCATGCACACACTCACGGTGGCAAGCTACATTGTAGCCACAGCTGCCCTGGGGCTCACTGACAGAAGCGAGGCTGCCGTATACTGGCGCACTGGGCCCCCTGACCACCATCAGTACGCAATACTGGTGATGAAGTGTCTTACCCTATTACTCAGCGACACTGAAAGCTTGAGCCGGGGGTTGAACTGCCAACCCTTCGATTTCAGGGCAAAATCCTACACCCGACGCCACTGTCCCAGGTGGATAGCCGAATTTTGGTAGGTTTTCCTAACCTGGCTAACAAGCTAAAGAAGAGAGAACATCAATCTGTAAAACAGTGGAGAGCCTGAGGTTGCGCTCTGCACATTTGACATTAACGGTGCGTTCACATATTTTGAGGGTCATTGCCTCAAAGCGTGTTTGTCTACCATACATGATAGATGCGGGTCTAAAGGTGTTGTTAGGTGCTCCAGCATGTCGCAAGCCTTGACACCCGTCCAAATTTGCATCCTGATATGGTGCATCAGCCAATGATACAAGCGGATCTGGGAGCCGGCTGGGAGGCAGCCACTGCGCCCGAGCCGTGATCTCTGCTCCTGCAGAGTGACAGGCTGGTTTGAGGAAATTGTTACTGCGGTTTCACAGCACTGCGGCCCGGCTGTATGCTGAGGTTTGCTGTTCAGAACAACAATAGAATATTTAAAATTAGAATCATAACCCTGTTGAACTCACTCAATGGATCATGTTTTTAGGTGTACTTTCTCAATTAAAAACACCTTAAAACTTCTGTTTTCCCAATCTCATGTAAATCAAGGCCAAGCAACTCTCTCTGTTGTATCTGCCATTTTGCTCAAGAGGCTAGCAAAGGAAGAGAACATGGCAACACCCCCTAACGCACGTCAAAGGCATTTTAAGCACTTTGCTACACCGCATCAAGAGCATCAACAACGTTGCAGACTTTATTGTGCACAAGTACCCAAGTTGGATGCCTTTTTAAGGCCCAAAACATATTTGTTGTCAACTCAGCATTATCCGGAAGTTGCAAGAAGTGCACGTCCAGTTTGCTAAAAAGTCATAGAAGGTACAAAACTTAAGTCTAGTAGAAGGTTCTTCAGAAGAAAAATCTTTATTGCCTCTGAGATAAAAGAACTACCACTGTACTTCCTCTATGCGATGTCTCCCACACTGTAACATGGTGGTGGCAGCAAATGCCTGTGGGTTCTTTTTTCTTCAGTAAAATAAATTAATGAAAATGACCTTCCAGCGGGACTTGAAACATGCAAGCTGGTAAACGCAAACGGTAAAAGACAAATTATCGACTCAGGGTGCGAAATTCAAATGTACACCATGCTTTCCAAAAGATTTGCATCACTGAGTGGGTTTAGCATATAAATTCCTAGTAAACCGCATTGATGTTTGTGGCTCTTTTTCAAGAGCTTTCAGTAGGACTCACCACTATGTATTTTGTTGCTAATGTTTTCTCCTTTTCCAGAGCTTAAAAGAAATCCTATTCTTGTCTCTGCAGGTCGTTACATGGCAGATTGCTGAGGTGACCGACACCTTCGATTACCGATCAAAAGAAAAGCTGAAACGTCCAGATTCACCGGAGCACTTCTGCCCACGGTCTCACACAGCAAGAATCTCACTACAATAAAACAGCACTGAGTAACGAACACTGTTTTAAAAAAATATATATATATATACAAAAAAACTGAGATGAGCTTTCAGAAAATGTGTAGATACAAATTCTAATAATGCCTTCTGATCAGTTTTGTACAGAGAAAATGTACCGATTAGCCATAAATTTATATTATATTTGACATTTTGAAAAGGAAAAAAAAAATCAATGCACTAACAGCCCTTCCAGAAGCTCTTTTTCCTCTTGTACTCATTTTTAAGAGCCTTAAAGGAATGAGAAACCAATTTTTTGTGTGTGGATGAGAAGAAATGCTCTCGCCAAACTGTAAATAATAACCCAGCTCCCATTTACTGACGTTTCCCTGTTTTTAAACGTGCAATGAAGCAATGAAGGTTAAATTAATCTTCAACAGGACACAAAATTTTGGCACAAGCTTGATATTAAACCAACTGTTTTAATGATTTCATAAAATGAAAAAAAAAACCAAACAAACAAACACAAAACCAACAAAAAAAACAGCCTCAGTGCCTGATATTGTACTGTGGAACAAAAGTAAAAAATAAAATAAAATAAAAAAAGATTAAAACTGCACAGATGGATTTTTAGATATAAGCTCTGATTCACTGGTGTGGTTCCAGAAGTTGGAGATTAAAAACCGCTGCTGTCTTTTTAAAAATAGATCCTGATAATTTTTTGATAACAACCTAAAGTGCTGATGTTTAAAATAAGAGTCTTCAATTCAGCACTGTGGCAAATAAACACAAATCGTGGGACATTAAACCAAATTGAGCTAGCAGCCTTGAATCAGAAATGTGCCTAAATAAATGGTTGTTTTTTTTGTACTTGTTTATATTGCAGCGAAATTAACAAGAAAATCCCCACCAATGTGCCAGGTGTGTTATTTACTCTCTTAATGTGGATATTGAAGGGAAAATGTCACTTCGTTTTGGTCTCAGCTGTCTTCATGAAGCAAAAGTCTGTTTAGCCTTCATTGATTAAAACCCCAACATGTTAGGTTAGTTTGGTTTCTTCTCTATTCAGTATGCCAGTCAGTGTAAGCAAAGGCTAAAATAATGATTGAAATGCCTTCCTAGGGCTCCTCTGCACCGACTGACATAGACTCCGGGTAAATACTGTGACACCAAGCTGCCATTAAACCTGCAACGGTTTGCTCGTCTGTCCCGCCGCACAAACCTGAAGCAGGTTCAGGAATAAAAGAAGTAGCTGATTCTTGGTGCTCTGTTGAAACCTTTTTCCTAACAGAGGGCTCTGGCTTTTTACTTCCTGGTGGATAATTTCTAACTTTTGCAAAATATATCTGGTTGTGATCATCGCTATGGTGTATTTAAAGTGACATATACTGCATCATGCAGATGGTTGATTCCTTGGATGTGAGGAATAATCGTGAACTTTTTAATTCTCTATTGCAATCCATAGCTTGGTGCAGCCCACAGCATATTTAGCAATGAGTTGTTAGCATATCCTTATTAAATACACTAAGTGTCTCTATTTTAAAGCCAGATGTCAGATATGAAAACCCATTTTGATTCATTTTTTTTTAAACCCTTCAAGCTGACCCCTTTAGCGTTAAATGAAGTGCAGACACTAATCTTGTATGTAAATGTTCATGTGCATTTTATTGGTACATGTCAATTTTTGGTATATACTTTGAATTAAAAAGAAAACAAGTCTAAAAGAAACCAACTTCAGGCTTTGAGCTTGTTTAAATAAAGTCACTTTTTCCCTAAAGTAGACAAACACATTTTAGAAATGATCCCTCACTTTCTGTAACCGTATTAAGGAATAAGCAAGCTGGTTCTTGCTGTACCAACAAAACTACAAGGATACCTTTAACAAGTTTAATCTTCCAGGCCCCTCCCCTTCCTCCCTATCGGTTTGTTTATTGAGGTTAAAAGAGCTACATTGTGCAAGTGATTGTCGCATTTTTACCAATATCTCTGCCATTTCTGTCTGTTTTTTGATTTCTGATTGTATCTGTATTAAATGTGTAATATATGAATATATACAAATATATGAAAATGACAACTTTATATATGACCTGTGTGATTTCTTAAACCTTTATCCTTAATACAGTACCAGACATGTCTTTCTCTCCCCTTCCTGACAATATAGCAGAAGAAAAGTCGCAATTGTTATTTGATTTCACTTATAGTGAGGAAGAGTTGAGAAATTACTTTTAAAGAAACAAAATATTGCTAAAATTAGTATATTTGTTGACAGTGTTACAGTGTCTCTTTTGTTGTTCAGGGAAATGGGACGACTATCTTCAGGTTTTTTTAATAGCGAACTGCCCTCCTACAGATGTCTTCTGTTTTTTGCTCTCCTTGTCACACCTTAAAGGTATAGTGGAGGATAATTGTTGAAAAGACTTGCCCTCTCCAAATCCCATGCAAAACCCTGTACTGGCTCCCAAGAGGGAACGCCTGTTAAATGTGTGCAAGAGCATGCACAAGCTCATTTCTCCTCGTGCATGCTCTGTTTAAAAATTGCTGCTTACATCGCTCATACAAGCTTACTTTCCAAAAGAAGATTTGCAGTTTTTCCGCTATGTCACCGGTAAGTGAAAATGGGGACGAACACGTAGGACAGCCTTACATAAACATATCACTAGACTTATTGACAGTTAGGAGGACTTATTTTGACGATCCACCCAAAAAAAGAAGATCGTCAACTATACCTTTAATATTTCAGATCAACTAGCTAATCTTAAATTTGACTGTTTTTAGATAGTGACTTATTTCACGGACCTCTGGGGTAAAAAGTAATTGACTCTACTGAAGTATGATTAAACTGACTAGACTACATGCAAAAAACAAACAAAAAAAAAAACAGGCCAGATTGTTTCCTGACCTGCAGATATAATAATTTAAAAGGAAAATCTGAGTAATCTCCGAAAGCAAAGGGAAAAGGGAAAAAAAAGAAGTAACATTTGAAAATGGTAAAAAACGAAAGTCCCCATATCTATTATCAGAAAAGATAATGAAGTTAGAGAGAGCCATCATCCATAGCATGCAGAAGAGAGACTAATCAACCAAAAATGATCCAAGAATACCTTAAACAGTCACTTAAGAGGTTATAAAACGACCCACTACAACATATTAACTCCCTGCTCGCCCAACTTGCCTAAATTATTATATTAATTATTATAATAATTAGTGCTAGAGATTGGGCATAAACATCTTCCACAGGACTATTTCAAGGCCAGAATAAACTACTGACTCGAAAGAAAAAAGTCCCGTCTAATATTTACTGAAACATTTTATTGATATCTGAGACAAATTACATATTGAAGGGGTCTGACTAAATCCTGAGTTAAATCTACTTCAGAAAGTGTTGTATGACCTTAAAACATGTATCATACTTAAATCCCCCAAAGTACTGAATGAAAATGTAAAAATGTGGGGATGATAAAGACTGTAAGTTCTAGCAAAGTTGTAGCACTGCCGGAAAACTCATTGGTCTGCCCTCATCCAACCTTTCTGAAGTCAATATAAAGGTTTTAGCATATTGTCTTCTGATAATGCCAGGACTCTACTCATCCACTTCATGAAAACTTCAGCCCATTCTCCTCAGGATGGGGATGAAGGTGTGGTAGGTCGTATTTTGGGAAAAGCCTAATGAACACAGTTACAACCGCAACCTATGAGAAAGCAACCATGTTATCCAAAAGTACTGTTTCATCTTCGCTCCGGAAAGTCTTAGTCCTCCTGACGCATTTTCAGTTTGCTGACAGAGGCCACCTGCTGGTTAAAATGTTCCAGGTTTTTCCATGTCCTCATGATGGCATGTATTTAAACAATGTTCTAAAGGCCTTTGAAAGAACAACTGGCCCACAGCATCATACATCCTCAGCTATAATTAATTGAGGGCTTTAGACGTTATCTTACATGTTAATTTATTGTCCAGGTGAATTATATTCTAAACACACAAGGTCAATCTTCCTCTAAACAAATTAAAGCTCTTTATTCCACTCAAAATCAAATTTTACAGGTTTACATTTATTATGATGGAATAGACTTTTTTTTCTTTCTCCCAATAAAACACTGGGCTTTAGATGGCATCTAATGATAAGTTACCCCAAAGATATTCTTTGCTGCACTTTATGAGCTTTAGATTTATTATATGTTAAGTCCTTTACAAACCTATCAACTGTCTTATTCGCTAAAAGTTTTTTTGATTATATATGAGACGTTTTAGACATTATAAGAGGGGTGGTTTTCATGGATTATATAACAGATATTTATTAAAAAGATACAAATAATAAATACAAATCTTTTGTTAAATAGACATAAATGAGTAGTTTAGCCAGCCAATATTTTCTATGGTCAGATCATGTGATTATTATTTCGAAGAAACACAAAGACAAAATAATTTAATTGAAGTTAAAGGTGTCAGCTTTACATGTTTTACTTTGCACTATCTGATGTTTTTTTACTTTGCACTATCTGATGTTTTTTTTTATTTTAAATCCAGGCAACTGTGCCTATGTTTATTGCCAAACACCATGTTTTCTTCACTAATAATTCACTATTGTGAGATTTTGAAGTAGCCGTGTATTTTTAACATTTATCCCAAGTTTTTCACATTGCACATTTCCAAGCCCCCTATCTTGTCTCGGAATTCCTAACAACTCTGATTTACAAGGTTAAAATGTAAAGAAAAAAAGGACAGATTTTGTCTAAATTTATTCAGAACTCAGCAGCAGAGAAAAAGAATCTTGAAACTGCACCTTGAAGGCCCCAAAACTGCTTCTAAACGCTCACATTTGACAAATTAAACATTTAAGTCTGTAAAGTTAAACACCGCAAAAGCTACGAGATAAAAACAACATATCTTCTAACACTGTTTTCAGAGCCCAATCCATTTCCAAAATCCTCTCGGCCTCTATCTACATTGTGGATTGATAGAGCATGAAAACAAAGCTCTTAAAGGCACAACTGCATATGTGTTGCAGACGTTATGTTTGGCCTGAAAGAGCCCCATGCAGTGCTTTGCTTACAGGAGGATGTGTGTATGACTGTGCATACACACTCAGCATTGTATCAACACCTTGAGCATATTTACTCACTCAGTCATCCACTTGTGTCCGCCTGAATGAGGACTTCCTCTGCTGTTTGAGGTCCAGCCTCTAAGCTGTCTTTCCTCAGCCACATGTGTGAGCCATCAGTGCTGACTCCCCGAATCCCTCTGTTCTCCTCACTCAAAAATGATGTTATACACTGAAACAGCGAACAGAAACTCTTTGTGACCTGAGGCACAAATCACAGCTAACTTGAATCATTCATTGGAAACTCTCAACCCTTGTGGTACAGAAAGAATACAGGTACATTTGTAAGAATACATTTGAGTTGTTGCTCACAGATTAGGGATGCACGATATAATCGGCCCCCTATCAGTACCGGCCTGTATCGGCCTTAAAACTGAATATCGGACATCGGCCACCCCACCGATATTTAACCCGATATTTGATCAGCTTCTGAGTTTCTAAAGTCCAAAAAAAAAATAATAAAATACTACTTCTTCTTCTTCCTCAAAAACTTCTTTTTTACAGACTTAAAAACTTCTAAAGACGAGGGAAAAATATTGATACATTAAAATATCACAATATCTTTATATGCTGATAAATTGCCATTTAAAAAAACCATATCAATCTCTTTTACTAATGAAATATTGCTATATGTCATCGTTATGCTACAAAATCCCCCGAAAATTCATGAAATTTTGCCATATTTTTATATGTTGATATATTGACGTGGTATCGATCTGTTCTACTAACAAAATCTCACAAGAATTTGGAAAATATCACAAGAGTTTGTAACAGAACGATGAAATTTCACGAGATTTTAAAAGTAAAATAGATCGATACCGCGTTTTTAAAAATCAATTTGATATCAGCATATGAAAATATATTTGAGTATATTATTTTTCAAAGTGTCAGAAATGGATAACAAAACTGCTATTTTCAATGACTACTTATTTTTGTCCAGCTTTAATATCGGTATCGGTTATCGGCTACATGAGTTTTAAAATATCGGCATATCGGATATCGGCCAAAATCCCAATATCGTGCATCCCTATCACAGATCAATAACATTTATTAGATTCAGGACATAGAAATGCCTTTTCAGATTACTCTACAATAGCTAAATATGTTTGATCTATAAGTATATGTAAACGTAGATTAAAACTACCAAAAAGCAAGACTGAACAACATGAAATGATTCATTGACACATTAAGAACAAGCCACTCTGTTGGGTTTGTGAGTATTATGGATGGGGGATTATGCGTTGGTTTTAAGCTTGCAATACTATTTTTTTTTTTTTTGGTTTAAATATATATCTGGGTCTGTGTTTGGTGGCCAGCAGTCTCTGCAGAGATTCCCAGCCTCTGCCCCAAACACCAGAGACATTCCAAGGACAGAGATGTAGTCCCTACGGTTTGTCCTGGGCCGTCCCCCGGGCCTCCTTCCAGTGGGAGGGTTCTGGAACATCTCCCAAAGGAAGCTCCCATGAGGCATCCGAAACAGATGTCAAAGACACCTAAGCTGACTCCTCTCAATGGGAGGAGAAGTGGCTCTACTCCAAGCCTCTCCCAGACCGCCAAGCTCCTCACCCTATCCCTAAGGGAGCATCCCCGCCCCACACTGCCAAAGGAGCTCATTCGGCTCCTTTTACCCTGGATCTGGTTCCTTCCCTAATGACCTAGATTTCATTATGATAGGTGAGGGTAGGTCTTGGAGAAGCCAATCTCCAGCCAGGCTGCTTTGTACTTGGCTGTGGGCCACCGCAAAGCTTTTTTTTACAGGGGGGAACCAGCAGATCCCAACATCCACACAATGCAGAGACAAAATCCACTGATCTTTGACTGCACCTAGAAATCTCGCCCATGGAGGTTGACAGAGGGCAGTCCTGCTGGAGTCCAACATAGACTGGAAACAGGCCCCACTTAATGCTGGGATTGCAGCTCAAACTCGTGGTCTGCTTGTACAGACACTGGATGGACCCTAGTAAAGGGTCTCTGACTCCATACTGGTGCACCCCTCCACCAAGGCACAACTATGGACACAGTTATATATGTTTTTAAGCTTCACAAAACACATGGACTGGATTGGCAAACTCCCATCAACACTCAATTGACCCTCAGAGGGTATAGAGCTGGACTAGTGTAAGAAGAAGATAATTGGTAAAAGTTAGCTTTTCAGGTATATCCACGATGCTATTAGTCACAGTGGAGGATGGGGCATGTAGTTTATTATCAGATCTACTAAACCACCCCAACAAACTAATTTAGAGCTTGTTAAACAATGCTTTTTACAGCATGCATGCTATTGAATTCCTAAATTGTTCATCACAAATGAATCTGAACACCTGTAAAGTCAATGTTGTATTATCTTGGTACTATGGCATTGTTGCCTGTTATCCACCAATTAAAAACAGCCACATTCATGGATTCTAACTGTATGATTTCTATATTTACTTGCCTAACCTTACCTGTTAATCAAGGAGCCACAATGGTACTGGACGGATCTCTTTCCTATGAAGTGGTAACGGCATTTTCACGGTTGATCGATCTGCCAGTCTGGTGATGATTGAGAGACCAAACCTGAGAATCAGCCCCGTGAAATGGTCTGAGCAGACAGAACGAAAGCATTTGGCCTTTGTTGTTCACCACACAGTTGTGTTTGCTCAAAGGCCCACTGGAGTCATAGAACTGAGTTATTCTCCAATCCAGAGAGCAAGACCAACATCAGTAACATTTACGGACAATTGAAAAGTGATGTGTCCATTTGATCTTCCTCCTCTCCATGAGGAAAACCATCTGAACAAACAGGCAACGGAGTAGGTTTATTGCATTATTATGGATTCCTATCCTGCTCTTTCTAGAACCCAGAGGACCTCTTTAAAATAACTCAAACCCCAAACTTGTCAAATTCTCATCCAAGGAAATCTTTTCCATTTTTTCCACCCAGCCAGCATATTTCTTTCAAAAGTTTCCCTCTGGTATAAAATTATGAACTTCTTCTCTATATGTTGCAGAAATCTGCATTTGTATTACTGCCGGTCAAATAATTATCTCAGTTATCCTAGTTCTTGAACTTAAGAAAGAGATTTGTTTATCCTAATATTAGAGTTAATATGAGTTTTGCTTTTAAAAGAAAGTCTTGACACTGAATAGGTTTTATATGTTTTGTTAGATGATAAAATTTAAGTAGATATTTCCAGCTCTACCTTCTTTGTAGGTTAATCCATAAGGTGATAAAAAAAAAACATTAATTTATTGTGTCGAATTTCAGTCATAAAAATAACAATTTATGACAAAACTCAAGAAATGGACTGGGGCCATAAGTAATTTATTCTCCTACCAATCCTTGAGAGAGGACTTTATTCAATCCCTGATGTCTGCACTCATTGGGATTTTGTTATTTAAAAAAAAAATACTTTCCATCATAACACAACCAGCGGTTTAAATTAATCACTTGCATACCCACATGCACAGATTTCCTGGATGTTTGGAGCTGGAAGTAATCAAATCAAGCTTCACAAATAGCTGATCTCAAAATGAGCGACCCCTTCTGCCTGTTTACAACAGTGAGGCGATGAGTCATGTGAAACCATAACCCTAAGGTCAGGCAAAGATAATGAGCTTGCCTAATTGCATTGCTGATCTCTGGCAGCAACAAGCAGAAACTGTTATACTACCGGTTTCACTGTAAGGGATTTTTTGTTGTTGTGTAATTCTTCCACAATTGAAAGGATTCAATTGTGGAAGAATTTAGACCAATGAAACGCCAGCAGCCTGTACTCCAGGCTCAGTCCTAGAGAGGAGTGGACCCTTCCGTGCCATGTTCACCGGGGCACGTCACAGGCTATTTGTCATTGTAAGGATGTGTGTGTGTATATTTGGGGGAGGGCGATGACTGAGGAATGATCACATTTTGATTCCTTTGTAGCTGTACTATCTGCTATTCCAAAAAATGTCCAGATGACATCACTGATAAAGCTAATAAGTACTTATCTGATGTAACCAATGACAAGAAATATGTGGGGTATATACAAAGTTGTTGTCATTTATAACTAAAGAAAGAGAACCAATTTCCTTCGACAAGATATACCATCTACACATCTGAATTGCCATGTTTGTTGCAATGACATTTTATGGAAAAGCCCTAATTGCAGTCCGCCATAGTTCGTCAAAACAAAAAATTCCAGCAAAGACTGGTTTCTACAGAACTGAGGATTGCTAAATAGAGAACCTATTTTCCTGGTTCTTAAGAATGGGACATACAGATGCCATATCTAAACTCTTTAGTCTGGGATACACTGTGCCCTATTTCCAATCATTGTTTACAGCCCCAACTGAAATTGTGTTAATCAATCGTAGAGGTTAAAGTTCACAGCTTGCGATGTATGTCCTCACACTGTATTAACCGGGTTGGGTTTGTACATGGGGTCCTGACATGAAACGCAATAAATGGAGGTAGACGGTTCACCTCCGTTTTTGTTTCCTGCATGTGTTACGTGAAATCTCTGAGTTCTCAGTCTGGTTGTATTACCGCTTCCTCATGAGCCGCGACCAAAATATCAAACAGGTTTGATTTTCTTTCAACCCCACGATTTCTAATCAAGAGCTCATCGGGAGGTGCCAATCGCATATAGTGACCCTCTTTAATACTACACAACACACGATTTGACCCAAAAAATTGCACGGCGTATGCCGGGCTTTGGTGAAATTTATCATCTGTACGTGTCGATTACTGCTAGATGGGTTTTTCATTTTTCTTATTGTCTTTATGACCAAAGTGATTTGTGAAAAACTTTAGTGGCATGAATTATAACGTTGACATTATGTTGTTTCAGAGAGTGGCTTAGCTCAGTTTTTCAAGCCCATTGTGCAAAGTGGTAGACCCAATTGTCTTGGGGTTGATTCTAAGCCTCAAGTTATGTACTTAATGTCTTTCCCTATGCTCTCTTTCCTTTTAAACGACTGTTCAATAAAGACAGCTGTCACATAAAAAAATAAAATAATGTAAAATAAAAAAATCATCACATAAGGAATTTCAACCATTTAATTCTAAAATAAGTGAAGGGGATGCATTTCAAAGTTGCATGATTGTAGCTCAGGAGGACTGCTTTTTTTTGCATCCTCTTTTAGCAGTGGGTAAACTGCTTAAATAGACTTAAAGCAAAAAATGTGCTAAATAATCTACAATACCATGAGATATGAAGGCAATTATGGCTCAAATGAAGTCTTTAAAATTGCGCCCTGTTATCCTTTAGTCATCAACCTTTGTTTTTCTTTGTCTTGCTTGATATGATAGATTACCATACCAATATAGATATAATATTTTGTCTGTTCTTAAAGGTTCCTCATCAAGGTGCCAAGCTGATACATTTTCAAAGTAGGATTGCAGATCTGAAACTAAACAAACATTGAGCTGAAGGAATCAACGGACCCGGGAGTGAGTCAACAGGAGACGAGCACTCACAGAACCTTCCTTCCTTCCAGAGAGGAAATGTTCTCTGCATAAATATTTGGAGTTTGCTAATTGAAAGAATCTGCACAGCTGCAATTCCGGGAGGTTACTTTAAACACTGCTCTCATATGGGCCCTTTGTGTCTGTCCCCTTGTTCATTAGCGTCGAGTGAAATGAGCTGCGGCTATGGTAAACAGTGGGACGCGTACAGGTTAGATTTGATCAGTCTCTGGTATTATGTGCACAATAATCAGTTGTTTCCCCCCCCGAAGACCCCTTTTTGTTTTGCTTTGCCGTACGCATTATCCTGCTCCTTGATTAGCGGGGTTGCTATATGCAACACTGTGAGGATGTTCTTTCATCTAGGTCTTTGAACAACATGTCTGCATGTCACTGTTTGCATTTGGAATTAAAATTCAATGAACATATGTCCATTTTTTACCACACTGCACAAACACACGTCAGACTGTTTGCAGACAGTTCTGCTGCCCCTCACACTAAGCAGTCAAAGACCATGACTGTAGAGTCAGAATAAACAAGCGTATACATGTGTAGCACACATCAAAGCGTTGTACGCAAACAGAGAGTATGGTTTCCTTTAGCAAAAGTCATTATTGACTTCTTATTTTTGCTGTGTTGGAAACTTGCCCACAAAAAAAAGTTGTCGTGAAACAATCTGAGTTTTTCCTCTTGCAGGTTGCACTGAAGAAAAAAACCCATTGAAATCAGGAGACATCTTTGTCCAGAAGCTCTTTCACTTTAGAACGCTTCTTTCAAACTGGAACTGGGAGAAGTGTGAAAGGCCTTTATCTTAAAATGCTAGATTCTAAACGTTTAAGTCCTGATTTCTTACTAATATCAGCAAAGTTTAAAGTAATATCAAGATAAAAACAGACTTGAGAAGAAGGGTTTCGTATCCGCTAGCTACAGAAATACTGGGGATAAAAAATACAAAGGCTGGATTGAAGGGGATTTCCAGTGACAGGGCCCCACCGGGGTCTGAGGTTCTCCGACAGCGAAGTAATATTTGAAGGCAGGATCGTAATCTTGGTGAACTGACTGCACAGATGTAGCCTTGAGGTGGAGTTTCTCACTTAAAAAAATATATTAAAACTACTTTTTACCAAGCCTGATAAACCAGACTGAATGTGAGATGAAATGAGTAATTTAGTCTGGGAAATCAGAAGATTGTTGATGAGAAAAACCATTTGTCTTTCAAACTGGTGTCTATGTCTATTGGCCAACGCTTTGAGCAATGAGCGCAACTGACATAGTAAGTGCGACAAAGCTGGTGGGGGAGTGTAAACAAACAGCCTGTCGGTAAAACGGCGAATACGTCCTTCTTAAAAATTAATGAATGAATGAATTTACCTGCTCACGTTTCAACGAAAACCCCAAGACTAATCCTTCCAAAACTGATTCTAAAGCTGAGTCAAACAAACTGTTCAATAGTTGCTGCCGTCTTCCTTGTTGTGCTTTCTCCAGCATCTCGCAGCTTTGTCATCCCACCCTCAAAACCCCGCTCACTGTGCATCCAGAATTTCAAAACAACATCTCTGCGTTGTGATTGGCCAGCCAGTTATAGGGCCTGGGGCATTGATCGATGCTAGTCCAAACTCGCAGGCAAAAATTATTTTGGCCACTGGCAGGCGGGGCTTGTTTACTAGGCAACTTTTTACCCACTTATCACAGCAAATATAGCAAAGCTGCTCTCTGCCATTGAACATAGGAGCAGCAGAAGCATCAGAGGCATCTGTACACACTTACTGGACACTCTTCAGGAGGATCAAGGAGGCTCTTTAGTAGCGTCGGACCTTATTGTGTACAAGCATAAAAAATTAAGCAGCAAATGCTTTTTTGCTGCTTCTATCGCATGCGGTCTGAATGAAGCGTTACGGCACTTCTGAAGGCAAATAAGTCCAACCTAGTACGAGTGAGGTATACTTAGGAACTCTGCTTTTTTCAGTCCATGAGTTTTAACAAACTTTAGATGAAATATTAAGGTTAGGGTTAGGCTTTAAATTAGAAAAGGCAAGATACAACTTCTTCAAAGGTACATAGCTGATAATGTGTGTAACATTTTGGGAATTTGGATGCTCAGAAACCATGTAAGTACAGTACAAATGTACAGAGTTAGACCCAAAACTGTTTTTATAAGTTAAAAAAAGTACTGTTTTTCTTAAATAAACATAATAGATTAAAAAGTTAGAGCAATAATTAAAAGGCTTAAAACAATTGAAAGTGACCAACAAAAATGCATGAGGACCCAAGTGTAAATTGCCACCAGTAATACAGCTGTACTTCATTTTGAAGTCATCATTAATGCATTCATTTTCAGTAGATTACAAACACTTTGTCATATATGTGCATGCATTTTCAGACAGGAGGTACTAACCTTGTTCAGTCCCCTTATCAATGAATGTGTGAAGTCTATTTTCATTTAACCAACAATATGCCAGTAAAGGTTAATTTGTAACTTATTGGCTGGAGGTTCACAGAGTTATTCAGTGTTCATTCAGTTCATTTTGTTGATCACCATGGGAGACAGTGTGTCCCTAATTCAGACACTGAAGTTAGATGAACTCATACACCAAGAAAGCCTCCAAGATTACTAGACCGCCATGTTTGGACAAAGGGCTGTGGAGACCACCAGTACTGCTTCTCATCCACATCCATTTGACAGTTGGCTAGAGGGTGAGAAAACAGGAGCTGCTCTGCTGTTGTCCGGTGTCTTTCTGGCGATGGTAGGTGTCACCTTCACCGCCATGGGTTGGCAGCACTTCGAAGCCCACCAGAGCTTTCAGTGGACCCAACTTCTGGGCCCCATCCTGATCTCAGTCGGAGGTACCTTCATGCTTACCAGTGTGTGCAAGTTTACTTTGGTCTCCTGCTGGCCTTGCAGACGACAGGAGGAAGAGGTTTATGTTATACCTGTGAGGGAACAAAACTCAAGGGGACATCCAGTCGTGGTTCATTCCATGAACCAGTCGGTCATGTTGCAGGGCAATGCAACCATGCTGTGTATTCCACCTGCTTATAACTTTGTCATTCAGGAAACACAACAAGAAAACGACCCCCAGCCTGGCTGCTCTGTGGGTGGCAATAACTCAGCACTTCCGTCGTACGAAGCTCTTTACTGCTTGGACAATGCAACTTTGACCGCAGAATCCAGCACACCACACTGCAGAGAAGCAGGCCAGAGAAACAGGTAGGACAACATTTCCCTTTCATATATTAACCTAAACTCTTCATCCAAAGCCTATCATTTAGTATCCATAACCTATGAAGGCTTTTACACATTTAGTCCTTGTATTGACATGCATAGTATATTATGTTAAGACTAAAATAAATTGGTCTAGAATAGTACCCGAAAAAACAGAGTGAAGGAAGGAAGGAAGGAAGGAAGGAAGGAAGGAAGGAAGGAAGGAAGGAGCTGTCACCTTAACTTCATATATTAAGGAAGGAAGGAAGGAAGGAAGGAAGGAAGGAAGGAAGGAAGGAAGGAGTGTTCACCTTAACTTCATATATTAAGGAAGGAAGGAAGGAAGGAAGGAAGGAAGGAAGGAAGGAAGGAAGGAAGGAAGGAAGGAAGGAAGGAAGGAAGGAAGGAAGGATCAGCGTTCACCTTTCATACATTATAAACATATTTTTTTTGTTTTATTTTAACTCCTAATTTTCTTGTCATTTTGAAATCTCTATAAATGCTTAAATGGTCTCTTTATTAAAATGATGAAATGCTCTATAAATGATTAAAAAAGAAGGGCAACAGAATAAAACAAAATTTCAATCTTAGCCCACTGGTGAGTTGTGCTATTTTCAGAAGATGCTGTGGGCATCCAATGAGGCCCCTGAGAACCCCTTGGTATCCATAGGCACCACGTTGGTGACCCTTTGGGTAGAGTAACTGTGTACTGGCCCTATAGATCGTCCCATTGATTCTCCATAGGTTGAGGTCTGAACTTTGACTGCCGTAATAAAATAATCTAAAAACTACTCTATTATAGCTGTGACTGTAAGATTAGGGCTGTGGTCCTAATAAAGGGTCAGTTTCTGCCTCAGGCTTAAACCTTTTTTCTTGCTTCTTACAGGGTTATTTTCAGCAGAGTGAAAATTTGATGTTTGAGCTGTTTTGCAATAGTTTTTATTGGCAGTGATAAAAGCTTGAATAGGTGTTCATGTGACATGTAATGATTTAAATCTTATTGTTTAATACTCATGTAGTTTCTTTGGCCCTTAATTTGGATGAAGATTACACTTGGCATTTGTATGAGTTAAAGGTGTGGCTTTTTAATTCTTGTTTAATTTAGTTTACTCTTTAATATTTATTTATTTATTTATGACTAAATTGGCTTTAAAGCTGACTTACAAATGAATGCAACAATGCATTGAGCTTCTATTCAGCTCAGACATGTGTTTTTGTTCCTAAAAAATGTTATCCCCACATTCTGATGCTGCCAACACCGTGTTCCATGATGAAGAAGACAACTTTTGGGTGAATATAGAGTTAATTTTCTGCCACAGACACTGCAGTTATTTGCATATTGTTTAAAAAAAAAAAAAAAAAAAGTTTCAATCAGTCAAGGTCCTTCTGCCCAGAGCACTTTCTGCTACGGTACTTGTTTGCTTACCTCTCTCCAAAAATGGCTGTGTAATTTCTACCTCACAGTAAAAAAATGGGTGTTAAAAATTCCGAGTGAATCCATTTATCTTTAAATGGATTATTTATAACTATACTAGTAACTATACAACTATAACTATACAACTATACTGACTGTAAATCTGCTCAAGTGTTGAAGGTTATAATAAGTGTAAATTTTACATCCATGCAGTGTAACTTTTAATCTATATGGTGTTGATTTCCTACCAGTCTCTGAAAGGGTCATCTCAATTTTGTAAATAGGAGTGAAATTCCAAAAAAGAAGCTATATAGTAAATTTTACAATAATTTGGAGTGAGGCCAAATGTTATCTGAACCAGAAATGTATCCAACTCTGTAGGTGTTAAAAGTAACACAAAAGCCACCAAACTGGAGTGCATGGCTAAAACCTGTGTTGTCAGATTTTGTCGGCATGGCAACATGTGAAACCTTTTGCAAGGTCATGTACATGCACAAAAGACTAAATGTGCTAAAGAATTAGGAGAGTGCGTAGAGGAACTTTATTTGCCATGCATGGAAACATCATGCAAATCAGCTTTAAGTATGTCTTTGTGGTTTTGGGCTTCTCATATAGTGTGTTATGTTCTGTAGATGAAGTCTGTGTCTGTAATTTTAAAAAGGTAGTAAAATAATCAAATATTACCTCAGCCATATCTTCAAATAAACTTTGCATCACTGGAATATGGGGACAATTAGACCCAAAATAGCAGACATTTCTTAGAATCATCAGTCCTCTGGGACGTGAGATTATATCATAGACATTTATTCCGTATGTATTTGTTAAAGGGAAAAAGTTTTTGAAAGGGAATTAAAAAGTTATATTTTCCCACCTGTTCCTTTGGCAAAATCCAAGGCACAGTATTTATTTTACTAATTGCAGAACCGTCTATTTGAAGTCCAATCAAACAGACTGCAGACAGACTTTTTAGCTATAAACACAAAGCTGCATTCCTGGTTTTCACTTTCTTTTATTGCTTTTAGTCAATTACTCCCAGCAGGTCTCCAGGCAAAGCAGATCTCTTTAACACAAACAGACAGCGAGAGTAATGCAGTTAACCTGCGTTGACTAAAAGCTGCAGCCTGGATCTCACGAGCATGCCAGCCCAGTGACTGCTTTTCTCAACTCCTGACCTGTGTTTTACTGTGTTTCCAGGAGTTAATGCCAAATAGAAGAATCGTCAGGGGAGAAATTGCTCCACCTCTGTGTTTTCTTTGAAAGGCCGGCAGGGTTGAAGCATAACCAATTGAGCCTGTAAACATTTGGATGTTTGCCAGTTTTTTTCTGTCTTGACTTCCAGCCTGTCTGAGATCTGATGTTTCTGACTTTTTTTTTTATTGTAGAGTACAGAAGATAAAAAGTCAAAGAGGACGCCTAGACGGGAAAGAGTCCACCTGTTGTCAACCACCTGCCTATGAGGACATTTACCCTTCCTCTCCGACACACAATTCAGCATAAGGCAAACAATCTCTTGTTGACGTCGAGCGTTACGCTGATGACATTCTTTCTTTTTCTTGTTAAAAGCCAAAAAATACTTTTTTTTTATTTTTTATGTGAAATGGATTTTGTGCTGTATATGACATCTTTTTAATAAATCATTTGTTAAGTATTGCTTCACAGGAGCACAATGGAGGCTTCTGTTGATTTTTTCCACACCGTCATGAAAATGTCATAAAGTATAAAGACATAAAATCCCCATAGATGAGGACTGCTTGTTGAAAAGCTCATAAAAATGAGACGTATCAACAAAATAGGCTCCAAAACAGTAATATTTAAAACATACACATTTATTTTGTGCTTTCTGTCTGTCAGTGCACAAAGCTTGTGAAAGATTGTTTAAAAAAGACTATATATAATAGCCATGGTTTTCATTTTTGGCCTTTTGTAATAGAAACTAATCTTCTTCTGTTTCCTCATTAATTAATAACAGTGAGACTTTTTTTCAAAAGTAAATTCTACCTAATTTGTGTGAACATTTTTTATGTTTTCCTCAGATTTTTAAATTTTTTTTTTTTTCGTTTAACCTCTTGTATCATTGCTGTCCAAACAGTAAACTCTTGTTTACACGGTGAGTCAAAATGTCACTGCACCACACGGGGGCAGAAACACTGAGCAAATCCTCTCACAGAGGTCATGTTAGGTGGTTTGTCCAAACAAACCCAAATTTACTAAAATTAGTTTGACCCTTTTTTTTTTAACCAGGAAATTTCCCAGGGGGGTTTAAAAATATATATTTCTTAGAGAAAACATCCAAGAAAAAGAAAAGCAGAAAAATATAACGTCACAATTGATTAATTCAAAAATAAAGGCTAAATGAAGAATATAGTCAGATATGATAACATGTTATTCTATTTTTACAGTTATTGTTTCCTACAGTAAATATTATAGTCAATCTGTTGCTGTGTTTGTTCTAAATCAAACTGCAAGTAAAAAAAATGTTTATCCTAATAAGTCCTTTACTATCTTTTAAATATTTATTTAGTCGTTAAACGTTAGTTTGCATATATAGAATAGGATTTATATGAAAAGTATCACGTCTTTTTATATTGTGTGCTTAGTAATAATCAGCTGATATATTTTTTCGAAAGGACCTAGTCACGTTTGTTCATTTATTTAAATCTTTTTTTATACCAAGTAAAAAAATAAAATTCAGGATAGACCCTTATTCCTCTTCAGTTAAAAACAAATAGGTAAGGAATTCATATTTCAAGCCCTCCTCCTAGTATTGAACTGTTTGGCTGTGCACATCAGAGACCGCAGCTCAATATGACTTCCATTATTTTTACAGCACAGTAAAATGCGGGTGGCCAACAAGGCCCATTATTGCCCCATTTTCGAATTTGGAGACAATTTTTGAAGGTATTCCAGAATGTGCTGAAGGATATTAACTCTGTGTAAGAGATGTGGAAACATCTGCCAAGAAAAGGGAAAGAAATCAGAGAAGCATTTTTCAAATGCCTATTAATTATCAGTAAACTGAAGTTTAATGATAGCAGGACAGTTTGAAAGGATAAGCGTTGGTTAAAGATTTAACATCTATAAATTAAAAGGCAATTCTTCTTTTCTTAAGGGGGTGAGTTGTGTTCTTAAAAGCTAACATGTGTCTTACTTTTCCTTTTCCATAGCAGGCATATTATTCCCTCATTCTGCGTTTCTGATCACTCAAAAAAAAAAAAAAGTTGTGATGCTTGAGGCCTTCTCGTTTAAAAAAAGCCTCCATGTTTCAATAAGCCCAAAAATGTGTGCATTGATCTTGAAACTACGTGTGAGATGCATATAACCTAATTTGAAATAATAAAGCAAGATCAGTATCTGTGATCAGACTGCAGTTATTCGCAGTGAGCTTTACGCCACTGCGCTGCGGGTTTATTAGTGTTTCTATGTCACAGCTGCGCGCGTCAGGCACGCGCGCACACCGATCTCACACACAAGGTGTTCGGTAATGTTTGGGCTCTGCAGCTCACAAACAGCTGAAGCTGCCGTTTGAAGCTGTAATCTGAGCTCATTGTGTGCGATGTTTTCAACAAGGGACTATTTTGACTGATAAAAGGCTGCGGATTATTATTCCAGACTGTGGAAAACCACCGATTAAACATAGGAACATACAGTACAACTTTGTTTTTCAGTTACTGATTATATATATTTACATTGACAAAAAAAAGTTACGTTTAATTTAATTTAATTACAATATTTTTTGTATCATCTTTTTTTTTTGCTACCCTCACTCAAATTGCTTATTTTTTTATTATTATTTCTGGGGTAACTGTCTCCAAATCAAATTTAACAAAGATTTACATAACATTTGACCCTAGAGCTGCACAGTTAAATGCTTTTTCAAATACCTCCAACTACCGCTTATGAGAAGATTTGAATTTTCCTGTGTGTTGTTGAATACTAAGCCGTTACAATATTCCGGGTAATAAACCACTAATCGGCTCCAAGATATTTAGGTGGCTTTGTTTTACGTAAGCAAGGTATAAAACAAGTGCTTATTTATTTATTTTTTTCTTGTTTTTGCTTGCATGTTTCAGCCCGTTCATTTTGCATCTGATTAACAAATATGGCAAAAACACAAACAAATAAATAAAGATGTAAAAAAAATTGTATTTTATTTTTATGGTACCATTATCTTAATAATAAAATATTGCATTATCCACAAAAATCCCAAGACACACAAAACTAACTAACTAACTAACCAACTAACTAACTAACTAACTAACTAACTAACTAACTAACGGAATGCAACCAATAATTTAAAAAACAATTACAGAGTTTTACCAAAACTGCACTTGCCAAGTTTATTTATTTATTTATTTATTTATTTATTTATTTATTTATGTTCTCTGTAAGTTCTGAGGTTGACACTCTAGCCATTTCTACAAATTTTAGCATATCCTTTTTCCTTTTTAGATTATTATTTTTTTTCTATTTTACCATGCTGGATGCTAAAGTGCTGCTGGGCTCAGCCTGCTCTTCCTTCATTTTATCTGAGAACATCTGAGCTGCTGCTACAGAGCCTGCACTGAAATAGAGTTTGTGAGTGTGGTGCTGTTTGGGTTGGTGAGGAGGGGGGGACAAATGGATCCCATGTTTGCAGGAAAACACGCTGGAGGCGCAGGAAAACTTTGCTGTTTACGAAGCACACGTGAAACCACTCAAAACTAAATTATCTTCCTGTTGCTCCAGCTTTTGTCGTTTGCAGTCCTTAGGTTTCTCGCCAGCAGTGTCACCACCCAGAGAGCAGGTCTGCATCTGTGCATAAGGGGTTGCAGTTTCCAGGACACACATGCAGGGGAACCGCAAGGAGATGGAGGCTCTCATGCTGCACGTAGGTCTGTGCGCCTTTTGCTCTTCTCTGCTACTATAAAAGTAGATCTGACAGGTTTTTCCTGTGGTTTGGATTCATGTTCTGTTTATTCCTGCAGAATACTCATTTTCCCTCTCAGTGTGGAGGGGGGGTCAAGCTTTGCCCATTTAATTTTCTATAAATCATACAAATTTAAACAAAGATGAAAAGTGTGGATCCTGAAGAGGTTCTGATCAGAATCAACAGCAATAGCAAGCTTCCCTTTATTATATTGTGTCTTGAGTGTCATCTCAATGCTGTCAGTTCCACTGGATATTCTTTACCAGTGTCCAACATACCTACCCGTCACACGCTTCTAATTTAAATTTATTTAAAAAAGGTGAAACAACAACAATAAAAAAAAATGTTCTTCCCTTTTGTTGAGCTGCGCTACGTTATTTTGATATATCACTTTGACATTATTGTTTGCAATTTAAGAGTATTCAGAAAACTGATGGTTAAAAATACAATAACGCGGGGCAGCATGGGAGAGCACAGCGTTTGAATCTTGGCTTGGGGTCTTTCTGCACTCTTGCATGTTTTCCCTTGCATCTTTAGTTTCTTTTCAAGTACTTCAGCTTCCTCTCACAGTCTTACAACTTCACTGTTTGGTCAAATGATCTCTTTAATTTGCTCTTGGGTGTTTGTGTGCATTTTTTATTTTTTTTTGCTCCATGATGGACTGGCAATCCTCTATCCAGGACATTATGCCTTAACTCTGCAAGGACAAGTCGCTATAGGCAATACATGGATGGAATAACTGTGCACAGAATTGTGAAAGCTGCACTCCTTATACTGCCAATTAATATCAGTTCTACATGTGAACCTGTACTGGAAGCACGTAGCCTTCTCCTTCAACCTTCCATCTCCCTCTCATCTTTCCCTCTTCATCACATTTTTACATTTTCAAATATTTAGTTTTATGACAGACCTCTGTTTTTCCTCAGAGAGCAGGTGTTCAGCCCATTCAGACACAGCACCGCGAGGCCAGCTTCATCGGCAGCGATGGAGGAAATTGCCATATGAGGGCAACCACAGAAGGTCATGAGACTGTAGTCTAAGTGCAATTACATGAGTCTTATGCAGGGGTCAGCGCTGCGTTTCACCACAGGATTACATGTTCTGTGGAAAGAGTTCTGTGATTACACTTCTGAACCATATTCAGTTTTATGTATGATAACTTTTGGGCTTTTATGCAGTTTATGAGCGAAGACTTTGAGGATTTTAGATCCCTTCCACAAAGAGGCGGCTTTAAATGACATTATTACACAAGTAATGCTAAGGCTTTGGGGAACTGAGTTGAAACGGTCAAGGATCAGAACCACATCATAACTGCCTTTTTTTTTGCTTTTTAATCTTTAGATTTTAGTTTTATAGGTTTGTCTCTTGAAATGACATAAATACATGTTTTATATATTTAAGAATCTTTTTACACAGTTAATCATTTTTTTATTAGAAACCACCAAATGTGAAACTATCCTCTCTATTGAAACCAAAAAGCTTGATTCCTCCTCTTCTCTCTTTCCCTCTTAGTAGCATAGCTTTTATAACTTTATAGAATATAAATTTAATTCAATTCAGTTTATTTTTATAGCACCAATTCACACCACAGGTCACCTCAAGGCACTTTACAGAGACAATTCAACCAGATCATACAGTCAAATTGATTCAGTTTTCTATCTAAGGAAAACCAGTTGATTGTATCGACCCATTGACTTGAAGGCAATCCGTCACACTAAGCATGCTTGTAGTGACAGTGGAAAGGAAAAACTCCCCTTTAACAGGAAGAAACCTTCAGTAGAACCAGACTCAGTGTGATTGACCATCTGCCGAGGCCGACTGGGGTTCAATGAGACAGGGGCAGACATACAGAAAGAAGCAGAGATACAAAAGGCAGCTGTCAACCAGCTCCACAGGCGGCCCCGTCCAGGAAACACACAGCCAGGCAGATGAGCTCCAAGCCAGCTCCCATGTCAGAGGATGAAAGAGAGCACATACAGTCGTAGAAACAGGACTACACTGAAAAACAGGCCAAGCTTGAACATCCATAAATAAAGGTGTTGATGACAGCAGCACAGCTGATATTCCTCTCCAGGATGGAGTCACAGCCAAACAGGAATAGACCAGATGGAGCTACTATGAGAAAAAGCAGAGAGATAGCATACTGTTAGAGGTTGATTCTGCAGAATGGGAGAATAGAGATAGAATGAAGCGAAATGATGAAGAAGGGGTTCCTATGTCCTCCAGGAGTCTAAGCCTATAGCAGCATAACTATAGAGATAGCTCAGTCTAACCTGATCCACAACATACAACACAAAACACAAAAAAACAACACAAACTTTATCAAAAAGGAACATTTTAAGCTATGCCTTAAAGTAGACAGGGTGTCTGCCTCACAGGCTAAAAACTGGTAATTGGTTCCATAGAAGAGGAACCTGATAACTAAAAGGTCTGCCTCCCATTCTACTTTTAGAAATTCTGGGAACCACTAGTAAACCTGCAGATTGAGAGAGAAGTAGAATAATAGGAACATAAGGTACAATCATATCTCTGATTTAAGATTAAGCTTGGCCATTTAAGGCTGTATATGTGAGAAGGAGGATTTTAAATTCTGTTCTGGATTTCACAGGAAGCCAACAAAGGGAAGCTGGGATGGGAGAGATATGATTCAAACTTCAAGAAAAAATCAAAACACAAAAACAAAACAAAGAATATTCTGCATTATAAGACTATATTTAATTCAGTTAAGAAAAAAATCTGTATGTTTGCTGTCTGTAATATAATATGTGGCTATGCCGGTATATGCAGAACCATGTATTGGCCTAACCACATATTTGCTGTAACCATAAAAAAATCTAACTCGTGGGTCGTTTCTTATTTGGTATGGGTTTATCAGTGTTTCAGCAAAAGAAAATATTTCCTGCATTTATTCCCTGGTTGATACAATGCACTGCTGTTCAAGTGTTTCCCTTTTCTCTGTTGCAGTACATTTAATTTAATCTAAACAAGCTTATGTAGAAGCTGATTGCTATCTGAGTGCACATGCTAAAGCAGAGACATATCTAACTAGCCACTTTATGAGGTAATTTCTCCTCAGCTGCTTGTTAACAAGAATCATGAATCACATGGCAGCAACTCAAAGCACTTAGAGATTTAGATGTAGGGAAGATAAGTTGCTGAAGTTCAAACTGAGCATCAGATTAGGCTAGAAAGCGGATTTATGTTGCATGCTGATAATGCCAGACAGGCATATTTTCTGGAATCTTTTTTCCCCCACGTAACATCTTAGAGGTTTTTAGAGAATGAAGAGAAGATATTCAGACAGTGAAAATTATTAGGAATGATTCTTACAGATGTAAGAGGTCATCCGAGAGTGAACGGACAGATTCAGGATGATAGAAACTCTATAGTAGCTTAAATAAAGTTGCCCCTGGTCAGCCAAGAACAGGAAACTGATCTTATGCCTTGCTCCAGCTGGTAAAGTCAATTTGGAGTAAACAACATCAAAGTGTGGATCCATCCAGCCTTGTGTCGAGGGCTTAAAGATGTGGGTTTCTTAAACCCACACAAACTGGGTTCTTAAATATGATTAAAAGTTCACAGAACACTAATGGTTTCCAGTGACCAGATCTCCATTTAGCTGAGCAGCATTGGAATATGTAGAGCCAACCAGTGGTATCATGAATGGGAATCTGATTTGTTATTTCTCTGTGGACCAAAATCAGATAAAGGTTTTCAACATCTTCAGGTAATTCTAAAGGCCGAATGAGTCTAACACTGTGTACCTAATAAATAAGCTGGTGAGTGTGTTAGGATGTCTTTGTTTGTTTTTTTTATCAGTAAACCTAATGTTAGGCTCAGTGAGAGGCTGTACATAAGATTTGAAACGCACTTGCATTTCCAGCCTCTTCCAAATGGTGGCAGTACAGCTCCTCTAATTACACTTTTTTGATAAACTCTGAAATTTTATTGTATCACTGTTATATAAGAAAGTAGGAAGAAGAAATTACTCTTCTTTAACAGGTATTTGATACATCCTTCCCTTTGTCTTTCAATCCATCCATCCATCCATCAACCCCACTTTGAAATAAAGCATTGATTTGATACCTGCAAATCATGAGTCACGACTTAGAAATATTGAGTTTTATAGATTAAAACCGTGCAAGATGCTCTTGTATTGTATCTTGGAGTCTCAAGTTTCCTATAATATTTATTGCAGTGTAAGTTTACACATTAAACCAGCAACCTAACAGAGAGCAGTATCATTACATGATAATTGGACTTGTTGTCTAAATTTCCATTCACTCTCACTGTGAGTGGTACCATGATGCACAGCAAGCAGATAGAGACTTTCTAATAAAAATGAGTGTTACTGATCAAATGAAGGAGAATAATACAAATTTTCACCCCAACACATTTTTAGCCTCCTTTTATGCCAAAGCCATATATTTAAATCTAGATTTTCTATCCCAGGTCCAAATTTTCCAATTCCTCCCCCGTCTTTAAATGTAGCACTGTTTCACAACAACAGAAATAAGAAGCAAGGAGAAACGTAAACATGGGAGAATTTGGATATTTTGGAAAAGGAATCCCTTGTTTGTATTCATATTTTGCGTTTGGGAAAACTTCTGTCACTTTCAATAAAAAGGGCAGGCAGCCAACATTATATGAATTTGCTGTAACACTGGTATTTATGACTTTATTGAATTACAGCAGAAAGGCTGTGGTGGGTCGAAGCGTTTGGGACAGGAGAGAAACGAGGAGCGGGGGAGAGAAAAAAAGCTGCTAGTTTTCAACGAGGACGGAAAGCCGTGACTTATTTTTGTTTCAAACCTGTTTCCAAGCACATATGGTCCCAGTTTCGGCCCATATACTGGGAATCTCCGAGGTGACCCATGACCTCCCTTCTCAGACTGACATGATTTTGGGTGTTTTAGTCTGAGGTTCTCTTCGACCCTGTGTCCCTGAAGTTCAAGGGTCACCTCCAGAGAGCAGCAAATTAACCCAATGTGTCAAAGCTGGCATGACACCATGTTCAGCCGAGTCGTCTTGTTTAAATATTCTCATCTTTTCCACTGTCATGCATTTGATGTTAATCTGTTCTCCTCCATTTTTGTGGGCTCTTTTAAATTCTACCTCTCTTCAGAGTTTATGGAGTGTGACTAATTTACCTCCTTTTAACCTCCCTTGTCCCTCTCTACTGAACTGCCCCCCCCCCATTCTCTCTGTCTTCTTTTCTTCTCTGACATCTTTCTCCCTTTCTTGTAAGCAGGACCTCTTCATCTGATCTCCCCTCTCTGCAACCAGTTCTCTCTAGCAGCCAAAATGCTTTTCTCTCTGTGTGTCTCTCCCTGCGGTTAAAGACGTTTCAGTTCAGCTGTCACAAATTATGTTCGCCTGCCCAGCTGTCAAAACAGGGGGGTGTCCCTTTCATTCCACCTCACAAACTACGAAAGGAGAAGGGGAGAGAGAGGGGGGTGTGGGGAGCGGGCTTTAACGCTCATGTTTGGACACAAGCAATTATCTCTAATTATTGTTTTTCTTTTCAGTTTCCCTGTCCCGATGGAGGTCCGACGAGACGAACATCCAATAATCCGCCCCAGTCGTCCAGGATCAGTGGGCCTTCGGAGTCCGTGCTCGGTCCTGGGACTCTATTACTTTCATCTCAATGTGAGTCAGGAGTTGATTCAAACATGTAGTGATGGGAGAATTAACCCCTGGGACCCAGCTTTCAATGGGCTCCTTTGGGAGATTATATGTGTTGATGGCAGGCTTTTCAATGTGCTGGGATTTTAGAACTTTTAACTGTTAAATCAAGGCACCATCATCAGGATCCTCTCCTCTCAGTCTTCAATTCATGGAGCCTGCCTTCTTCCTCTTGCATATGTTCTTTTCTGCAATTTTTGCACCAACCAAACAAAACACAAAGGGCCGGATCTATCAAAGGTTTGCGTGTATAAAAACGTGAGCTATTTCACTGCGCACGCTAAAAAATGTACAAACTGATCTATCAACAGCGTGCTAAAAGGATTTGGTCTTTAAAACGTGCTAAATAGCGCCTCTTATCCATTTAGTACTTTTTCTGGAATGAATATGCAATATGGGGCGTTTACACGCAAAAGTGCGTCTTGTGGGAGGAGAACATGTAAATATATTAATTTAGCACTCGCAAAGTGATTTATCAAACCTGAAAGCAATTTTGCTAACGGTATCTGACTCTATATTTAACACGTTTCAAAAGAAGGTGCAAATGGTCTGTATGCGTAATTGCGCACACATGGCAGCGGTTATTGTCGCAAGAAGGAGACACTGAAATGAAGCAAGGAGACGCAGAGAACGCATTTTTTCACTCCGTGTGAATATTTTTGGAATGAACGAGGAAACGATCATCAAAACATATCGTTTATCCAGCATTGCCATTTTGGAGCTGTTGGGGGAACTCCGAATGGATTTGGAGCCAGCCACAAGGAGGACCCACGCAATACCAGATATCACAAAACGCCTTGCAACATTGCACTTTTCTGCATCTGGGATCTCCTAATCTCGTTTTTCAGAAGTGCTGTCCAACGTTCTAAATGCCATGTCGCCCTGACGCCCTACCAGAGAACCCCGACCCCTGCGCCTGTGGAGCAACATGCCAATGCTGCGGGTATGCGTACGCGCAGTCATCTCCTCCACAGTCCCATTGTGAGCCATTTGGTATGTGCATTTTTCTACAGGCCAATATAAAACACCTGTTTGTTTTTTTTTTGTTTTTTTTTTACTGCAGTGAAGTAGAAATTCAGCCACATACCACCTTAGGGAATAAAGGTTGCCAAAGTTTATATATATATATATATATATATATATATATTTGGAGGGGTGGGGGTGTCACTGTAAGATTAAAATTTCTTATTGCACTAGTTTGCACAAACTACTTTGCCGCAAACCACAAAACGCGCAAAACCATCATTTAAATAGGGCGTCTCCAACAGTTTTGCACCTGCCACCAGTTACGCAATCGCTCTTGTTAAATCACCCGCAAACCATGGTTCAGCCCCTCGCGCAAAATTCCAGTTTGCGAGCGCAAATTACTGCACGCAAAATTGGATCTTGATAAATCCGGCCCAAAGTATCATAAAGTCCTGATACAAGAACCCTAAAAAAATCAATATATAATATTGCATAAGCCAAATAACTCTTATTTAACTGCCTCTGTGACATTCAAAGTGAAGCTGAAAATCCTCATGATTATGACGATGAGCTGCAACTTCAGTGCATGTAAAGATATGTGGAGCTCAAAAGAAAAAAAATAAGTACGAGCAGTGAAAAAAAAAAGTCTATGTTAGTGGAGTAGGATCATTGTTGCGATAAATCAGGGTTGACGTCTTAGGTGGTCCTTGCAGACTGAAGGGTGACAAGCAAAGAAATAAACAAACAATAAATGGTCTCTTTACAGACACATAAAACAAGTTGCATCCATCTTTGTGCAAGCCAAACCTAAAGAAATGCTTGGGCAAAACAAAAGGCTACACTTCTCAAGTGTGAGTGACACAAACTGTTGCTAAACCAAGGGAGAACAAGCAAAAGAAAAGGCTCATTTGATCACAAGTCAAGGAAAATAGTATCTTTGATATACATTATAGATTGGGGACATTTCATTTAAATAACCTTATTGTTTTGTTTGTAATCCCACTGCTTGGATTAACTGTTAAGTCAGATAAAATTTAACCACTCACACTAAAAAAGGTAGAATTTTATTTAATTTATTTTTCAAAATTTCAAAGACCCTACATATAGGGTCTCTGAAAAAATCGAGGATATCGAAGTTTCTGTCAAGGCTCAAAATAGAGGACTCAGTATTCAGAGACAGACAGTAAGATATTTCAAATGGTGTTTATTTAAAAACGACGGATCTGTGGTGAGCAGCTAGGACATTTAAGACAGGAACCTCTGCAGGACGAAAACACAGGTTAGTGACCATGTTAATATGGCGAAGGATGATAACAAGCACGTGAGTCACTAACCGGGTCTTAAAGTTCAGAACGAGTCTATTGGAAGAGGTGGATTCCAGCTGGACGGCTGACGACACGATGCAGCGAACTCTGCCCAGAAAGTTCAAGATGCTGAAGCCTTGAAGACTGCAGAACTGGCAGGAGATCCAAGTAGACGAAGGAAGGCAGGACTATCCAGAGGGCGAAGCCAAAGCCAGTGTTGAAGAGGTTCAGGAGTCTGGGCCAGAAGATCAGAGATCCAAAGAGGTATCAAAGGGAAATCCACATGGATTAGGTAGATCCAGGTTCGTTCAACAGGCAGAATCCAGCAGGAGTCTGAAGACAGGTCAGGCAAACAGAACAGAACAGGAACAGGCAGTCTCAGAAGTCCAAAGGCAGAACAGGTCAGGATCAGAAAACACTACTCCTCGCTAGTAGACTCTCACCAAAGGCTTAAATAATCTGGTACTGATGACTGGAAGAAGGCAGGTTAAATAGAGATGGTAACAGGTGACACAGATGAGCGGTAATGAGAAACTGGGCGGAGCTAGGCATGAATGAGCAGTGGAATAAGCAATAGAATGAGCAATCAAACCAGTCATCAGTGCCAAGATCATGACAGTTTCGGTCGCACAGGATGTGTAAGGAAAGTTTGATTCTCTGGTACAATGTACAATGGAAGGTGCATCTGATTGGCTTAACTTTGTTAGCTTTGATGAGTTGGAAAGGAAAGTTTTTTTAATTGAAAGAGTCAGCCTTAAATCAACATCAGTAGAGTCAGTTCATCAGGATTATGATCCTATACTGTGTTGTTGTTCCAAGCCCCAGACCCCTGCTTACAGGTGGGCTGTAGGGCGGGGTATCTCAGTGACAGCTCCCTAAAACAGTCTCTTCTGGAAAGTGGCCTTACCTTCCTTAGTTCATACCAGCTGGAAGTGAATAAAAAGGTCTTATTCAGTACTAAAAAAAAGCAAGTACCAGAATATAGAAGTATATAGTTTTTGGACGGCAAGTTTTTGGACATTTTACATGGATATAGGTATTAATTATAATAATTTTTGCCACAGTAAAAAAAAAATATTGCTATGATCAGAGCATTCTTACTTTTTCTTGTACATGAAAAAATACACCCAACCCTCTTTTCAAGTGGAGTATAACCCCTTTATATTGTTGTTAACTTTTCATTGTTTTATGCTAACAGCTCTACAGGTGGAGAGATCACTTCTAGCTGAAGAAGTCCAGCACCAGCAGCTGATTTTAATGTGATTGACTCAGGGCGGACACCACACATGAAAGGATATTGGGCCGAGACAATCCAACAGGTTGGATTTTGATGATTTGCAATCAAGGCGGTCTTGACGATCTACTGAACAGACTCTATCACTCTTCCACAACACATAGTTACCTTCTTGATTGACAGCCCCAAAAGAAGGGAAAGATCAAGGCCAAAATTGGCACTTTTATCTAGCTATGTGAACCCCCTTAAAGGTACACTATGCAACCGGTGTTGATTTTCCAGCGAGGCTCCCCCCAGAGGGCAAAAATAAAAGTGCACTGTCGTAAATATGCTCAGCTGTTCTCCTGGTTTCTCCGTCAAGCCAGGCGCGGTTGTTTTGAGCTTAGCAGACAGGCGAACGCAACGAATGACTAATGCTGCGTTCACACTGGACGCAGCTGGCGCGACAGAAGCAGCGAGTTTACATGCAAAGTCAATGGTTGACACGCGTCAAGGCGCAGCAAAAGGTCCCGCGGCGCGTTTTGAGCAGCAGGCACAGCGCGTCTGAGCAGCTGAAGCAGCGCGTCGGGCGCGTTTAAGCATCTGACTGCAAACGCGCTGCTGCTCGAGATGGAAAAATTGAATTTTTGCTGCTCGACGCGCCGCGTCAACCAATCAGAGAAGCTGATCTGGGAGCTGGCAGGGAGAGAGACACAGCGCTGATGATCAGAGCGCTATGATCACTCCTCTTAAACAGTTTATTGACGCCTAAATTAACTTAAAATGCAGAAATCTGCCGGCAGAATATGTTGTCTTTTATTATCCTGCTAATTGCAGTTTGGATTATTTAGATGAAAAACACCTACCAGCTGCCGAGGTGAACCGCGAGGAGGCGACCCGGCCAGAGGCTGCTGATGAAGGGATTCCTACTGTCGGCGCACCGCTGGTATGTGGGGGTCTGAGCGGCTCCGACAGAAAAAATATTGGAAGGCAGGATGATAATCTGAATGAACTGACTGCACTGATTACGTTTTATCGTGTGTTTTCTCACTTAAAAACATATTAAAACTACTTTATTCCCACTGATCACAGCAAATATAGCTGCAAGGCAGAGTTTGGATAGTGAAGCTCCCCCCAACGCGCGTCAGACACACTTTTGCACCGCGCAGCCAGAGCAGCAAAGCTGCTTCAGCCGCGCGTCAGAACTAACTGGTACAAGCAGTAAAAATGAAGCAGCAGACGCGATTTTGCTGCTTTTGCTGCGTCCGGTGTGAAAGCAGCACTGCACAAAGATCGCCACTGTGCTAGCAACGAGCATGCTTTTAACTGGGGGCGTGTAGCAGTTCTCGCCGTAAAGCAAGACTTCTGAGCCTGTGGGTGCGGGTCAGTGCTCCTGCAATTGCAAGTGCGGTATTTCCCCCACAGACCACCAGGGCGGCCGAGAATACCTTTGTTCAACCTGAAATGACTCATTTAATCATCCAAAACGTTATGGAACACATTAATTAACTGAAAAATGTTGCATAGTGTGCCTTTAAGCCTGGTTTATGCTTGACATATCTGTGTGTGGAATTTTACTGACACATCGTTTGCAGCATTTTCTTCACTATACAGACTGTTTATGCTGTAGCCAATATTCTGGCACCACCACACAAGTAAAAGTAGAAAATCTGTTGTTTCCAATATTTTTAAATCCCTTTCCTGTCATCTAACAGTGGCAATCATTTCTTTCCAAGAATCAGTCATGGTGATATTTAGGGACCATACTTTCACCTAGTTACAATTTTCCGAGGTGTGAGGTGCAGACATTTCAGGCTGCGTGACAGATGCTCAAAACTTCATGGATGCTAAAAGGGTTCAAGCATAACTCTTTGCTTTATCCATGCTCAGTTACGCATTCTTATCAAAAACCAGGGCCTCACTTATTTAAAGTTAGCACAGGGCCTCTCACCTTACCTGTGACAGCCCTGAATTTTGATATATATTTATTCTTGACTGTAATAAACAGGAATTCAATGTTGTTAAGTAAGTTGTTACCTTAAACACTGTTTGATGTATTTCTACATTGCTAGATGAAAATAATAAATAATAAATAATAAAGTATTTTAAAACAGCAATTTAATAAATTAATACAGGGCTATTAAAAAAGTGATCTGTTTTCACTTTTTAAACTCAGAATTGAATGTTTTATATAGTTTGACATTTTCGGACAAGAGATGCCTGGATTGAATATCGGTGATTTGATATCGAATTGTATTTTTTCTTTTTTCTGCTTATTTGTAAACATAAATAAATCAGACATAAATAAATAATGTAAAGTAAACCTAAATCTGGGCTAAATCCTCCAAAGGCTAAATCCAACAGATGAATCGGATCTGCCTTTATGCTCAGCCATGGTATCGGTATTACATTGGATCAGAATAAACTGGGTCGGTGCATCTCTAATTTTGACATTAGGCAAAGACAACCAGAGCACATAAAAAAATTTGTTTTTCAATTTTGCCAAGAAAGATCGCTGTGAAGTTAAATTATAATTCTCAGATATGTTAGTGTTCAATCACGGGATCATAAAGGTTCTGTGATGAGAATAAGGATACAATAACCACTAAATATCTAAATCTACACTCCTTTTTCCTCTTTATTTTTTACCAAGTTTTTATAACTTTTCTTTTTACTAGTTGTGCAAAGACTGAAACAGTTTGAATGTTTAAGGCAAGTCATACAATTACTTTTCATGGTTCAATAGAAATTTCTTTAAAATGTCATCTAGGAAAATTTAAATATAAGCAGGACAAACAATAATCAATGTTTGACTACTGTATTATCTATAAAAATTTTATTCTAAGGATGCTTGTTTTCCCACTCTAACTGTTCTGAATATTATGTGGACATTTTGAGGTCGGAGTTTCCAAAAAATGTCATTATGGTTTCATAATAAGTTGTTTTCACTGAAATTGACAGCTAAGTTTCAGATAAGAACTAACAGTTGGGTGCCACTGGCAATCGTGATTATAACTATGTTTTTAACTGTTATATGATCAAAATGATAAACCCCTGTGTCATAGAATGCCAATAAGTGTTTTGTAAAAGTAGAACAAAAACAATGAAAAACTTGCTTCTGGAAAGCACTTAACATCAGGCTTCTTTTCAAAATCAAAACAGAAAAACAAATCAAAATGAAAATGTTATATTACTTTAAAACAACAAAATACATTAGAAAAGCCTAATTTCCTAATGGCAAGAACTGATATCAAGATATTTATGTTTAAACAAGTAAAAAAAAAACTTGTATAGTTAAGGTCTTTGGCTATTTTAAAATCTCTTTTGAGAGAAATTGCAACAACAACAACAGAGATGCAGATATTGAAAATTTACAGTATATAAACATTATGGATTAATTTAAAACTTTAATGATCAATCTGAAAAGATCAGTTTATTTAAATTAAACAATTTATATGAACTAATACATGTTTTTTTACCGACAATCTAAATGTTCCTCTGTATTACTGATTGTTCGTTTTAAATATCTATAAACAGTTGTACTATGATTGTGTGGGTGGCTCTGCTTTAAAGGATTAATAAGTTCATTTCCCATGAAAACATTCCCAAACGGTCCAGTGTAATATGTCTTTGATCAAATTTCTTAGTGGGTGGGTAGGGATATTACTATGTGACCTATTACATACATCTAAAGCTGATCGTCAGGGCAACTCCTAACCTCATAATACATTTAATCACACTTTAATATTAACCTTTACATGTTCTGTACATTGTCAGACCACCTACACAGGTGTAGGTCTGTGATTTATAGTTTTTTTTTATTGTGGAATAATTTAGCCTATAAAAGTCAACTGTGTCAACGCCAGCTGCTCACTGGAAGCGCGTACTCATCCATATGAGCTTTCCATCTGCTTGATAGACTGAACCATAAATCTTCTCCCCTAGGTTTTAATTTTATACCAAACCAGAACGACACTCAGAAGGCAAGTAGGTGCCATGCATAGTTCAAAGTAAGATTTTTCAGTGCTACAAGATGGAAAACTTCTTTTTACTGTTTTTTGGCCACTTGGGGGCAGTGAAAAAAAGTCCTTCATTATTTTCATGCAGGAGGCCCTTTGAGCAGTTTGCACATCTAGTGACAGAAAGCCGTCTATGTTTGTGATCAGTGCAACAACTGTTTGCGGCTTCACAGTGTGGACAAACTGGTTTTATCTGTGTGCATTATCCCAGCAATGAATAAGCTTAAAAATGGCATTCACTTCGCTGGACTCCCCTCCTTTATCTCCCTTCTCCTACGGTCTGATCCCCTCTTTTTTTGTGTCTCTCTCTATAGAGAAGACATTACATGACAAATCTCCATTGTCCTGCTTCAGATTCTGGGTGTAATCTCTCTTGTCAAAGGGAAAATTCGGCGATTAGTCCACTGCAAATTACAACGGGTGATCAGTGCGTCTCTTCAGCCCTCATTAACTGCTAACAGAGATTCGTCAGAACCACCCACGCAACCAGGACCTTCAACCTCTCACCCCTGACACCTAGAACTTTCACAATTTGGCTCCCAGTGCGTCTATCTGAATTGGACAAACTCTTCTTTTTTTGTGTCATCCTGAGGCTTTCTGAAGAAGACAGGCTGATTGAAGAATTCCCATGGTTTAAAGGTAAATAAAGAAGTTTTTATTTTTCTTCCACAGGTTCCACATATGTAACTTTTTAGCTTTGAACCGGTGGTGATGATGGGAAAAGAGCGCAAAGTGTCACTTGGCAAAAAGACACGCGGACCTCGTGCCGTGCTATCTCTGGACCACCCATCTGAGACATTATGTTGGACAAACAGAAGATTTTGAGCTGTAATATCTAGCAGATGGGGGCCGGCCCTGTGAAGCGGGCACTTTAGAACAGGGTCGTCTATGATGCTGGTCAACTGGTCATTTCTCCCAGCCCATTAACCACCTGGGATCGGTATGTTTTGTCAGCTTTTCCCAAGTTTTGGGTTTCATTTGCCGTGCTTTGAAATCAAACACGCTCGCCCCACACATGCCCAGAAACATAGCTTTCTCTGACAAACACACACAAACATTTATGCACTCTGAAGCTTGATTCAACAACCCAGAACGCATACATATGTGTGGACTTCACAACAAATGTACTCCACTCATGCTTACAAATGAAAACAAAGATGCATTCAAAATGTGTTTCTTTTTACTCATGTAGAGGTTGCAAAGTTAAATATATCACCTTTCTTTTCTAAATACCAATTAATCTCTTTGAGGAAGAACCCCAGGGATGCAACATATATAAAGATAGCTGTGCATTAACTTAACTCTTTTACATTTTGTCATGTTTTAACTATAATTTTTAATGACTTTCATGGCAGTTCAATGTGATGAACCAACAACTGAACTGTAAAGTAAACTTTTCTTCTGACAACTACATCTATGAAGCCCTTAATACTGTAGCTTCTCCATCCGTCTTCCCATCAAGTCTTGCTCTTCCTAATAATGAACAGTATTCCCACAGCATGATGCTACCTCCACCATGTTTCTTATGTGAACATTTGTGTGGAAAATAATGTGTGGTGTTTGTAAAACATATTAAACATCTAGACAAAAAGCTACATTTTTGGTCTCCTTTGACCAAATTAAACCCATCCCAGATCACTTTTAAGGTTTTGCTTAAGTGGCACTAAGCAGTTGGTCCTTAAATTTTTAGATAATTCAGGGATATTGACTCTAATATGTAAACATCTTACAGCTTCAGCACATGTTACCAGGTGATCGTTTTCAGGTAAGAAGTTAACCAGCTTTATAATATTGCAAATGCCCTCTTCGAATGTGTCCAGGAACAAAGCGTAGACAGACATCTGGATGCAGCGTGCTAAGTTTTGAGGATTAAATAAAGAACTGCAACAAAAGAATGGAGAAAAAGAAATCAAAAGTGACGGTAAACTGAAACCTTAAGTAAGAAAAACAGGTGCAAACAATTGGTAAATGAGGAGCTGCAGGTGAATGGAGTCTACTGATTACCAAGGGCTCTGGCTCAGAGACAAATTAATAAATAAGGGTAAACAGGGAAAAAAATCAAGGAAGAAATTTAAAGAAGCAATCTAAAAATATTGAATGGAGAAGGTAAAGATAGAACCACATATAAACACTAAAAAAATGCAAAAAAAATAAAAAATAAACTAGAAAACACCTGGCAAAAAGTAAGCAAATCAAATTTTGAAATTGACAGAACATGGCAAGCCATCAAAAGCAAAACCAAAATATAATTTCTAGATGCTAATGGAAAATCCTGACCTGATTTATACAAATGCTGCATTGCAATTCAGGCCCGAAAGTCCTTCCATCACGTCTATGCTTGGCCGGCTCAGTGGTTGTGTTTGTTTTTTAGGACTCCTTGTGGCTTTCTTGGTGACACTTGCCCATGAAGGAAGCTTTTTTTTCAGTCATATGGCCCTATCTTTTATCAGATGTCTCTACAGCTTTTTCCCCTGATCTGTTTGCTCTGTTAATTAATCTTTGTGATGTTGTCTGATCCTCAGGAACAAGATTTTATAGAGATATTTTGAGCAGAACAGGCTGAATTCCATTAGGAAACATCAATGTTTTAAGCGGCTATAACATGACAAAATGAAAAGTTTAAGAGGCAGTGAGAAGTTCACTTTTTTACCCTGAAAACTTGATTGTCTTGCAAGGAAAAACTTTTGTTATGTCCTTGTGCTACAGTTAGATTATAGTCTGTTGTCACAGCACAGCAAGCAGGGGATAAAAACGTTAGAGCTGTAGGTATGAAATATTCTACACATGTGATAGTGGTACACAGTATAGTTAAGTAAAAACATTGAAATCCATGAGGTCACAAGAGTGGTGCAGATTTTGATTGACTCTGATCATTTTATAAAGCCCCAGACTTTAAACCCACATGTGAAGATTTTCTTCACACTAAATTATAGTCTGTGAACTGATTCAAGTGATGCACGCAGCTATCTCTCAGGATGAAAGCGAAAGCTGTTTGCCACTTTCCCGTCCAAAAGCTGCATCAGCTGCAACATCTTAAGAATCACCTTTCAGCCTGTCAGGAAATCACTGCTGAGAGTTCCCTTATGTGAAGACATGAAACACAGCAGGGAAACTGATATGCTTTTGAAATTCTCTGGTGTCCATGCTTCAGAAAGAAATTAAAAAGTTAGAGCCTCTCATACTGAAAGTACGTTTTGGAACAGAGATTTTGATCAGTGTCAGATGGGTTTGGAAGAGTCAAAGTAAAACACATATTGCAGTTCTCACTGTGCTTGATAAGAATTTGGTTATGTGATTCATTGTTTATCATTCTATTTTGCAGACCTTTTTGTGTTTTAAGGTTTGCATTTGCAAAGGTAAAGACTCTGCAGTAAGTTGGATTGATATTCAGTGTACAGTAAAGTGCTTTTGTTGTTGTGTGGGGATGCAGGCAATGCGACTGAATACAAAACAGTACGCTTCTCCTGTAAATCCACCACAAACAATTGTAACATTTTTCCTGCCCAACCCATGTGTTTCACTGTCAGCAAGCCCCAGGCCTGATTTTTACTGCTGCTCTGTTGTCGAATCATTTAATAAGCTCTTCTCCAAATTCCTTTAATTATGGTCGTCTTTCGAGTGATGAGTTTATATTACCCCAGTGGGGATGAAACTGTTTGAGGAAGAGGAAACTAAAGTTTAAAGATATATTTTTGGCTGCTTGGCCAATTAATAAACCTAACTAAAACAGGATGTGTCTATGTTGTGATTTTAATCATTTTAGAAGACTGTTCTAGGATACAATATGTAATGCGGATCTTAGAATCTTTGGTATGACATCAGGTTTTACGGGTTCACGTGTGCATCATATGATAAGTGTTTACTATATTAGTTATGATGCGTGGCTGTAAACCACTGCTATGATTTCTTAAAGGTATAGTGGAGGATTTTTGCCAATTTTTGAAAAGAGCCGCCCTCTTCACTTTAAATTAAAAAAAAATCTCATGCCCAACCCTGTCCCCGCTACCAAAAGGGAACGTCTATTAAACACGTGCGAGAGAATGCACGAGTCAATTTCTCCTTGTGCACGCTCTTTTTAAAAGTTGCTTTTTGCATTGTTCATATGAGCTTATATTCCAAAAGAAGATTTGCAAATTTTCAACTATGTGAAAAAAGGGGCGAGCACGCAGGACAAATTTACGTAAACATATCATCATTATCCACCCTTAAAAAGAACATCCTCCACTATACCTTTAATTGACTTGCTATAGGATAGAAAAATACAGACACAGACAATATATGTAAAATTACGTACAAATTGAGCAGGGTACCTGAGTATAATGTCAAATGCTGATCAATACAAAGTGTTCACATTATCAGATAATCATCATTTTAATCTTAAGATTCTATTTAGGTTCAAGACTCGAACGTTGAACGTTGTTGAACCTTTCTCACTGGGCAAGGTTACAAGCATATTTAGAGCAATTACCAAAGATTTCTACACATTTTTTCTTCAATTATTACCTTTCTGCTGCCCAAAAATTGTGGTATGAAAAACCGCAAGACATTAAGCATGCTTACACAGACATAAACATTCAGAAAAAAAGCTTTACTTAAAGAATTGGATAGGAAATAAGGATAAGAGGATTGTGATCATATTTGGTTCAATTGTATTAGAGATAGATTGGGAATGTGAGCTGTGCATGGTGCAGCTGTGATAGATGGGTGCTATTCTGTGTATTTCTGTTTTTTTTTTGGACATGCTGTGATCTGGGAAAAAAAAAGAAACTGCAATCTAGGACTTTAAGCAGACAGTTGGAGCCTAAGCAGGTGCGGTTTTAATATAGAAGGGGGTGAAAACCAAGTCGGGAGGTCTCTGTTGTTCTGCGGATGAAGAAGAACCAAGCTTGAGGTATAGGAGTTGTTTATCTGTATGATTTGTTCATTATCAATTGTTCTGTTATATTTAATTGGAGTGAATTTTGTTATACCTTAAAATTATTTTTTTCTTTTTGCTTTTCATAGAGATAACTCCCTATTTGAAAAGGACTAGAATTGGAATACATTTTTTTTTTACTTCTCCTTGATCTATATTACATACTGTACATAAAAAAAACAAGGGGTAGCTGTTCTACTCTTTCCGCTGA